>CM067558.1:21852030-22452030 GCA_034509755.1 Anisodus tanguticus | reverse complement strand
ACTATTAGCAAACCGAGGCAGACGTTTAGGAAATTGTTGCCTGGAGCTACCTGATGCTTCTCCGAATGACCCAACAGACCTAACCCTCTTGGTCAATTCTCTTTGTGTACTCCTATCCTCTCGAAGCTGCTACTTGCGATCTTTAACACCCTGAGCATATGCTTGTATTCTAGCAATATCCATATCTCAGTTCAGTAAGGCTGTATTACATTCTCCAATCAAGTGCGGATCCAAGCCTGCCATAAACTGATGAATTCTTGCCCTCATGGTATCTACGATATTTGGAGCATATCTAGCCAGCGAGTCAAACTGCAAACTATATTCCCTTACACTCTTTCCCCTCTGCTTGAGGTTTAAGAGTTGTTCAACTTTGGCATCTCATACTTTTAACGGAAAGTAGTGGTCCAAAAACTCCTTCCATAAAGTTTGAGGTGCATCTGGCCCTCGAGACCGCTCCCAGGCCTCATACTATAAAACAACTATATCACGTAACTTGAAAGAGGCCAACTATACTGCCTCCATATCCGAGGCATGCATCACTCACAATACCCGCAATATATGGTCAATAATGTCTTGGGGGTCCATATTTAGATTAGTTCCAGTGAATACCGGCGGACTTAACCCGAGAAATTCTCGAGTCCTAGAACTTCCAACACCATCAAAAGACCCAGTGCATGTAGAAGCCCTCATCTGATGCTGTTGGTTGACTACTATATGTGTTAATAATTGTATAACATTTGCCACTCCTTGTTCGGAAGACTCAGGTGGAGGAACTGGAGGAATCAGATTCTGTGAAACTAGAGGAACTGTGTCCTGAGGAGCTGGAGGTACTACATCTTCTCTAATCTCCTCATGAGGGGGTGGAACTAGTGATACGTGGGAGTGTGACACTCCCTGAGCCTCAACTCCATCAACTTGGCTGGTCGGGGCGTTATTGGTACCTTCACCACTATCACGACCGGCTCAATTACTAGCAGTAGCTCTTATAGTAACTGGCATGATTATTATTGAAAAAAGGATTAGAGCACGAATTAGAGTCATATCCATGTAAATCAGCTATACAACACGATCTAGGAAGTGAAAGAACAACAACCATCCCTAAATGCCCGATAACCTCCTGCTTATAAGTGTGGTGCACAACACACCTATAAACAAGACTCTACTAGACACAACTCGTAGACTCCCTAGGACTGACCTGCTCTGATACAAAGTTTATCACACCCCAAACTAGGGGTTAGGGGTGGGGTATGGCCGATATTCGGTGTCCTGTTGGCCCGAGCATACCACTCTAATGACCAGTCTTCTATACAAATTGAATTTCTGGCCGACAAGGCCATACTAGAATATATCACAACAACAACATTGGATAAGAGGGGTTAACCTAACACATATATACAATAGGACTTACAAGGTCACAACATATTTTAATAAAAGATAACCTAGCCGACAAGATTACACATCCACACTAAACATACAAAAACAAACATGTGAGCTTTACGAGTGAATGAACTGACATATGGCTGAGACAGGGCCTCGACCTACCCGTACTGTACATAACTCTACAAAAGAGTCCATATATATATAACCAGGATGTTCCGAAAAGATGAAGTTTACTTATTGATGGCTGAACTCGACAACTCCTACTGCGGTGGCCGAGCAAAGTCTCTATCATAACCTGCGGCATGAACATGCAGTTCCCCTGACAAATTGGGATGTCAGTACAAAATAGTGTACTGAGTATTTAAATCATGAATAGAAATATGAATCTGTAAGCTATAAGGAAAAAATATAAGCAATATGAAGTAATTAGCTATAAAGGAAAGCATAAGCAACTTAGGGCCACATGGGGCAAATAATGAACCTCTGAAACTTAATACCACCTGTCTTGATAGGCTTTTACTGTATGAACTATCCTCGTCTTATAGTGCGACGTATAACATGTCCTTACTCTTAATTATAGGTATAAATATGCAATGCAATATGCACTTCAGTTCATATATATGTTGTAGAACGCGTAACTCGATCCATCATATGTGTTGCGGAATGTGGAACCCGATCCAATATATATGCTTGTTGAGGAACGTGCAACCCAATCCTTTATATAATGCAGTTGTTGCGGAACGTTCCACCCGATCCTCCATATAATCATGATTGTATGCATGATATCAATGCCAATGAAAACATGTCAATACCAATGTAAACCAAGGTGTGAACAAAGGACTATAATAACGACTTGTTGGCCCTTTTTGAAACTCATAGACTTCTTGACTTAACTCTAAAAATGACTCTTAGTCGACTCGACGATTATCACTTTGAAATGCTTCATTTCGAAGACTTATGACATATTCAGTAACCAATAATGAGGATCATAATAATATGAATAAGTGATAAAAATTTCTTAACATAGGACTTTGATACACAATAGACTGGAGTTCGCTACATTTCTTTTTAAAATAATGGTTCTTTGGATTTCATGCTTTTGAAGGAAGGGATAACCTTACATACCTTATCCACGAAGTGATATATCGTGCTATAAGCCCTCGTATTCCTTACGAATTTTTATCTATAATAAACAAAGGATCGATATCAATATCGAATCCATAACCAAATAAGAAACTCCAGTTAGGTATCTTCTCGATAACCTTAAACACAAAGGATTCTTAGACTTGTTAACAAAGGGGATATTTATGTAATTTGACCCCACAATTCTCCGAAACATACCCGCTTAGGTCTACGATACCAACAATCAATATGTTAATCAATATCAACTCACAATTCCAACAAAATCAGCCCACAACTCAACTTATCATAATTTAATAAATTTACGGGTTTCGGTTATGAATATCCTTTCACAACCTATCCCAAATCATCAATTAATTGCATGTATAGATAAATAAGGATAAATTTTACCTTAATGCAACCAAACCTTCACGAAACAACCCCAAATTCTCAGGTTTCCAAAATCGCTTCTCCACGGGGGTGATGATTTCTACGATAATCACAGAATTAGTAATGTTAATCCAACGTAATATGCTTTGGAAATGATCTTGAATGTTATATAATCACTAGAGAGAATTTAGGGGGTGTTTAGTAGTTGATGATGGAGGAAAATAAAGTAAAAATTATGGAACCCATATTTAAACTTGACAAAATTTCTCCACCTCCATAATTTGATGGAACACTCGATGGACCGTCAAACTTCCGACGGTCCATCAATATTCTCCCTCAAACTTCCTGGAAGATTGACGGCTCATGTTGGGTATTTGACGGTCCATCATATGTCTTGTCAAGTTGCCTAGTTTCCCATTTTCGTTGAAACGTACTTCCTTCGATCCATTTAACTCCCAAACACTTTGGTACCTTCATAACCAAGCTGTAAACCTTTATTATGCTTCTATAGGGTCGTATCTCTTCTCGGGAGAATATCCATTGATGTCAAGGGGGGATGCAAAGTCACAGGGTGTAACAGATACACAGGCAATCTACGTAAGACTTGCCCCTATATTATATAAATTATAATCCCCCCCTGTTAGAAGGTTCAAAGAGGTTGGTCTCAACAACATCATGGTAGCAAATTAACCGTAGACTTTCGAACCAAAAACCCTCGGAAGACTAGGCCGACTGATTGAGAGAACATTTGCAAGACACCCTCACTCCGGTGCCCAACCTCTATTAGTGTAGCCAAGACAGGGATTAAAAAGATGAGATCAAGGCACGCCTTATCCAAAGACAGGCCGATGATCGACATTCTAGGTACTTAGAGAATATGGAGTATGATCAGACTATCATAGATTGTTTCACCGAGGAGTTGGATTTTACTCATTAGTGCTTAGAGGACGTTGATGCTCGGATGAGGAGAGCGATGGATGAGACTGCACTATGACCTTCACTGACAAAGGGTTCTGGGTTGATTTGTTGCTAATGTCGACTCACCTCAAGATTCTGACCACCCTTCGAAGGGCCAAGAAAGCTTTGACAGACAGAGCTTCATTATCCTCCACCGGAGGCGACTTTTATTGATCTCTTTACTGCTTTATCAATGTTTCGTAACCCCACTAGGGAAAACCTTATTATTAATGAAATATGATTATGGGGGCAATGGTTTGAACCAACATTTGGCACAATTATGTTTCAAACGATTAGAAAACCTTGGTGCAAAAAGCTTTAGGAACACGAATATTATGATTTCTAATTATATGATTATGTGATATATTTGCTTATATGCTTTCATGTGTTTGGTATGAACACTTGATTGATTCCACATTCCGGACATCAATCCAAAAGAAAAACACAAGAAAATACCAAATTTAAATAAAATTTGCACCTCTTTAAAGATTGATTTGCTACCAATAGATACTCAAGATATCCAAAGTGCCACATCACAAGTTGTTGATTTAATCAGCGATGAGGAAACTGACGAGTCACTTTGAGAAAAGATCCACAAAATAGAGAAGAAGATCAACTTGGATAAAGCCAAAATGAAAGAGGTCAACCGAATTCAGGACTTGGTTGGAAACCTACTAGAAAAGACTACCGAGTGAAAATACCACTGCAAAAAACCTCCCAGACAAGGTCAAAGAAATGGTCAATGACTACATCCTACTGTTTAAGACACCTAAGCGGGAGTCTGAGGTGAGCGAGGAAGATCATGTGTTGTATGTCGGGGAATTAAGTTGACCAATTGAGAGAGCCACCCCTAATGCTTCTAAAGTTGCTAAATACTATGGGATGCCACAAGGGCCATCCTTGAGAGGTACATGAAGATCTTCTTGTACCTCTCAAGGGCACCGGGATATGACATTGAAGAATGCGAGGCTCTCATGTTTGAGCTAGAGCATTTGGTCAATACTGGTCAGATTTGGGTAGTTCTACCCCACCGCTACTAAGAAAATCCACTAGGAGAATGTGCAGTCGTAAGGAAAATGACCCTCCATGGCTTCAGGGAGAAGTCATCTTTTGGGTAGATCTAGGCGTCCCCTTTCTTTTCAATCAAATGTTATCCCTTCCCTTTATTTTGTAAAAGAAACTATGTCAGACCTGATGTCCCAATGGGGATACATAGGAATCCCTTATTGGGCCTGGTTTGGGAACTTGTTCGGGTAGTATGAAATTAGGGTTAATTTCTATGTAAACCGAACTACGGAAGGGCCTGACTTCCCGTGGAGGGATACATAGACATTCTACATAAGACTCAGTCCATATATTATATAATTTATAATTCCCCCATGTTTGAAGGTTCAAAGAGGTTGGTCTCAACAACGTCATGGTAGCAAAGTAACCATAGACTTTCAAACCAAAAACCTTCAGAACCAAAAATGGCCAAAATATCCCCGAAATGAAAAATAAATCAAGTGTTCAGATCAAATGCACGAGTCTATGTGATTTATATGTAATCTATCTGCGATATCTTGTATTATTCTTTTTCACCAACGTTACTAACATCATTTGCCTTTGAGTTTTTCTTATCTTAAAGAGGAGGTTAATCTGTGTCGTATCACGCTGGCCTACTTTACAAGATCTAAAGCTTCAGCAACATCCCTTTCTGATCAAAATTGAGAAACTATGACTAGTACTCCAGATGACAGGTGTAACAACAAACCATTGGTTATAATGAATCCCGCACCTCTGGATCCCCAGGACCTATCACACCATGAGGATGTGATCAATTTGCTGTTCTGAAAGATTGCAGACCTCTAATAATAGGTTGCAAGGAATGGAATGGCTAATGCTGCTAGAGAAGCGTCCACTGAAGTGAGAAGGCCTCCACCATATTTTCCATCCATGTGAGTGGCATTAGCCGGTACTCGAGCATTTTCTAGCCACTTTAGGTCATAATGAAAATGTCCATATTGGTATCTCATACCAAACTCCACCACCAGCTAATACAACTCACTTATCCCGGGACTTCCCAATCCGCGCCTTTATATCAGGCGCCACCACCTGCTTATACTGATCCAAGTATACATCAAAATGCCACTACTCACCCAACTCCAAGAACTACTAGCACTCCTAGAAATCGTCAAGCACATCCCGCAGTATCCTTCCACACCCTTATCGCTCCCATTGACTCCTCACTTGAACTCGACCATTATAAGGAGATGGAAAAGGCATAGAGAGCCGAACAAGATAGGAGAGATAAGAAAATAGAATGAAAGATGGTAGATTTTCTTGAGAAGTCTAACAGAGGCTCTCGGAAGGAGACATGTTTGAGCTACGATGATCTTTACATGCATCTAGAATTGGACCTACCTGAAGGCTTCAAGGTGCCGCAATTCAAGATGTTTAATGGGACAGGGAATCCCAAGGTTCACTTAAGAGCATACTACAATCAACTGGTCATGTAAATAGAAAGCAAGCTTTGATTATAAGGTTGTTCAGCCGGTGCCTCACTGGAGAAGCCTCTGATGGTTCATGGCACAACATATACGCCACAGGGGCACATGGGAAGACATGAAAGTAGCTTTCATGGAAAGATTTTAGTTCAACATGGATACTGTAACTGACTGATACTATCTAGAAAAGGTTAAGAAAATGTCCACGGATAATTACTGTGAATACGGGAGTAGATAGAGGTCCAAAGCCGCCTGAGTACAACCGCCAATGAGCAAGGAAGAATTGGTCTTCATGTTCATCCAATCACAAGAATCGAATTTCTATGACCGCATGCTATCTATGGGCGGGAGGCCATTCTCTGAGTTAGTAAAAATAGGAGAGGCCATAGAAGATGGCCTTAAATCAGAAAGGATTGTCAGCATAGCCAACAAGGCTGATCAACAGAGCACCGTCGGGGCTATAAGAAAGCAGAAGGAGGACGTGGAAAACATATCACACACACCTAGATCAAGAAAGTAAAGAAAGAAAGGATCGCAATCTTCCTTATTACATATATCAATCTCCACTTCCAAACAGTTATATATCCTCCTCATACAACCTTGTGTCGGTCTTCTATGCACATCTTAATTATCAAACACCAGCTCATACTTACGAAGCTCCACAACCTAATTACCAAACACCAATACCCACAACCAAACTATGAAAGGCATGTACCTACTTACTGAGCACCTCAAAATCACAAAAATCAGCTACCTCCGGCCAGATACAATTTACCACGTTCAAACTTTGAAAAGAAGCCTTCATGGGTGTTTACCCCACTTCTTAGGACTAAAAGAAAGTTGTTCAAAAGAATGAGTGCCGCTGGAATCATCCAAACGATTCCACCAAAACCACAAATCTTGGGAGTTGCTTCTATCGAGCCAACTAAATCTGTGTGTACCACTCCAGGGGAAGCGGGCATATCACGAAAAACAACATCAAATTGAAACACAAGATACATGAATTGATTGATAAAAGAGAAATTGCACTACAAACAGTAGCGCCAAACATAAACACCAATCCTATACCCAATCACAGCGCTAATCACATCCATATAATTGAGCGAGAGGAAGACTGGATGTCTGCCAAGCATTGATCTAGGGATATAGCAGCCTCTCTTACCCTTCAGTAATGACCGAAATTCAAAGTGTTGATTCCGACACCGGTCGTGGATCAGGTATCGCAAGAGATAGTCTAAAGAGCTGGTATAGAGAGTGCCCTGAAAAGAAGGAAATAAAAGAAGGCCTATCACGGAAGGAGAGGCCGAGGAATTTTGGTATAGAATGCAGCCATAATAATATTCCATTAGCGATCACTTGAAGAAGACACCAACCCAGATATCGGCAGTGACACTACTACTGAGTTCATTTTAACATCGACAAGATTAAAAGAGAGTATGGGATGAAGCACACGTCCCTGCATGCACAAGCAGTGAAACTCTGGCTAACATGGTAGGCCATGTCATTGGCACCTAAAAGAAGGAATGACACACAACAAATCTGTTACGCCCTATAGTTTCACATCCGAATGAGAGTATAGTCAGTCGACTTGAGTTGTGAGAACTTGAAATGATTTTAGGGGTTTGTATGATGTATAATGATGTTAAGGAATATTTTTGGAAGGTTGGAAGTTAATAAGACAAAAGGAAGTACAACTCGATGAAGATTGATGAAGTTTCAGCAATACGCCATACGTTTTGTGCCGCGAAGGTCATTCCGCCTCACAGAAGTGGCCATGGATTGAGGACCCATTTTCCCCACCTCACTACCTCCATATGTGGTGGTATATGCACCACATATGTAGACGCATATGTGAGGCGGTTTGGTGGCTTATTTAAGGCCAAAAGTTGGCCAATTTATTTTTAATCTCAGTTTCGATTCCTTGATCCCTACACTCCTCCTCCAAATATCAGGAACATCTTTGTAACTTCTCTAGCTAGCTTAGCAAATGTGTGAATCCCTTTGAGTTGGAGATGAAGATTGTTATGGAAAATTTATTAGCTTGTTGAGGTAAGGTTTCATCCCCTTTTTATGCATCCTTTTGCTCTCTTAACTTGGATTTATGGATTGATGGAGGTAACTCGGAGATTATAGGAGTTTTGTGATATGAACTTGGAAGAAACACCTATTGTTGTATAAAACTATAGTAACTTGTTTTTTGGTATTGTTAGTTGAGATTAAGAGTATATATTGGTATTGAATCATGATGGTGAGGTTGTGAAGTTAAGGAAATGAACTAGGGATGATGATAGTGCTAATTTGAATAAGAATCCATGGTAATGTAACCCTTATAAGATATAAACTCGATATTAATGAAACCCCCTCATTTAATGAAGATAATTGTCTACGCCACTTGCAAGGCTTTATGGAACATAACTAGCTTCATTGACAAGGTATATAGGGCAAACTCTCTTTCTCGGCATGACTTAACAAAATGTTAACTTGAAAGTAAATTCCATCTCGTGTAACCACTAATGACATGCCTTCTTTGATAAATTTGATCATATTCCTCCCGAATTTCTCCTTCACAAGCATTTCTATGATTCTATACATTCCAAAATAGTTGTATTAAAATCCTTGAACATAACACCAATAACAATAGTCAGAGGATAACGATGATAGGTCAATCCAGATATGCTTGTGATATTCTTTGGAGTCTATCTTGCATTGCACTTATATATATGTAGCTATTCTCTTATCGAGCTGTGCTATAGTCGGCCGGGTACAACACTTATTACCATGTCCTACATCTAGGGTAGGTATGACTGAGTCCTTATCGAGGCCAAGTACGATATATATATATATATACATATATATTATAATATAATTTACCCCACAGAGAGGCTGGATATTACACTATATGGCCCCACTGGGTGACATGATTTTTAAAGACATACATATATCTTCATGATTGTAACAGTTAGGTCCTCAAAGGCATATTATGAGTTACATGTTGATTTATGTACCCATATCTCTTATATTATATCTGCTATTCATATTTTTTATTTGTCTTACATAGTTAGTATATCTTTCATACTGATGCCCCTTTTCTGGGGCACTGTGTTCATGCACGTAGGTACAGATAGATAGAGCAACGTTCCACCTTAGTAGGTTGCCGGTTCAGTTGTGGTTGTTGCACTCCCCTCTCTCAAAGTTGTTGTACGGAGTCTTTAGGTACTATGGTATATGTTATTAGCATTTTGGGTATGGCGGGGCCTTGTCCAGACATGTGGATGTGTTATGTCACTCTTAGAGTCTTGCAGATTTATGTATAGTGGGTGTATATATGTCTTGGATTTATCGGGCCTTTTTGTCAGCAGTGTACTCTTCTTGTAGCCTTATCGACCTTAGTTATCTGTATATATCATGATGGGACTCTTCTGCGTGCAGGTTGTCATACGTTTTTATCTTATATGGTTATGTGAAGACCTTATTAGCCCATGTTTTATATTACAAGTTTCAGATACTACAGTGGTACGCTTAGTCCATCAGGTGTTGGGTGCTGGCCACCCCCACCCCCTAAGGTTGGGGTGTGACAAACTTGATATTAAAGCAGGTCTGTCCTAGGGAGAATGCAAGTCGTATCTAGTAAAGTCTTATTTATGGGTATGTTGTGGACCATAATTATAAGAAGGAGGCCTTCTGATCTAGATCGTTCGATAGCGTTAAATCATAAGTGTCCACTCCTAATACTCATCTTGTATCTTTTCAGCTATGCCTGCTACTACTAGACGACAGGAGGCTCTGCGGAGGTTAGACGAGGAGGTGGGAGAGCGTGCCAGTCAGGTACCACCCACTGACCTGGGGAGATAGAAGCACCAAAATAAGGTTGTATCTAGGGCCTCAAGAACTCCAACCCCCACCACCTCCAGAGAAGCATAAGGGAGCTGATGTACCTCCCGTTCCTCATTTGGTTGCCCCTAATCAGGATCAAGATATATAGTGTGTGGTGAAATTGTTGACTTTATTAGTGGTCTCTCAAGCCCAACGCTAGACACCTTGTCACGACTCGACCCGACGGGCCGCGACAAACCGCCCTAATGACGTCATTACACTAACCTGTCACACATAATCCAACTCACACTTAATAAGTCTGAAATTCGGCAGCATAACGCTGCAATATCAACATATGCTAGGGTAGGCGAGCCGACAAGGCTGCCTTTACCCCTGAATGTACCTGCCTCCTGAGGAGTCACAACTAGCCAACACAATATACAGGCAAGCCGACAAGGCTGCCAACAGATAATATAACATATACACGGGAACACCCTCAACATAGAGTACAATGATATGGCTGACCAAAACAAATTTATAACCCTTACATAAGTACAACCCACCACTGTCTACAGACCTCTATAAGAAGAACAACGACATATGACGGGACAGGGCCCCGTCGTGCCCCTAAATACAAACATAAGTCTAAAAGAGGTTCAGTACCAAAATGACAAAGCTCTGGATCAAAGGAGCTTCCCAACCTGCTGAGGAGGGACCTAAACCGGAGGATCACCAAACTGAGCACATGTACCTGCGGGCATGAACGCAGCCCCCCGAGAAAAGGGGGGTCAGTACAAAATAATGTACTGAGTATGTAAACATGAAATACTGCATATGAGATCATAAGTAACCAACAGAAACATGAGATCAGTATAAAAGTCAGGATCCAAATCCAACTGTGCCATAAACAATAAAAGTCAGTTGCCTTATAAAAATGAGAGTCAAGTCAAGAAAAACATGAGTTTCTGTCCATATACATATATATATACATCTGTAACGTAACCCGACCCACTAGTGCGGGACTCGGTGGAATCATATCATAACCCGGCCCATGCTGGGACTCGGTAAAGTCATCTCTCATCTATGGATCCATCCTACGTAACCCGGCCCTCTAGTAAGGGTCTCGGTGAATAATGCAAGGCTGTGCACGAGTCGTAACCCGGCCCGGGTCTCGGTGAGGTGAAGTAGTAACACTTAGCACGAGTAGATATCGTGAGTAACCATATGCATGTAAAAATTATCATCTGAGTCTCAATGAAATCATTGTAATAATGTCATAATAAACTCTTTGCTGAAAAATCATAGGCACTTCTCATAACAATCCTCTTTAGGAATTAAACTGTATAAGAATCAAGTACGTCCGCCGTACCCTAATTAAATAAAAATCATGCCAAAGAAAGAAGGAATAGTTCACATACCTCTTAGACGAACTAATCAACTCTATATTAGAGTACGTCTCGATTTAGAACTTCAACCTATAATAATGGTAATACGTTCGTCAATTCTATGGTCGCTAGCATACTTATATCGAATAACGACTTCTTATTTTATAAAAATTCGGGCAGCACGTCCCCTGTTTATACATGTTTCCACAACTTCCAAACGAGGCTAATAACATCAATAAACAAACACCAATTAAGGGCACAACCAAAACAACAATAAAGGGAATTTACACACCCACTTCTCATGTAAATTTAGCCCCTTAATCCACCTTAAAAACAGCCCACAAAACAGCCCATGATCCAACAACAACGAGGGTAGAATGTGAAGCCTTTCTATGCCTTTCCACACCCTTATTTCTTTAGGACTTACCTTAGAAATTACCACACTTAAACATGCATAATGGTGACTAAATTTTTAGAATTATAACACCACAAAACAGTCCCTAAAAAGTCAATATACATCACAACATGTCCAACAATTTCATGCAAGTTCTTGGCCACAACATGTCATAATTCCATAACTCTTATCTTAATTCCTATAATCCAAATTTCGGATTTTAATACTTCCATATAACTAATTCCAACTAAATCTCCATGTTTCCTTTCAAGTTCATCATGTAATTAGTGATAATAATAACCACAATAACCAACGAATCCAACAACACCAAAATCTGTCCCAAATTGGCAACTAGCCAAAAATGGTCACATGCAATGCTTAAATTCCAATTCTTCCTGAACACAAATTCATTACCTTAATTCTAACAACATGCATTCCAATTATATCATAGAAAGAAGATTTTTTATACCTCAAATTCGTCAAAACAGTCCGCAAATTTCTGCCACTGTTTGTCCGAAGATTCTCCACTGTTTTGTAATTTTTCTCCTCCTTTTTGTTCACTTCTTCAACTCCAATTGACATGCAAGTGTTCTACAATGTTAAGCCATCATCCCTACACGTTTTTCATTCAAAATTTCATCCCAAAAATCCCAATTTTCTGGGCAGTTTTCGGTCCAAGCGGTGGCTGTTTTGCCACTTTGTTTTCGCATGCTTGTTTTTGGTGTTGTTTTGCTTCTAATTTTGGTGAAAAATGTAGTCTAGGAAGAGAAGATAACAACCTAAATTTTGGCTATGGGTGGAGGGTGATTTTCGGATTAGTGTAGAGGAGAGAATGAGAGGAGAGTTTGGTTTTTTTGTTTTTGTTAAGTGTAGAAGAAGATGAAGAGGTAATGTAAGTTTATAACCAAAAATCTGATTTTCCTTCTTACACTTTGGCCCCCAAGTTCTTCAATTAGTAAATCTCAAACCCACTTCTTTTAATTCCCGAGAATTTTATAAGCCTCGTATCCTCAATGTCATAATTTTTTTAATACAATACTAGTCCATAACTTCATTGAAATAAATTCAACTACTAGGATTAATTCTCGTCGTCACGTGTATAGCACTAAAGAAAAATTATTCCGGGATAACATCCGTTTATACATTAATTTCCCGTATTAACATATGTAAGCGTTCCTTATATTCAATATCCAAATCTTGCTTTCTTAATGACGTTCTTAATTATCGTCTTAATCTTACGAGGTGTAACATACTTCCCTCCTCAGAAACATTCGTCCTCGAATGTTCACAACAAGTCTAATGCTAGAAAATTTTTGCTCCTTAATAACTATGCCTATCCGCCTATATTCAGCCAACCAACAGTGCCACACAGGGCCACAATATATCACACATATGCAATTCACCAATTACAATAATCAAATGGGGAGTTGAATTGAATTACCTGGAGGCACAGGGAACAAATGAGGATACTTCTTCTTTATCTCATCCTCTGCCTCCCAAGTCATTTCCTCCCTGTTGTGGTTCCTCCACAATACCTTGACGGAAGCCACATCCTTCGTCCGTAATCTCCTGACCTGGCGATCAAGTATGGCTACGGGGCTTTCCTCGTAGGACAACTCTTCTGTCACCTGGATGTCATCTATCGGGAAGACTCTGGAAGGATCACCGATACACTTACGCAGCATAGATACATGGAAGACTGGATGTACTGCTTCCAAATCAGGCGGTAGATCCAACTCATAGGCAACCTTGCCTATCCTACGAATGATCTGGTAAGGCCCAATGTACCTTGGGCTAAGCTTCCCTTTCTTGCCAAACCTCATCACACCCTTCATGGGTGACACCTTTAGGAACACCCAATCATCAACCTGAAACTCTAAGTGTCGACGTCGATTATCAGCATATGACTTCTGTCGACTCTGTGTTGCTAATAACCTCTCCTGAATGAGTTTCACCTTATAAACACTTTCGAACCATGTACGGGCCGATCAACTTAGTCTCACCTACATCAAACCAACCAATAGGTGACCTGCACTTCCTCCCATATAAAGCCTCATACGGTGCCATCTGGATGCTAGAGTGGTAGCTGTTGTTATAAGCAAACTCAATGAGTGGTAAATGGTCATCCCAACTACCTCTAAAGTTAATAATACAGGCCTTCAGCATATCCTCTAATGTCTGGATCGTACGCTCTGCCTGCCCATCCGTCTGAGGGTGAAATGCTGTGCTGAGACTCACTTGTGTCCCCAATCCCTTCTGGAATGATCTCCAGAAGTTAGCTGTAAACTAAGCTCCTCGGTCTGATATAATAGATGTGGAAAGCCCGTGCAGTCTCACTATCTCCCTGATGTACAGCCTAGCATAGTCCTCAGCTGAGTAAGTAGTCCTAACTGGAAGAAAATGGGTTGATTTCGTCAGCCTATCCACGATAACCCATATGGAATCACACCTCCGCTGAGTGCGAGGTAAGCCTGTAATGAAGTCCATATTGATCACTTCCCACTTCCAAGTCGGGATCTCAATCTCCTGTAATAATCCACCAGGCTTCTGATGTTCAACATTAACTTGGTGACAATTCGGGCACTGGGCAACAAATTCTGCTATGTCTCTTTTCATGCCATCCCACCAATACAAGCATCTAAGGTCATGGTACATCTTCGTCGATCTTGGATGAATGGAATAACGGGCATTGTGTGCCTCTCCCATAACCTGCTGTCGTAGCCCTGCAACATCAGGTACACATAATCTGCCCTCATACCTCAGCACATCATCAGGTGTAACCTCAAATAGAGTCTTTCCCTTTCGGAGAGCTGCATCTCTATACCGGGCCAAAACAGGATCCTCATACTGACGTCTCTTTACCTCTTCCACGATAGAGGACTCCGCAACATCCCGAATAAGAATCGCGCTATCTCCCGAATCCGCCACCCGGACTCCAAGACTTGCTAGCCTATGTATCTCACGAACCATCTTCCTTTTGTCTGGCTGCACATCCGTCAAGCTACCCATGGATCTACGGCTAAGAGCATCTGCCACGACGTTGGCTTTTCCCGGGTGGTACAAGATATCAACTTCATAGTCCTTTAGCAACTCTAACCACCGCCTCTGCCGTAGGTTAAACTCCTTCTGCTTAAAGATATATTGGAGACTCTTGTGATCCGTATAAATATCAACATGAATCCCATACAAATAATGTCTCCAAATATTCAAGGCATGAATCACCGCTGCTAGCTCCAAATCATGAGTGGGATAATTCTTTTCATGCTTTCTGAGCTGTCGAGAGGCATAAGCTATGACTTTGCCATGCTGCATGAACACATAACCTAGCCCAATGCCTGAAGCATCACAATAAATGACATAACCATCCGGTCCCTCAGGAAAAGTCAGAACTGGAGCCGTAGTCAATTTATCCTTCAACAACTGGAAACTGTGCTCACAAGCATCCGTCCACTGAAACTTAGCTGCCTTCTGGGTTAGCCTAGTCAAAGGCGCTGAGATCGAGGCAAACTTCTCCACAAACCTTCTGTAATACCCTGCTAGCCCCAGAAAATTGCGTACCTCAGTAGGTGTCGTAGGTCTGGGCCAAGTCTTCACCACCTCAATTTTCTGTGTATCCACCCGAATACCATTAGCCCCGATAATATGCCCCAAGAATGCCACTGAAGTCAACCAGAACTCACACTTGGAAAACTTGGCATACAACTGTTGGTGCTGGAGGACCCTAAGTATCGTCCTCAAATGGTTTGCATGCTCCTGCTCTGAACGGGAATAAACCAGGATATCATCAATGAATACAATGACGAACATGTCTAAGAACGGCCTGAATACCCGATTCATCAAATCCATAAACACTGCTGGAGCATTGGTCAGTCCAAAAGACATCACCCTAAACTCATAATGTCCATATCGGGTTCTGAATGCTGTCTTTGGAATATCTGCCTCCCTTACCCGCACCTGATGATAACCTGACCGCAAGTCTATCTTCGAGAAGCACTTAGCACCCTGCAACTGGTCAAATAAATTATCAATCCTGGGAAGGGGGTACCTGTTCTTGATGGTTACCTTGTTCAGCTGCCTATAATCCATACACATCCGCAGTGATCCATCTTTCTTCCTCACAAATAACACTGGTGCTCCCCATGGAGATGTACTTGGCCTAATAAGCCTTTCTCCAACAAGTCCCTCAGTTGCTCCTTAAACTCTGCAGGTGCCATTTTATAAGGAGGAATGGATATAGGTTGGGTACCTGGCAATACATCTATACTGAAATCTATCTCCCGCTCTGGAGGGAGACCTGGAAGATCATCCGGGAATACATTCGAAAACTCACTAACTACCGGAACTGACTGAAGAGTCGGTACCTCCGCTTCTGTATCATGCACCCGAACCAAATGATAGATACAACCTTTTCTGACCATCTTCCTTGCCTTGAGGTATGAAATAAACTTACCCCTCGGCGATGCTGCATTCCCTTTCCATTCTATAACTGGCTCACCTGGAAACTGAAATCGAACCAACTTCTCTCTACAATCAACGTTGGCAAAACAAGAAGCCAACCAATCCATGCCCATAATGACATCAAAGTCGGCCATATCCAACTCTATCAAATCTGCTAAGGTATGACTGCTATATATCACCACCGAACAATTTTTATACACACGCTCAGCTATAATCGAATCTCCTACCGATGTAGCTACCTCGAATGGTTCTATCGGCTCAGATTCTATCCCTATTCTATTAGCAACAAGAGGGGATATGTAGGACAAGGTGGAACCTGGATCTATCAGAGCATATACATTACATAAAAAGACCGATAGTATACTTGTAACAACATCTGGTGACGCCTCCTGATCACGTCTACCGGCCAAAGCATATATGCGGTTCGAAGGACCGCCGGGACTAGAAACTCTGCCACGACCTCTACCACGGCCTGCTGGCATTTGACTACCCCACCCGGTGGGGCGCATAGCTATAGATGACGACGAACCAGCACCCGACCCCGTAGGCCGAGCCAGCCCACCTGAACCACCTATGTTGGGACACTCTCTCATCATATGGCCCTGACGGCCGTAAGAGAAACAAGCACCTGTGGTAGAACGACATTCCTCCATATGAAACTTACCACACCGAGAGCACCGAGGATAAGGTGGTCTCAACTGACTAGGGCCCCTGTTCCTCTGAGAACCAGAAGCCCTGGAGCTCTGTCCGGCTCCTGAATACCCGGGGCGGTCGAACCTCCTGCCCGTAGGGCGCAGAGGACTGCGTGGCCGGGCCGAGGTGAATATCGACCCGCTGCTTTGGGAACCGTCGCCTCGAGATTCGCCGGAATAAGCCGCCGACCTAGCCCTCTTATCTTTGGTCCCGTCATGACCCTCGTTGGTGTCGCCCTCATGTCGGTCCTCAACCCCCTGTGCATATGCCTGGACACGAGAAATATCCATACCCGGCTGAAGAGCTACCGCCATACAACCATCGATCAGATAATGGTCCAGCCCCATCACAAAGCGATGCACCCTATCTGCCATATCTGCTACAATAGTGGGTGCATATCTGGCCAATGAATCAAACTCAAGGCTATACTCACGAATGGTCCTGCCACTCTGCCTCAACTGTAAGAATCTGTCCACTCTAGCTCTCCTCATCTCTGGAGGCAAGAAGTGACCAAGGAAGGCCTCTGTAAACTCATCCCATGTAGCTGGAGGAACATCCTCTCCCCTAGACAACTCCCAAGACTCGTACCAGTTTGTAGCTATATCCCGCATTCTATACGAAGCCAACTCCACAGACTCAGTTTCTGAAGCCCTGATTACCCTCAAGGTACGCTGCATCTGCCGGATAAACTCCTGCGGGTCCTCCTCGGGCTGAGACCCAAAAAACTCTGGAGGGTTACAACAAAAGAAATCACGAACCCTCAAACTGTCAGACCTAGGGTCGACTCGTGGTCCCTGTCTACGGCTCTGCCCTGCTACCAAGCTAGTCAGCAGCTGAACTACATCTCTCATGGCCCTGTCCTCTGCCCCCGGCTGAAGAACTGGAGGCTCAGGTGCTGGGGCCTCAGAAACTGGTGATGTTGCCCCCTGAACTGGAGCCTCTGGTGGTGGTGATGAAGCAGAGCTCGTCGACTGGGGCATAGTCTCCGGCATAGACTGGGTACGGGACCTAGTAACTTTCTGAATCTGGCTGGTATCCCCCGCTGTAGACTTGCCATTCTGGGCCGTTGTCGCCTTCTTCGGAGGCATAGCTGTAAACTTCGTAAGTCGTCAGAAAGGAATTATCCTAATAACATAGCTCTATTGCACGATCTAAGAGATGAAAGAATAGAAACCAATCCTAGATGCCACTGTGACCTCTGCGTAAAAGTATGGTGCACAACATACCCATACGCAAGACTCTACTAGACACGATCTGTAGACATTCCGAGGACTAACTGCTCTGATACCACTTTGGTCACGACCCGACCCGACGGGCCACGACTAACCGCCCTAATGACGTCATTACACTAACCTGTCACACATAATCCAACTCACACTTAATAAGTCTGAAATTCGGCAGCATAACGCTGCAATATCAACATATGCCAGGGTAGGCGAGCCGACAAGGCTGCCTTTACCCCCGAATGTACCTGCCTCCTGAGGAGTCACAACTAGCCAACACAATATACAAGCAAGCCGACAAGGCTGCCAACAGATAATATAACATATACACGGGAACACCCTCAACATAGAGTACAATGATATGGCTGACCAAAACAGAGTTATAACCCTCACATAAGTACAACCCACCACTATCTACAAACCTCTATAAGAAGAACAACGACATATGACGGGACAGGGCCCCGTCGTGCCCCTAAATACAAACATAAGTCTAAAAGAGGTTCAGTACCAAAATGACAAAGCTCTGGATCAAAGGAGCTTCCCAACCTGCTGAGTAGGGACCTAAACCGGAGGATCACCAAACTGATCACCTGTACCTGCGGGCATGAACGCAGCCCCCCGAGAAAAGGGGGGTCAGTACAAAATAATGTACTGAGTATGTAAACATGAAATACTGCATATGAGATCATAAGTAGCCAACAGAAACATGAGATCAGTATAAAAGTCAGGATCCAAATCTAATTGTGCCATAAACAATAAAAGTCAGTTGCCTTATAAAAATGAGAGTCAAGTCAAGAAAACATGAGTGTCTGTCCATATACACATATATATACATCTGTAACATAACCCGACCCACTAGTGCGAGACTCGGTGGAATCATATCATAACCCAGCCCATGCTGGGACTCGGTAAAGTCATCTCTCATCTATGGATCCATCCTACGTAACCCGACCCTCTAGTAAGGGTCTCGGTGAACAATGCAAGGCTGTGCACTAGTCGTAACCCGGCCCGGGACTCGGTGAGGTGAAGTAGTAAGACTTAGCACGAGTAGATATCGTGAGTAACCATATGCAAGTAAAAATTATCATCTGAGTCTCAATGAAATCATTGTAATAATGTCATAATAAACTCTTTGCTGAAAAATCATAGGCACTTCTCATAACAATCCTCTTTAGGAATTAAACTGTATAAGAATCAAGTACGTCCGCCGTACCCTAATTAAATAAAAATCATGCCAAAGAAAGAAGGAATAGTTCACATACCTCTTAGACGAACTAATCAACTCTATATTAGAGTACGTCTCGATTTAGAACTTCAACCTATAATAATGGTAATACGTTCGTCAATTCTATGGTCGCTAGCATACTTATATCGAATAACGACTTCTTATTTTATAAAAATTCGGGCAGCACTTCCCCTGTTTATACATGTTTCCACAACTTCCAAACGAGGCTAATAACATCAATAAACAAGCACCAATTAAGGGCACAACCAAAACAACAATAAAGGGAATTTACACACCCACTTCTCATGTAAATTTAGCCCCTTAATCCACCTTAAAAACAGCCCACAAAACAGCCCATGTTCCAACAACAACGAGGGTAGAATGTGAAGCCTTTCTATGCCTTTCCACACCCTTATTCCTTTAGGACTTACCATAGCAATTACCACACTTAAACATGCATAATGGTGACTAAATTTTTAGAATTATAACACCACAAAACAGTCCCTAAAACAGTCCATATACATCACAACATGTCCAACAATTTCATGCAAGTTCTTGGCCACAACATGTCATAATTCCATAACTCTTATCTTAATTCCTATAATCCAAATTTCGGATTTTAATACTTTCATATAACTAATTCCAACTAAATCTCCATGTTTCATTTCAAGTTCATCATGTAATTAGTGATAGTAATAACCACAATAACCAACGAATCCAACAACACCAAAATCTGTCCCAAATTGGCAACTAGCCAAAAATGGTCACATGCAATGCTTAAATTCCAATTCTTCCTTAACACAAATTCATTACCTTAATTCTAACAACATGCATTCCAATTATATCATAGAAAGAAGAATTTTTATACCTCAAATTCGTTAAAACAGTCCGCAAATTTCTGCCACTGTTTGTCCGAAGATTCCCCACTGTTTTGTAATTTTTCTCCTCCTTTTTGTTCACTTCTTCAACTCCAATTGACATGCAAGTGTTCTACAATGTTAAGCCATCATCCCTACATGTTTTTCTTCCAAAATTTCATCCCAAAAATCCTAATTTTCTGGGCAGTTTTCGGTCCAAGCAGTGGTTGTTTTTCCACTGTTTTCGCCACTGTTTTTGGTGTTGTTTTGCTTCTAATTTTTGGTGAAAAATGTAGTCTAGGAAGAGAAGATAACAACCTAAATTTTGGTTATGGGTGGAGGGTGATTTTCGGATTAGTGTAGAGGAGAGAATGAGATGAGAGTTTGGTTTTTTTTGTTTTTGTTAAGTGTAGAAGAAGATGAAGAGGTAATGTAAGTTTATAACCAAAAATATGATTTTCCTTCTTACACTTTGGCCCCCAAGTTCTTCAATTAGTAAATCTCAAACCCACTTCTTTTAATTCCCGAGAATTTCATAAGCCTCGTATCCTCAATGTCATAATTTTTTTTTAAAACAATACTAGTCCATAACTCCATTGGAATAAATTCAACTACTAGGATTAATTCTCGTCGTCACGTGTATAGCACTAAAGAAAAATTATTCTGGGATAACATCCGTTTATACATTAATTTCTCGTATTAACATATGTAAGCGTTCCTTATATTCAATATCCGAATCTTGCTTTCTTAATGACGTTCTTAATTATCGTCTTAATCTTACGAGGTGTAACACACCTAGTATTGTTGATAGGGCTATCAGTGCGAGAGTTCAGGACTTCATTAACCTGGTAGACTCGGGGACCCAATGCTCCAACAACGACATAAAAAGAGTTCTCCGAGGCATTTGTACAACAATATTTACTAGTTGAGCTTTGACGAGACATGCGAGACATGTTTTTACATTTGGAGTTAGGTAATATAAACATCCAAGAGTACAGTTTGTAGTTCAACTTTTTTTCTAGGTAGACTCCCATGATTGTTGCTGATATAAACGACATGGTACATCCGTTTGTTAATGGTTTGAGGCCTTACTTGGTAAATGAGTGCACTATAGCCCTTCTGAACTCGAACATAGATATCTCCAGCATTCAGGCTTATGCACAAAATCTTGAGGACAATAAGAGGCAGCAGGGGGATAGTCGAGAGCATGGTCTCGAGATAGTTGTCGAGTGTGTATCTACATCTAGAAAATATACAGCAAGTGTAGCATGAGTACACATCATACCCCCATAGACATCATAGGCCGACAACGATAGAAGTACATAATTAGAGAGAAATACCAAGTTGACACCAAGTAATCATATAATACACAGTCTAATAATCCAAGTAAAGTCACATAATCCACATAATAATTCACAAAGTTCACGTGTTTCCTTAATTCAATACTAGTCTGCATTTACTTCCATCATTCAATTCCAAGGAGTTCTACAAAACTCAAGTATTAAGAAACGATTATAATTCTTTCATGTTCAGAACTTAGTCGAATCATCAATAATCACTTCAAATACAAGTCCATTCACAAGTAATCATTGATATGGCATATATATGTATGATATGAATGCAATGCATATGCCATGTACTTTCTCATCAACCGGTATACACACTTTATAGGGCGCCATATAGAGTGACCTATGGGAGACTTGTGAAGTCTCTATACCCCTCCGCTTTGGAATAACTCGAATGATCACGGAGCCCAGCTCTTGGCTATAATAATATTAAGTTGTAGGCATACAACTCAGATCCTCGCGTATCAATATCATCTCCGTATTTCCATGATCTCAATAGTGTTCTTACCTTTCCCGGTCCCTTGGCCACATATCATAATCATACCACTCCAATATCAATATTATCGGAACCATGAGTATATGAATGCAAATGACATATATAAGGTAAAAATGATGATATATTGAGATACAACCAAATAAGAGATGAAATACCACATACTTTCAAGAGTTCATAACACGTATAAAATCTAAGTTCATTTCAATATATGATATCAAAACATGTGTGATGAGTAAACAAGTCAATCAACTATGGCGACGAGCCCACATAAGGCGACAATCCTAAATAATCAGCAATCGGAACCAGCATAAGGCTGATTCCCCAAATTATCCCATCATCACAGTTCAACCCCTGTACCCACTCAGACTTTCATCACAACTGCCTGAGTGGGACCCCAAAAATGCTTAATACCCCTCAATATTTATAACTATTTGCACACATCTATCGAAGTTTCGGAAAGTTAAATCGTAGCCTACCTCAAACTCAAGTTGGTGCACCAACAATCAAGACTCAGTGGTAGCCTTCCCCTTCCTTCACGCCTCATGATAATCAAAGTATATTCATGCATATACTACTCGTTAATATATAAGACTTACACAAAATAAGGACATAACCTTTAACAAGCAAGACCACAATATCGACCTCCGACCCACTTCACCATGACTCAAACTTTAATACCCAAAACCATCATTACATACTAGGTAATCATATCCTTAAATTAATTGGAAATCTATTCACATTTGAACCTTCAATTGAACAATTAACAAAAAGCCCCATTTTGAAACCATAGAAATTTCCCCTTTTGAAAACAAGCTTCTATAATCAAATTAAGCCTAAAAACATGATTATCTATCATCATCCCATCCTAATTCACAATAATAACACCTTTTAATCGACAAACCTCCATTAAAATCAATAACATAACTCTCTTATTCTCATAAACACTTGAGATTTATTTTTCCCAACTTAATAACATGCTAAACCACCATTAAAGAGCTTAGAAACATAAACTTAAGCCATAAGAAGGGAAAAATCTATTACCTCAAGGTTGAAATTACTCCTAAGGCTCTGAAAATACTCTAAGGTGGTGTTGGTTTTGAGTGTTTCTATTTTGGGAAAGAGAATTATGACCTAGGAAAATTTATAGGACACCTGAACTGTACTTCCACCCTATCGGAATCAACTCCGCTGGAGCAGACCCACTGCGGTAGATAAACCCCTCATTAGGGTAGTGTCACTTGACACCTCACCCATCGCCACGACGGACACAACTCTGCAGCGGTGGAATCCAACCATCTTCCAACTTTCGCTTTGGTGAGCTGACCTCTTATAGAGGTGGATACTGGTGCCGCCACTGCGGCAAGTAATGAGAAAATCAGCCAAAACATCTAGCAAACATCCAAAATACTCCCGAGATCCCCTGGACACAAACCAGACATGCTCATTTATGGTAAACAGTGCTACGAACTCGCTCGTACCCTCAGATTTCACAAGTAACTGAGCTAAGGTATACTTTTCTAAAGAATCGTCTGGAAAAACCAAATATCCTAATTTGACAAATAAAGCAACAAAACACATTTGATTACCTCAGAAAGTAAACCAATGACTTGACTAAATCATAAAGTATCCTCCATAACTACCAAAAGCGACAGAACTCAAAAACGAACCCATCTAGCCAAAAGTCAACTTTGAGTCAAACTAACCAACTCTAAGTTTCTAGACTTTAAGTTTTTCTTCCAAAACTCATTTAAATAGACCTCAGGATCCGTGCCACCCATCCCCATGCATCACAAATCCTACATGGAGACTACATGAAGGGTCAAACAAATATATAATGTTCTTCAGCTAAAAATGACTGAATGGGTTGTTACATCAGATACGAATTAAACAATCGTTCATCCTCAAATCGAGTGAAATGAACAAAGGAAATGTATCGAAAGAAGTGAATAAGATAGGATATCTGCTCTATCTATTGGACTCGGTCTCCCAAGTCGCCTCCTCGATAGAATGATGGCTCCATTAAAACTTCACAGAAGCTATCTCTTTCGATCTCAATTTCCTCACCTGCCTGTCTAAAATACCATAGGCTCCTCCTCGAACTCCAAATTCTGATCGAGCAATACAGATTCCCACTGAATAATATAAGAACTATCGGGATGATACTTCTTCAGCATAGACACCTGGAAGACTGGATGAATTCTTGAAAGACTTGACGGAATAGCCAACTCATATGCTACCTCCCCAACTCTCTGAATAACCTCAAATGGTCTGATATACCTTGGACTCAACTTCCCTCTCCTGTTAAATCTCATCACACCCTTCATGGGTGATACCTTCAAAAGAACCTTGTCACCCACAATAAACTCTAAGTCTCGGACCTTTCGGTTCGTATACTCCTTCTGCCTGCTCTGCACTACCAGGAGCTTGTCTTGGATCACTTTCACTCTCTCTAATGAATCCCTTAATAAACCAGTACCCCAAGGACGGACGTCGAACATATCAAACCAACCAATGGGAGATCGACATCTCCTACCATACAAGGGCTCGAATAGTGCTATATCGATAATGTAGTGATGATTGTTGTTGTATGAAAACTCTGGCAAAGGTAAGACCTGGTCCCAATGACCACCAAAATCAATCATGCAGGCTTATAACATTTCCTCTAATACTTGAATAGTCCACTCGAGCTGACCGGTGGTCTGAGGGTGAAACGTTGTACTAAGATCCAGGTGAGTACCCAAATTTCTCTGCAAAGTCCGCCAGAAATGTGAAGTAAACTGAGTACCTCGATCTGAGAAGATAGAAATAATAACCTTATGAAGGCAAACAATCCCTCGGATGTAGATCTTAGCCAACCTTTCTACATTATATGTCGTCTGAACTGGAATGAAATGCGCAGATTTGGTTAGTCTATTAATAATGACCCAAATAGTATTAAACTTGCCCAAAGTCTTTGGCAACTCAGCAACAAAATCCATGGAAATCCTCTCTCACTTCAACTCTAGAACGGGCATCCTCTAAGACACACCACCGGGTCGCTGGTGCTCATACTTAACATGCTGGCAATTCTGACACCAAAACACGAATCATCAATATCTCTCTTTATGCTTCCTTACCAGTAGTGCTGCCTTAAATCATGGTACATCTTAGTAGAACCTGGATGAATCGAATACCTAGAGTTGTGGGCCTCCTTCATAATCAATCTAGTCAAATCTCCCACATAAGGCACACATACTCTACCCTTGATCCTCAGAATACTATCACTATCAATCGTGGCCTCCTTGGCCTCACCACTCATCACATTATCTCGAATGTTGCATAACCCCACATCATTATACTGGTGTGCCCGAATCTAATCCAAAATATATGACATCTCCTCCACATAAGTCAGAATCCTACCCGAATTCAAAATATTGAGTATCACAAAATTGTTGGCTAGAGACCAGACCTCCAATGCCAAAGGACGCTCGGAAACAACCAAATAAGATAAACTCCCCATACTGATTGCCTTTCAGCTCAAGTCATCTGCCACCATATTGGCCTTGCCCGAATGAAACAAAATGGTCATGTAGTAATCATTCAATAATTTCATCTATCAACGCTACCTAAAATTCAAGTCCCTCTGATTAATCACATGTTGAAGACTGCGGTGGTCGGTATACACCTCACAATGAACACCATAAAGATAATGCCTCTAAATATTTATCGCAAATACAATGGCAGACAACTCCAAATCATGCACAAGGTAATTCTTCTCATGAACCTTCAACTGACTCGATGCATAAGCAATCACCATACCCTCCTACATCAACACACAACCCAACTCAATCCTAGAAGCATCACAATACATAGTAAAATCCTTTCCCTCCACCTAAAGGGATAAAATTGGGGTTGTGGTTAATAGAGTCTTGAGCTTTTGAAGCTCTGCTCATACTCATCGGACCACTGAAACGAAACCTCCTTCTGAGACAAATGCATCAGATGAAAAGTAATAGAAGAGTCTCCCTTGATAAACTAGCGATAATAGCTAGCAAGACCCACGAAACTACGAATCTCTATAATAGAAGTTGGTGTAGGCTAGTTCCTAACTACCTCTATCTTCTTAGGGTCAACCACAATCCCATCCTTAGACACCATGTGCCCTAAGAATGCCACAGAACTCAACCAAGACTCACACTTCAAGAACTTAGCATCTAGCTCCTTCTCCTTCAAAATGCCAAGGACCACTCTCAGATACTGCTCATGGTCCTTTCGACTCTTTGAATATATCAGGATGTCATCAATAAACACAATAAAAAAATAATCCAAGTACGACTTGAATATCCCATTCATCAAATCCATGAACACTATAGGGGAATTGGTAAGCCCAAATGACATCTACAAAACTCATAATGCCCATAACGAGTCCGGAAAGCCATCTTGGGAACATTCTCAACCTGGATTTTCAGTTGATGGTATCCGGACCTCAAGTTAATCTTTGAAAATACCGAAGCACCCTGAAGCTGGTCAAATAGGTCATCAATATGTGCAATCAGATACTTGTTTTAGATAGTGGTTGTGTTCAACTGTCTATAATCAATGCACATACGCATAGCGCTATCCTTCTTCTTAACAAATAAGACAGGAGCTCCCCATGGAGATATACTCCGTCGAATGAATCCCTTACTCAATAAATCTTGAAGTTGCTCCTTCAAGTCTCTCAACTATACTGGAGCCATACGGAGGAATAGAAATGGGTCGAGTACCCGGCTAAAGATTAATACAGAAGCCAATATCTTTGTCTGGCAGCATACCCGGTAAATCTGAAGGAACGACCTCCGAGAACTCACTAACTACCGGTATAGAATCAATAGAATGAGTCTCCACACTCGTATCCCAAATATGAGCAAGATAAGACAAATAACCCTGGTCCACTAACTTTCTAGCTCGAATATAAGAAATCACCTTCCTAGGAGTAGGGTTGGAAGTGTCTCTCCATTATATTCTCGGAAGACCAGGCATAGCTAGCGTGACTATCTTGGAATAGAAATCCAAAATTTCATGATATGGTGATAACCAATCCATACCCATGATAACATCGAAATGCACCATATCTAAGATAACCAAATCTACCCCAAGTGTCGTACCCCATGAAAGTAACTACACATATGTGATATACTCCATCTACAATCACAGAATCACCGACTGGTGTAGACACACGAATAAGAACATCAAGCATATCACACCACATCTCCAATTTAGTAGAAAAATAGGCAGACACATAAGAGAATGTAGACCCTGGATCAAATAACACAGTAGCAGACTGATGAATGACTAAGATAATACATGTGATGACTGTGTCAGATGCCTCAACCTCAACCTTACCAGGGAATGCATAGCCATGGGTGCATCCTACCTTAGACTGAGTACCCTACTGGACACCTCAGCCTGAACGAGCTCTCTATCTCCCTGACTGGGGTCCACTACGACCAGACAGATATCCACCATGATCTGAATAAGATCCTCCCTGGAAACTCTAACTACTACCTCTTATTGGCTATTCTAGGGTCTTAAGTTCATAGGATGCCCTCAATGTAATACTGCGGAAATCCCTCTTGAAATTTCCAACCTCTCCACACTTAAAATAGTTCCTGGTCGTTGAAGGCTAACGAATAGAGATCGAAGAACCCAAACCACCATGGTCAGAATATCTAGACTGAGAACCCCTGGATGACTATACCCCAGTGTAACCATCAGAAATCTGTAGATCTGCCTAAACTGTTTGACTAGGTTGCAGCTACTGATATCTCTCCTGATACCCATAACCACGGGAAGTATAACCACTGAACTGACCATGTTTCCTAGCCTTCTTATCGGGCTCATATCTAGACAATCCGCCTATCATAGACTCCACCATCCTGGCGTGCTCTACAATCACAATCTCAAAATAAGCTCTCGAAGCCACCAACTGCAACGTGGCCAACTAGAGCAGAATACTCAATCCTCGAACAAAACATCTCATTCGCTCTACCTCGATTGGTAACAACGGTGCCGCATAATGGGATAAGGCATGGAAGAGAGTCACATACTGTGCAACTGAACAATTATCCTTGCTAATATTCTGAAACTCATCACACTTGCATAGTTGCAAGCTCAAAGCCACATACTTCTCCAAAAAGACCTTGTACAATAAAACCCACGTCAATGGAGGCATCCCCATGAGCAAACAATCATCATACGCCCTCTCATGGCTACAAAACTAACTACATGAGTCTTAACAATACCCAGAGCATGCAACCTCTCATGGCTACTCATGATGAACTTATACGCGTCCTTCTTACGCTGACCATAGAACACTGGGGCTTCATGTTTGAAAAGTGTTCCCAAATCTTCCGCTCATCGCGGGTCATAGATCCTCTAATAGACCGGGAACAAGACTATGGAGAATGAACCTTATCTATATAGGGCGTTGACATTGCCTTAGGCTGAGTACCAGTCATATAAAACTCAGGGGTCTAGTCTGTCCCCCTCCAGCATGGGTCTGAGAATCACCCGAGGTAGTAGGATGTACATTTGTGTGAGTAAAGCCATCGAGAACACTCAATAACCTAACCAGCATGTCCTGTAGAACTAGAGTAACAATAAATCTAGGCTGATCTTGGGCTGGTCGCACCTCCTCCTCTAGCATATCATTCCGAGGCTCAATATATAACTCTGGGGACTCTGATCTAGCACGAGCATGACTGGATCTCTATGCTCTACCCTGAGATGGTGTTGTTGCTCTGGCTCTACCCTAACCCTGAGAACATTCTCTACCACATCCATGCATAGCCGGTGCCTGTGCTCCTCTCTCACCACGTCGGCACGAGTCTTCACCATTGGTGAGAGAATAGAAACGAAGGTCCGATACCAATTTGATTTAACCTAGCACGAAAGGAATGAAGAAAGTGAAAATTCCTAAATGTCCCATAGCCTCCAGAAGATAAGTATTGATGTCTCTACACCGATCTGCGAGACTCTACTAGACATTGCTCTTGTACTTAAGATTGTTTAACCTAGGGCTCTAATACCAACTTTGTCATAACCCTTTTTCAAGAATTATGGTGGCACCTATATAATCACCCCCATGTAGGTGAATTACTCCCAACTCATTAAACATGATAAGATATAAGTAAAAGTGGAAGAAACATAATTCTACAAAAGCTGTCAGATAATATAATGTGGAAGAAATAATAAGTCTGATACATCCATAATAATCCTGAGCGATCTAGTCTGTGAGTACAAGAGCTCTAATACAACAATATAGTCTGAAAATCAATAACATCAAGTGCCAAAATGAATACATAATGCTGAAGTATGAAGACATGTCTTTAGGTCAAAATATAAAGATAGAAAAGGAAATAAGTAATACATGGCATGTTGGAGAAGGCATTCTCACCATGACAGCTGGGGATCGACCACTCGAACTCAGCCACGTAGTCTTGAGTTAGTCGTTGGGCCTGTATCTGCATCAAAGAAAGATGCAGCAAGTGTAGCATGAGTACACATCGTATCCCCGTAGACATAATAGGCCGACAATGATGGAAGTACATAATAAAAAATAAATACCAAGTTGACACCAAGTAATCATATACTACACAGTCCAATAATCCAAGTAAAGTCAAATAATCCAAATAATGATTCACAGAGTTCACGTGTTTTCTTAATTCAATACTAGTCTTTATTTACTTCCATCATTCCATTCCAATGAGTTCTACAAAACTCAAGTATCAAGAAATGAGTATAATTCTTTCATGTTCAAAACTTAGTCGAAACATCAATAATCACTTATATGGAATATACATGTATGATATGAATGCAATGCATATGACAAGTACTTTTTCATCTACCGGTATACTACTTTACAAGGGTTTTCCACATAAAAGTTACCCATGAGGGACTCACAAAGTCCATATACCCCTCCGCTCCAAAATAACTCGTTAGATCACGGAGCCTAGCTCTTGGCAGTAATAATATCATGTTGTAGGCGTACAACTCTGATCCTCGCATATCAATATCATCTCAGTGTTACCATAATCTCAACAATGTTCTTAACTTTTTTGGTCGCATGGACCCACTGCATAATCATACCACTCTAATATCAATATCATCGGAACTTGGAGTGTATAAATGCACATGACATATATAGGGCAAGAATCATTATATAGTAAGATGAAACCAAATAAGAAATGAAATACCACATGCTTTCAAGAGTTCATAACATGTATAATATCCAAGTACAATTCAAGATAGCATATCGAAAGCCTTTGTGACGAGTAAACAAGTCAATCAACTATGGTGACAATCCCACATATGGCGACAAGCCTAAATAATCAACAATCAGAACTAGCAAAGTTTGATTTTTCAAATCATCCCATCATCATAGTTCAACATCGGTACCCACTCAGACGTTCATCACAACCGTATGAGTAGGATCCCTAAACACGCCTAATACCCTCAATATTTTTAACTAATTACACACTTCTATCAAAGTCTTGAAAAGCTAAACATTAGACTACCTCAAAGCTGAGAAGGTGCGTCAATAATCAAGCCTCAGTGGTAGCCTTCACCTTCTTTCACGCCTCATGATAATTGAAGTCTATTCACGCATATACCACTCGTTAATATGTAAGACTTACAAAAAATAAAGACATAACCTTTAACAAGAAACACCACAATATCGACCTCGGGCCCACTTCACCAAGACTAGAACTTTAATACCCAAAAACCATTATTACATACTAGGTAATCATATCCTTAAATTAATTGAAAATCTATTCACATTTGAACCTTCAATTGAACAACAAACAAAGAGCCCCAATTTGAAATCCTAGAAATTTCCACTTTTGAAAAAAGCTTCTATAATCAAATTAAGCCTAAAAAAATGATTATATATCATCATCCAATCCTAATTCACAATAATAACATCTTTTAATCCACAAACCTCCATTAAAATCAACAACATAACTCTCTCATTCTCATAAACACTTGAAATTTATTTTTCCCGACTTAATAACATGCTAAACCACCATTAAAGAGCTTAGAAACATAAACTTAAGCCATAATAAGGGAATAATCTATTACCTCAAGGTTGAAATTGCTCCTAAGGCTCTGAAAATACTCCAAGGCGGTGCTGGTTTTGATGGTTTCTATTTTGGAAAAGAGAATTCTGACCTAGGAAAATTTATTGGACACCTGAACTAGGGGTGAGCGGGTCCGGGTACCCTAACATTTTTTAACTACCCGGACCCTACCCGGTAAAAGATCGGTTCCTAAATTTACTACCCGGAACCTACCTGTAGCAATCATTACCCAGAACTACCCGACCCTGCGATTCCGGGTGGGTACCCGGTAAATAAAAAAACACAAATTAAGCAACAGTTTTTTATCCTATGAGAATCAAAAAGTGTTCTAAAATAATTTCATCCAGTAGTTTTTTAGCCTGCAATCGGAGTTTTTAGTACCCTTATAAGAAGTTTTAGAAAACTTATTCATTGTAGAAAAGCTAATTCTGTAACCAAAACCTAAAATTGCAAGCCAAATTTGACACTCAATTAATTGAACGTGTTGATTTCAAAATACATTTGGAAATATCTGAATTACACTTATTTTCGTGTTCATAAGCTCTTCGATACAAAAGAAAATCTTTATTATACTAGTAAATCCCTAAATTTCATCTTCACAGCTACAAAAATATACACAAATTTTAAAAATAGATTTACATTTCAAATCAAAAAAGTAATACAGATTGAAGATGTATATCGCCTGAAATAGAATAGAAGCATAGGATATTAAAAAGAAATTGAAGAGTTAGATATGAACACAGATGCATTTTATGAACGACGTGAACACAACCAAGGGAGAGAAAGAGGCAAAGGTGAAGCTTCAACGACGACAACGATGAAAGTACCTGAGAGAAAGCTTCAACGACGGCGGCGATGAAGTTCGGTGGTGTAGCTAAAAAGCCATTGTTATTGAGAGAGTTTTGGGTGTTTTCTCTTAGGGAACAAAGAGCATTCTAGAATAAAGGGGTGAAAAGGCTGAAATATTTGCGTCTTGGGGTGGGGAAAATTAATGTGCAGGCGTGCAACAAAAAAATTTGGAGAAAGTTAAAAGTGGTCCAAATGTTTCTCGAAAAAGTAAGAATATTTAATATTTTATAGGTTCCGGGTATCGGTTCCAAGTCCGGGCACCCTGTCTCTATTTGCAGGAACTGGAACAGGACCCGACATTGATCGTTTCCTAATTTTACTACCCGAACCCTACCCGTTATTATAATATATCTACCCAAAACCTACCCGTTAGTGTCGGTTCCAGTCGGGTATCTGGGTACCCTGTACCTGTGCTCACCTCTAACCTGAACAGTACTTCCACTCTAGCGGAATCGACTCCGCTGGAGCAGAGCCAATGCGGCAGACAAACCCCTCATTGGGGTGGTGTAACTTGACACCTCACCCATCGCCATGACAGACACGACTCTGCGGCAGCGAAAACTAACAATCTTCCAACTTACGCTTTGTCGAGCCAACCTCTCGTCAAGGAGGACACGCCGGAGCGGATACTGGTGCTGCCGAGGCGGACACCAGATACCAGTAAATGAGAAAATTAGCCAAAACTTCTATCGAACACCTGAAACCCTCCTGAGACCTACCGAACACAAACTAGACATGTGTGTCTATGGTAAATAGTGATACGAACTCACTCGCACCCTCGAGTTTCACAAATAATAAAGTTAAGGCATACTTTTATAAAGAATCGTCCAGGAAAACCAAATATCCAAATTTCACAAATAAAGCCACAAAACACATTTGATTATCTCAGAAAGTGAACCAATGACTTGACTAAGTCATAAATGACCCTACAGAACTACCAGAAGTGACAGAACTTGGAAACGAGCCCATATATCCAAAAGTCTTGAGTCAAACTAACCAACTCTAAGTTTCTAGACTTTGGGTTTTTCATTTGAAACTCATATAAATGGACCTTGGGATCCGTGCAACCTATCCCCGCACATCACAAGCCCTACATGGAGACTACAAGAAGGGTCAATTAATCAAATAAGGGTCTTTATATAAAAATGACCGGATGGGTCATTACACTAGCTATCTTGAACGTCCATGGTAGAAAGTCAACCTTTTAAGAGGTGCAACATGGGTTAGGTATTTTGTGATTTGGTGTTCTTTTGTGTGTTTATTTGGTTCAATGTTTAGAATGTATAATCAATCAATAATTTGGATAAAACACATAAAAGCACGTAAACATAGAATCACATAATCACAGAAGTATATAATTACAATAGATTATATTATGCGTATTCCTAAGACCATTTTACACCAAGGCCTTTCTAATATCTTGAAACATAATTGTGCCAATTGTTAATTTAAACCATTGCCTCTATAAATAATAACTTCATTAATAATAATATTTCCCCTAAAGGGGTTACAAATCTGATAAAGCCGATAAGGGGATAATAAGTAAATAAAGAAAATCAGTAGAAATGGCCTCCAGTGGCGAATGACAAGGTTCTGTCTGTCCGAGCCTTCTTGGCCCTTTGAAGGGTGGTTCGAATCCGGAGGTAAGTTGATGTCAGCAACGAATCTACCCAGAACCCCTTCTCTATGAAAGTTAATGGAGCATTCTCATCCATCGCTCTCTTCATCCAAGAATCGATTTCCTCCAAACATTCATGAGTGAACTCCAACTCTTGAGTCAAGCTAGCTATGATGGCTTGATCATGTTCTATCTTTTCCAAGTATTTGGCATCTAGGTCATTTTCTTGCCTTTTGTCTGCACATTTGATTTCGGCTTTGGAAAATTTGTCTTAGACACAGTGGTAACGGTTGAGTCTGGGAGTGAATGTGCCCTCAGCCAGTCTTTGTAGTCTTCATCACAACCAGGGTGGAACCTGTCTTGAGCTAAAGTCTCAAGACCCTAAGTCACTTGACTGTTCCATTCATGTATGATATCTGCAACCTCTCGAATCTTATCCTCCATATAATCGATTAAATACTCCTCTATGTTTGCTACTTGGGGTATCACTTGTGTCTACCAAACTGTCTCAAAACCCTAGCAGGTGCATAATGTTAGAGTTCTCAGATCCCCATGAGTGGCAAGAATATGCATTTTCTACCTCTGACCATGACTCGTTCGTATATGAAGTCAGGGAACATCCACTGTGTATTGTCCTCCCTAAGTCTTGAGAAGATAAAGGATCAACCCTCTTTAGTTTGGTTTTCAAAGTCTGGACAATGGGTTTTGAGGTCGTCTTTTTTATTTTGGTTGTTTAGGTATGATGGACCCTCAGACTTGTCCAAATGTTTGATAATCCACCATTGTAACAGTAGGTTGCATCCTTGGAAGTACTTATGAAGGTTTCGGAACTAACTTAAGGCTCGGTACGTATCAGATAGGATAATAGGGACAAAGTCAAAGTATTTGGTTTCTCCATTTGTGGTTATGCCATGAAAGATAGCATTGGTGACATAAATGACATGGGTATCTATGGCAAGGTGTTTGTCTTTGAGAAAGACCATGAGTCCTAATAGGCATATGCCAAAGTCTAGGGGTCGGGTGGCCTCCAAGTCAGCAAAAGTTAGGAACTCAATAGAGTACTCTATGAATCCCCTTTTAGTTCAAAAGAAGTTGTAAGGATCCTAAAGGCTACGGTTGGACCGAATATCTAATTGGCACTGGCTAAGGAAAACAACTTCATGATTTCATTAGGAGTAGGATTATATGGGACCAAAAGGTTGTGGTATGGTTTCTTTCTCCTCCTTACACAGGTTCTGTTACTTTCTATATAATCCTAGATCTCCTCCAAAGTAGGGGTCATCTTTAACTCGCTAAATATAAACAACATTCTATCACAATTCCAATACCCGGTGAGGACCTCTATTAGCTCCATACAACCCTTTATTGTTATCAACGAGGGTAGGTGTCCCAAACAGTCTGTGACTTTCCTTTGTTGTACGGTATCTAACCAAGCCCACACAATATTCAGCATCTCGGATGCTTCAGGACCATGTCAAACTTAAGGTTGCAATGCATCTACAAAATAGAGCACGGTTAATTTTCCCCTCGAAGGACAATGGTTTAACATACAAGGTACAATCATGTTTCCAATTAGCAAATAGTGGGATGCGGTGTCTGTGAGTCATAGACTGTATTGACACAAGATGGTCTCCTAATGGGTTTAGATACATCTAAAATATCTAAACCCATCTAGGTAAGCACACGCTCTTCCATTGGAATTTGGCTTTGCTCTATTCTAGGCAAACTAGAGTGGTGTTTCAAATGACTGGGGACTCGAGCAGACTACTCGAAGTGAAACATTGTCGACTGTTGGACGATCGCGAACCAACTCTATCTTCAACGTGTTCCAAGAAAATTAAATTAGAATTTTAGCAAAGGATCGACCACAAACCCGCGTAGTCGCCTTTGAAACTATGCAATTTTTTGCCAGTTTGGCTGAGTTTATGATATGCATGCCATGACAGCTATATTTACAAGAATTTAAATGTATAAGTATATAATCACAATAAATCATATTATATTGAAACTCTTATGGTTAGAACCTAGAATTATTCCCAGCGGAGTCGCCATCTGTTACGGTTCACTTTTACGCAAGGCATAAGAGCTACTTCATAGTCGTGGACTCTTTTCGACTTATTATTTTTAGAGTCGCCACCTAATTGACAAGAAAAATTAGGAAAGCCAAGTTAAAGGTTTTATTCAAATAAAGAAAAATCATTTTAAACCAGAGTTTTGATGATTCCTCGGGAAAGGCATGAGACACCCAATATTAAGAATCCATAGAATAAGGTGGACCTTCGAGTTTCATAGTATGATTATTGTGTTTATTTTCTTAGAAAAAGTGTTCAAATTCTTGTATATAAAAGTCATGGCAAATTTCAAATCTTTTGGCAATATACCTTTTATTTAAAGGAGTTGAGTTTTTGCTTGGAAAGTTCATATAAGGTTAAAATAGCCATTTCATTTTTCGGACCAAGACACATCCAAGGTTTTCCTTTGAGTAGAGTCCAACTTAATTTGTCCAAATGTTATGTCCTATTTATTATCCTGATAAGTTTTAAAATAAAGCGTATCTTTTGTAAACATATGCCATAAGATACAATTACCGTTTAAAGATTGTTTTCCATTTTAACTGAAGGTCAACCATACTGATGTAAAAATCCCCATGAACTTAAAGTTCCAATTTGATCCTCAAGGTGATAAGCTCTGAGTTCCAAAGATGGTTGATCATCCAATGATAATATGCTTAAAATGGCATGGAATATGGAGCGGGATTGAAGATTGGACTTGAAGATATTAAGAAAAAGACATTTTATTCGGCCTTCTTGTTTGGTCTTGGCCGAGACCATGCATATTCTTTTAGCTTATCTTTATTTACTAGCTTAGCTATTAGTTTAGGTCATAGTATGCTATGTAATAACTACATTGGGACACAATTAATAAGTCATGAAGATGACTAGGCCGAGAGTACACCATGGCAAGGACAAGTGATGACTTGAACGACAAAGTGGCAAAGAAAAGGAACATCTAGAAGATGGGGAATTCAAGGAGAGACTTTATGAACTAACAAGTTCATGAAGTTAGATATATTGAAGACTTAAAGTCGTCCAAGGGGAGAGGAGTTGGCCGATATGATCATCAAAACAAATACCAAGAATAGAAGCTTCAAACACATTTCAAGAAGATGAGGTTGTTGGACGAATTTATGAGCTAACAAATTAATGAATATGATTACATGGGAGACCTAAATCTAGGCCTAGAGAAGAGGAAGAGGTGGCTGTAACACCTTGGTCTCCAAGTCACTCCAAATCCATTCACACTTGGTCAAACTCCAAAGCAATTTGTGTCCCTTAGTTTTCTTCTAGAATAGTCTATTTTGTACTATAAATAGATGCTTTAGGCCGTTGTAAAATTCAGAGTTTGTTGATAATATAAAGTTGAATTTTACTCATTGCTAAGTCTTTCAACCCGGGGTTGATATTCTTAGTCGGTTATTCGGGAGGACCTTTGGTTCTTGTGTGAGACAAACCCCTTGGTGTAAGTTGAAGGTAGAACTTTGTGACCTAGTTAAACACAAGATAAGGTTTCCCTTCGGTGTAAGTATTTGTTAGGACTGTGTGACCTAATCAAAACCTAAGCTTGACGAACCCCCTTGGTGGTAAGAGAACGTTGGAACTGTGTGATCCAACCTAGCCTAAGCCTAGGGTCTATCTAAAGGTTTCTGACCAACTTTACTTTGATTGTTCACGGGATTGTACATATCAACCCCGGTCTAGTCCTTTTTAAATTGGTCACTCTCATCTTTGTGTCGGCTCGGGCATTAAAAACCTCTTTTCATTATCCAAGCCGTATCAACTATGTCCATTGCTTATATCGACCGTTCAAACACTTGGTTTGTACTCGGATTTGCACCTAGCATCCCGTGTCCATCCCTCGTACAAACCATCTTATTCCTTTCATCATCACATCCCACAGTACCTTACTAACATCCACAACAAAGGCCAAGCCCTGGAACCTCCCATAACTTTGCATCCTAACCCGACAACACGAAACAGTTCGCTAAACATCCTTCACCGGAACTCACTGTTTTAGCCTCCTTCTGTGGTCTTTTCACCACCCAACCACTAACACCACCCTCAACCTCCCCCAAAGCGCCTTGACCTAATTCCCTACACAACTATCCGAAACAGCCCCCAAATCCCCATTGCCCGGCTAGAAACCGAGAACCCAAGAACCTATTTTCCCATCCATTTTTGCGTTAACTTGTTCCCTGCTAAACTCAGACCCACTTACCCTCACTCACCCCTCCGTACATATATCAGATTGATATCAGAGCAAGGACATCTCGTCCCATGCTTTGACACTATGGCTCACGCAAAAAAGAAAAACTAGGGAGGATCATCGGTGACATTCTTGCGGAACGTGCGCAAGCCTTGAAAAGGGAACTTGCGGAGCATGCCGCAAGGGATAAAGCAAAACCCAGGATTGTGCAAATTAGTCCAAGGCATGATAGGAGCTATACCTTGTTCACTAATCCATTGGATAGTCACAAAAGAGAGGATTCTTTTTATGGAGAAATCTGTAATCGAGGAGTTCGTGGAAGAAAATGTTACTCTTGCAAAGGATCATGAGAATTTGGTACTCCATCATGTGTTGAATGTTCTTGAAGAACATGAGGAGATACAAGGAGAGTCATTATTTTATACTCGTTGCAAGGTAAGTGATTGAGTGTTCAACATGATCATTGACGGAAAAAGTTGTGTTAACCTGACTTCGGTAGAGATGGTGAACAAATTGAACTTACCTTCTCGCAACCATCCTAACCCATATACTCTCCAATGGTTAAACCAATACGAAGGGGTAAGAGTGGTAAAACAAATTCTTGTTAGCTTTCATATTGGAATGTATGAAGATAAAATATGGTGTGACATCATCCCTATGGATGTGTGTCATATTTTATTCGGATGACCTTGGAAACATTATCGGAATGTGGAACATGATAAATAGAGGAATACATATTCTTTTCTAAAGGATGACAACAAAATCCGATTGATGCCATTCTCACCGAGTAAGGTGAAAGAGATAAAAATCCAGAGTGCCGAGAAATGCAAGAACAAGGCTCTCTCACTTGATGCACGAAGGATAGAAGAGGAATAAAAAAAGGGAGTCCTATAGACTCATTGGCATGCAAGTAAGACCTCGTGGAGGAAACAGTTGGAATTGCCGACCCTACGAAACTATTGAGGGATGCATGTGCGGATAAACTTTCAACCGGACCACTACCGGTGGAAAATGTTGAAACTACTCTTGGTTTATTTCCGAGAGGTTCATTACCCAACCTTCAAGCTTATGATAACAAACTGATAAGGGCTAATGAAGTGCAACAACAAGGCTAAGAACTACTAGACAAGGACTTTGTCCAAGAGAAGTCTAGTCTGTGTATAATGTCCGGCTTGTTGGTACCAAAAGAAGATGAGACTTGGCACCCGTGTGTAAAGATCCAAGTGGCTGACAACATCATCATGGAGTGCAAGTTTCCTATGCCAAGATTGAAAGATTTATTTAATGAGTCAAGTGGAGTCAAGTGGTTCTCCAAGATAGATTCAAGAAAATGAGGCCATTTAGGGGGAATCCAAGAAGGAGTTAAATGGAAAGTGGTTTTCAAAGCCACTCGTGATTTATCCAAGTGGCTCATGATGCCATTTGGGTTGTGGAATGTTCCAAGTTCTTCCATGGGTTTCATGCACACGGTACCACAATCATATGTAGTATCACCCAAGGATTTCCATATGTATCAATCCAAGGTACGAGGTGGAGCTGACCGTGATGTTAAAAGAATTGGTATCGGTTCAATATAAGACAAGGAATTCATTGCCTTCTCTAGTGGAAGACTGGATGATTCACAAATCAATTCTTTTACCTACAACAAGGAATTTTATATGGTGAAGCCCTTGAACAATAGGGAACGTTTTGTTTGGCTTGGCTCGACCTGGCTTGTATTCGTATCATGAGATCTGACCACACTTACGGAAGGAATAATCTTATGCCATGAATGGATAGTCCTTGCAAGATATTGGCTTTCAAGAGTGAGTACAAATGGCTTGTAGTACCATTTGGATTGTGTGACATTACAAATGCTTCCTTGTGCGAGACACTTCGGCCATCCTTGGGATACTTAACATCATCTGAGGATATTCAAGTTAATCCACCCAAAGTGGAGATTATCAGGAGTTGGACCGAGCGTGCTAATTTAAGTGTGATAAAAAACTTTTGTGGCTTGACTTGTTTTTGTCAATCTTTCATTCAAGATTGTATCCCTTTTTTGCTGCTCCTATATCGAGCATGAAAGTATTATTTGAAGTTGAAGGTGATACCATATTAATAAGACAAAGGAGCCATTGTTTTCTCTAGCGATAAATTGGATGGTACACGACTCGGTTATTCTACTTACGACAAGGACGTTGACTTAGAACCGAAACCTTTTTGCTTGTATGTGGATCCTTCCTACAAAGAGGAACTCTCGGACAGATGTGGAAGTTCACCATCTCATGGTGGAGACTTATCAATTTATTTAGATGACGATAATTCGAGGACAAATTCTTTTGAAAAAGGGGAGTATGCTGTTAAAATCCCTGTGAGCTTAAAGCTCCAATTTGATCCTCAAGGTGATAAGCTCGGAGTTCCAAAGATGGTTGATCATCCAGTGATAATATGCTTAAAATAGCATGGAATATGGAGCGGGACTGAAGATTGGACTTGAAGATTTTAAGTAGACATTTTATTCGGCCTTCTTGTTTATTCTTGGCCGAGACCATGTATATTCTTTTAGCTTATCTTTATTTACTAGCTTAGCTATTAGTTTAGGACATAGTATGCTATGTAATAACTACATTAGGACACAATTAATAAGTCATGAAGATGACTAGGCCGAGAGTACACCATGGCAAGGACAAGTGATGACTTGGACGACAAAGTGGCAATGACAAGGAACATCTAGAAGATGGGGAATTCAAGGAGAGACTATATGAACTAACAAGTTCACGAAGTTAGCTATATTGAAGACTTCAATTTGTCCATGGGGAGAGGAGTTGGTTGATATGATCATAAAAACAAATACCAAGAATAGAAGCTTCCAACACATTTCAAGAAGATGAGGTTGTTGGAGTAATTTATGAGCTAATAATTCATGAATATGGTTACATGGGAGACCTCAATCTATGCCTAGAGAAGAGGAAGAGGTGGCAGAAACACCTTGGTCTCCAAGTCACTCCAAATTCGTTCATACTTGGCCAAACTCCCAAGCAATTTGTGTCCCTTAGTTTTCTTCTAGAATAATCTATTTGTACTATAAATAGAGGCCTTAGGTCATTGTAAAATTCATCGTTTGTTGATAATATAAAGTTGTGTTTTACTCATTGCTAAGTCTTTCAACTCGGGGTTGATATTCATAGTCGGTTCTCCGGGAGGCCCTTTGGTTCTTGTGTGAGCCAAACCCCTTGGTGTAAATTAAATCTAGGACTGTGTGACCTAGTTAAACCTAAGCTAAGGTTTCCCTTCGGTGTAAGTATTTGTTAGGACTGTGTGACCTAATCAAAACCCAAGCTTGACGAACCCCCTTGGTGGTAAGAGAACGTTGGAGCTGTGTGATCCAACCTAGCTAAAGCCTAGGGTCTATCTAAAGGTTTCCGACCAACTTTACTTGGATTGTTCACGGGATTGTACATATCAACCCCGGTCTAGTCCTTGTTAAATTGGTCACTCTCATCTTTGTGTCGGCTCGAGCATTAAAAACCTCTTTTCATTATCCAAGCCGTATCAACCATGTCCATTGCTTATATTGACCGTCCACACACTTGGTTTGTACTCGGGTTTGCACCTAGAATCCAGTGTCCATCCCTCGTACAAACCATCTTATTCCTTTCATCTGCACATCCCACAGTACCTTACTAACAGTCATAACAAAGGCCAAGCCCTGGAACCTCCCATAACTTTGCATACTAACCCGACAACATGAAACAATCAACTAAACATCCTTCACCGGAACTCACTGTTTCAGCATCCTTCCGTGGCCTTGACACCACCCAACCGCCAAGTCCCAACCACCAACACCATCCTCAACCTTCCTAGAACACTCCCCCAAAACGCCTTGACCCAATTCCCTACACAACTATCCAAAACAGCCCCCAAATCCCTGCTGGCTGGCTAGAAACCGAGAACCCTTTTCCTATCCATTTTCATGTCAACTTGTTCCTTGCCGAACTCATCCCCACTTACCATCACTTACTCCTCTGTACATACATCACATACCCTTTTAAAACACTTTCATCAAACATGGGCTTAAGTAGGGTTTCTCTCATTTTACTGAGTTAGGTGAGCTTGACCCAAAATAGTTTTAGAAAGTTGTATTAAAAAACCTTTGTGAAACTTGTGAAAATATTCCTCTTTCAAAATCATTCTTTTCATCCAATTTAAAAGTTTCCAAATTGAAAGATTTGTTTTGTTCCTTTTTGCCGAAAACATCTCAGTTTCCTTTTTTCTCAAGCTTCTCAAATCAAAGAGTTGAACTTAAAACATGTTATAATACTTATCAATTTCTTCGATTTTGGTTTGCATAAAAGAAACCACCTTTTGCTTTGTTATTTCAAAATAAGTAGAATCATTTATCTTTTGGTCCGGTTTGAAACGTGTTTGGGGTTCCTATCCATTCTAAACTACATACGCATAGTTTGTCTAATTCCTATGTCGCAACCATATGAGTATCAATTTTTACATACATTGTTCAAAATACATGTAGAAAAAGAAATATAAAATGAAATAAAGACATGAAAGGACTGGTGGGCCTACCAAGCCCACTAGTTAACCATTTTCACCCATGGTTGGACCATCAGGCATATTTTGATGCAAACTCGATGAAGAAAGTCGGTGTTGGGCTTGGGAGGCCCAATAGGATATCAAAAAACTGGTCCAGGATCAATTGGGCCCACGCAGGGAGGTCCATGCAACAAGAAAAGGGAAAATGAAATACACAGTTAAAGGACACCTAGACTTAACAATTCATCTAAATAAAAAATAAAAAATCCATGTAAATATGCTACTGTGTACAGTACATACATCGTATATTAGCTAAACATAAATGAGTTGTTGCGGATTAATTCAACCAAGCAAAATGAATAAAGAAAACAAGGTCCAAACAAAGAAGATAATTGAACAGGCCAACACAAGATATAGCATACAATAACGAGATAAAAAGTAGGTGGGCCTGGCCCATAAATAGTTTTGGCATGCAGAAGCAAATAAAGAAAAAGAACAAATGGGCCTGGCCCAAGCGAATTCTGGCAAGTAGTGACAACTAAGAAAATAAATAGGCCAGGCCCAAACAAACATGAGAGCAGTCTCATACTTCAGGATATATATGTCAAGTATACATAGTATATACTTGTATATATCAGGTATACACAGTGTATATTTCTGTATACCTTGATGTATATTTTAATACATTTTCAGATCCAGAGAAAGAGATGGGCAAGCTCATTTAGGAATGAAGCTCATTTAAATACTTTTATCAAATATACATACATATACAAAGAATATACTTGACATATAGAACACATTCATCTTCCTAAAGAGATACTTTTGATGAAAACTCATTTCTCAATAGACAAACTTACTTTCCTATAGATTTTAGAACATATATATTTCTTTTAATCTTCACTATACCTCAATCCTACTTGGACTTAGTCCTAGTCAGTTCAAATAAAAGAAGTAGAGAGTAGCTCATGTTTAAGTTAATAACTGTGCACGTCAACAACATGGATGACTGTAAGACTATTATGAATTAACCAGAAGCTTAAAATAGTGGCATTTAGCCCATAAAACTCTACATGTTCAAGTAACAATGAGATGGAAAACACAGAGATGACCATTTAATTGGTTATGCACTAGCATGCCCTGAATCATAGCCCGGGCGGAACATGGTACTCGGTGCCTGACTGCATGTGACCGAGTGAATCATATGTCTTTCTTGTCAACATGTGCATAAAAACATACTAAAGTAATGATTTAAAACATATAAAAATAGTGCTAAAAATATAATAGAAAAATCATATGAGTAAAACATAATAAGTTTGTAAATAATGCTAACATGACTGATATGACATGATACTGGACTAGTCTATGAAACCTCTGAACATCAGTATGTAAAGTTATTTACCAGGACAAGGCCCTGGCATACCTCTACTAATAATGCATAATCATAAAATACTAAACTGACACGCCAAATGTGATGGGGCTCACCAAACAGCTGGTACTGAAGCAATCCTACTGAGCAGATCCGTCTCCCTGAAATTCAGCACCTGCACCATGACATGCAGGCCCTATGCAAATGGAAGTTAGTACATTTGAATTGTACCGTATGTAAAGCAACTGAAAGAATAAATAGTCACATGATATAATAGGAACACGAAACAGAAACTAAAAATGAAACATGAACATGAATGTAGTAACATGTGTAAAATTTGAAAATTGTATATCTATATATATATATATATATATATATCTGTGAGGGAATTAACAAAACCGACATGAACCATCATGCATAAATGTGGAGTCTGATCTCTATCCGATCAGCTAAGTCGTTTAGTACTTTGCCAGAGTACGAGACATGAACATGAACATGAACATGATGGATCCAATAATCCCACAAGGGGTAATAAGAAGGTATTGTCCTCTGATGAAGTGACCCTTATTCTATGTTGGCATACATAGTTTCAGGCTATCTGAGCCTTCTCGGTAATCTATGCAACTCCCAAACCATGTACTTGAAAATAGTTGGCTTGAAAGCCCATGAATTTTAATGAAATAGCTTGTAAACGTAACTTGTAATTTCATAATTTAACATGTGAAGAAATACATAATATAACTTGTATAATTCTTGAGAAACATATATGACTTCATGGAAGTGAGTAATAATGATCATAACTTGTATTTAAAACTCATGGAAGCACGGATTCATAGATTACGGACAGGTTCATGACAATCAAAATGGCATATCATGAATATAATAAACAATATATATATATAAGTAACTGGCCAAGCCGCTAAAGTCGCTAAAGTAGTGATAAATCATGTTAATAAAATAGGTCCTATAGAAAGTCCAGCTATTCCTAATCTCCAATGGAAATAAAAAAAATCGATCCATTTATAATCCTCCACTAGTTGGATTAATGGATCATCCGATTGAAAATGATAACAAAATGCACAAGTCGTTAGAAGGAGTTCTAAAATACATATAATATAGTTGACCATGAATATAAGGTTTTTATGAACTTGAGCGAAAACCCTAGGTCTAAAGAATCCTTATTTCATGAATTACATGTGGCATGGGGAAGAACAATGATGTCCCCATGTGGATAGAAGTTGTACATACCTTACTTGCTTCCAAACTTGTGTTAAAAATCCAGACTTTGAAGAAGAACTCTAAAGATTGTACCTTGAAACCTTGAATTGGATTTATCTCGGAAATCCTAGGTTAAAAGTAGTGAATTTCGCTTAGGAAGTGATTATACTTTATTAGAATCACATGGAAATACATGGAAGGGTCTTACCTTGGTGTAGGAGATGATTGGGAAGAGAGAACCTTCATTCTAGGGCTTGGGAATTGTCAAAACTAATTTTTAGAATTAAGTCATGTATTTATATCATTTGCTAGGGTCTAGACTATTGAATTTTCTATGGTCCGTATAAATGGACCGTTAAAAACATGCAAATTTCCCGAGAGTTGTGAAATCTGAAATTTTGAGACGGTGGGAATCGATGGACCGTATAAATTTTAACGATCCATAGAATCTACAGCAGACCATCGATTTTAAAAATGAAATTGACGATTCATTTTGATAGGCCGTATAATAATTTACGGTCCATAATTCTTGGTGACAAATTCAATCGGAAGAGCTGAAACTGGTTTTTCAACTTAAAATCCCCATTTTGGTTTTCTAAACTCATGAATCATAAACATGGCCTAGTTTAGGTGTACGAGGTGTTACAATATATCCCCCTTGGGATCATTCGTCCTCAAATGATGGGTCATGGTTAAGAATGGGACTAGACATAGCATGAGTACATGTGCGTGAAGAAATATGACGTGAAACATAGGACTGAATGACATGATTACATGGAACCATAAATATGGGACATGAGTATTGAATGCGTGAACGTGAAACATGAGACATGGATACGCAAGGGACATGACATGAATACTGAAGGTATTTACCTTGATCATTTTATGCTTGCTCCTCAAATAAATGCGGATATTTGGACTTTATGTCCTCTTCGGCTTCCCATGTAGCCTTCTCAACATTTTGACTTATCCACCACACTTTCACTGAGGCAAATTCCTTAGTTCTCAATTTTACCTGACAATCCAAAATAGCCACAGGGATCTCCTCATAGGTTAAACCATTCTTAACTATAATGGACTTAGTAGGGACAACCAATGACATGTCTCCCACACACTTTCTCAACATGGATACATGAAACACTAGATGCACAATAATTAAATTTTGTGGCAGTTCAAGTTCATAAGCCACTTGGCCAACTCTCCTCAAAATCCTATATGGTCCGATAAGTCTAGGACTGAGCTTCTCTTTCTTCCCAAATCTCATGAGACCTTTCATAGGTGAAACTTTCAGAAATAACCAATCATCAACTTAAAACTCCAAGTCTCTATGCCTCACATCCGAATAGGACTTTTGGTGACTCTGAGCTATTTGCAAACGCTCCTGAATTAACTTGACTTTCTATAAGCCTGATAGACCAAGTCTAGTCCTAACAATTCTGCTTCACCAACTTCGAACCAACCAATTGGTGATCTACATATTCGCCCATACAGAGCTTCGAATGGTGCCATATGGATACTATCATGATAATTGTTATTATAAGAAAATTCAACGAGAGGCAAATGATCATCCCAATTACCTTTAAAATTAAGGACACATGCTCTCAATATATCCTCTGAAGTCTGAATAGTACGTTCTGCGTGGTCATCTATCTAAGAATGATAAGTTGTGTTGAGATTTACCTTATTACCCAATCCTTTCTAAAATGACTTCCAGAAATGTGTTGTGAACTGAGCACCGCAATCTGAAAAAATGGACAATGGGATCCCATGAAGCCTGACAATTTCTCATATATACAACTTAGCATAATCCTTTGTTGAATCTCTGTTCTTAATTGGTAAGAAGTGGACTTATTTGGTAAGTCGATCCATAATTATCCAAATCGAATCATGACTTTGGGTTAAGCGAGGTAGACTTATTATGAAGTTTATGTTTATCATCTACCATTTCCAAACAAGAATATCAATGGTCTGAGCCAACCTACCAGGCCGCTAGTGTTCGACTTTCACCTACTGACAATTTGGAAACTTGGCTATAAAATCTGCCACATTCCTCTTCATGTCATTCCACCAATAAATCTCCTTAAGATCATGATACATCTTTGTAGAACCTAGGTGAATAGATTACCTAGAATGGTGTGTTTTTCCATGATTCATTCTCTGAGTCCGTCTACATATGAAACACATAACCTACCTCGGTACCTTAAAGTACCGTCATCTCCCCATTATTCAAAAGTCATAGTCTTATGCTTGTGAATCTACTCTTTCAGCTGCAACAAGTAGGGATCACTAAACTGTTTCTCATTCCGCTTAGCTACTAAGGAGGATTCAGACTTGTTCTGAACAAGAACACCACCATCTTCAGAGTCCATGAGTCGAACTCCTAGACTGGCTAGTGGGTGAATCTCCTTCATCATGGTTCTCTTATCTTCTTCAACATGAGCTAAACTTCTCATGGATTGCCGACTAAGAGCATCGGCTACCACGTTTTCTTTTTCTGGCTAGTAGAGAACATTTACCTCATAATCCTTTATCAATTCAAGCCATCTCATCTGCATGAGATTCAATTCATGTTGCTTGAAAATATACCAAATTCTCTTGTGATCCTGTGAAAATGTCAACGTGAACTCCATACAAATAATGATGCCATATCTTGAGTGAAAAATTTACGGCTGCCAATTCTAAGTCATGCGTCGGATAATTCTTTTCATGAGGCTTAAGCTGCCTAGATGCATAAGTTATAACCTTGTCATGATGTATTAAGACACATCTAAGACCAATTCTTGAAGCATAACAATATACAACGAACCCCTCAGTTCCCTCTGGCAATGTCAACACTAGAGCAGAAGTCAGTCTCATTTTCAATTATTTGGAACTGCGCTCACAGGCATCTGACCACTGAAATTTGACTTTCTTCTAAGTCAATCTAGTCAATGGATTTGAGATGGAAGAAAAACCATCTACAAATCATCTGTAATAGCTTTCCAGACCCAAGAAACTTCAAATATCTTAAGCAAAAGTAGGTCTGGGCCAATTCTTAACAACTTCTATTTTATGAAAATCAACCTGGATGCCTTCACCTGAAATCACATGGCCTAAGAATTCCACTGACTGAAGCCAAAAATCACACTTGGAAAATTTAGCATAAAGCTTGCGGTCCTGAAGTGTCTGCAACATTATTCTGAGATGTTCTACGTGATCATCCTCTCTATGGGAATAGACTAGGATATCATCGATGAAGACAATGATTAAAAGATCCAGATAAGGCTTGAAGACATTGTTCATAAGATCCATGAAAGTAGCTAGGGAATTTGTAAATCCGAATGACATGACATAAAATTTAAAATATCCCTAACGAGTTCTGAAGGCGGTTTTTGAAATATCAACTTCCTTAACCTTAAATTGATGGTACCCTGATCTAAGGTTAATTTTGGAATAACACTGGGCACCCTAAAGTTGATAAAATAAATCATCGATTCTGGGAAGAGGATATTTATTCTTAATGGTAACCTTGTTCAACTGAAAATAGTTAATGCACATATGCAAAGAAACGTCTTTCTTTTGAACAAATAAGACTGGTGCACTCCATGGTGAGACACTTTGTCTAATGAATCCCTTATCAATGAGATCTTTCAACTGATTTTAATTCCCTTAACTCTGCTGAAGCCATTCTATATGGTGTAAGAGATATCAGCTTAGTTTCAGGAAGTAGATCGATCCCAAATTTAATTTCACTATCGGGAGGAACTCCGGGAAGATTCTTGGGAAAGACATATGGAAATGCATTGACAATTGGTATTGACTGAAAAGTTCGGGTCTAGGTATCTATATCCCTAACCCGAACAAGATAGTAAATATACCCCATGATATCATCTTTCTGGCTTTAAGATAGGAAATAAACCTACCCATGGGTGCTACCGCATCACCCTTCCATTCTATGACTGGTTCACCGAAAAATTAGAATTTTACAATTTTGGTTCTACAACCTACTATGGAATAACATGCGACAACCAATCCATACCCATGATTATATCAAAGTCTACCATTTCTAACTCGACAAAATAGGTTATGGTACTGCGGTGATACACTTTAACTGGACAACCCCTATAAACCCGCCTAGCTATAACTGACTCTCCAACTGGAGTGGATACTTCAAAGGGTTCATGAAACGTTTTGAGTTCTATCCCAAATTTCATAGCAACAAAAGGGGTTACATATGATAGAGTGAATCCAAGATCTATATAGACATAAACGTCGAAAGTGAAAATGGTTAATATACATGTGACCACATTTGCGCGAGCCTCTCTGTATCCTGATGACCTAATAGTCCATATAAGTAGTTTAGGCCTCCGCCTGTATTACCGGGCTTAGCTGGACCACACCCCGACTCGGGCTGAGAATTACGACAAACTGTAGAGTTTGCGGACTAAGCCATATTACCTCTTGTACCCTGCCTTACTAATAGGCAGTCTCGCTGAAAGTGACCTCACTGGCCATACCCAAAATAGACATACATACCCAAGTGACACTCTCCTGGGTGCCTCTTACCATACTTTCCACACACTGGTCTGTGACTGGGAGCCTGATGCTTTGATGTTCTGTCTCTTATTATCATTTTTGAACTTTGGGCTAGGGCACTATCTAATGGTGGAGCAGGTCTTGATGACTTGTTCTTGAAGTACCGCCTGCCTCCACCTCCCTCATGACTAAAGTGACCTGAAGATTTGGCTCTCTTATTAAATTTCATTTCATTCTCTTTCTGCAAAACTTCCTCTTCCATCAACCTATTCTCATTTCCCTGCACAAACACAACCATCGTCGTAATAGTCATCTCCCTGTTCTGAGTTGTAATATTGTATGCATAGTACAAATAGGGATTAAGACCATACATGAAGCGTCTAACTCTGGCCCTCATGTATGGGACAATATGTGAAGCATATTTTGCTAAAGAGACAAACTGAAAATAGTACTCTTGAACACTTATGTCGTTCTGGTTAAGCTTTTCGTATTCCACAACCTTTGCCTCCCTTACCTCTATTGGCAGAAAATGCTCAATAAAAGCATCACTAAACTCATCCCAAGTTGATGGATATACATCTTTTCATCGGAACTGTTCCCATGATTCATACCAGATATTGGCAACATCCTGCAACTGATAAGCTCCAAACTCTACTACCTCCACCTCATTAACATGCATAACACAAAAGATTTTCTGAAGACCATCAATGTAATTATGTAGATCCTCTGTCTTTCTTGACCCTCTAAATATCAGAGGGTCCATTCGCATAATTTCCCGAGTCCTGAAGCTGGATGACTCTCCATTCATTCCCAAACTTAGATTCGTTCCATGATGTTGGGCATGAGCAGTCACAAGTTGCGTGAGCAGCTGAATAGCTCCCATAGCATCAAAGTTAGTAGAATTAGGCGACGCAACTAGAATCTCCGCTGGCCTTGTAGCATCAGGTAAGGTGATGTACCCGAATTGGAACCCTGAACCTGAGTATCTTTCTCACTAGTAGCACTAGAAGCAGCTCTCTTGCTAGTGGTTGTTTTATTTTTCGCAGACATTTTCTGAAATACATAATACGCATAAGTTCGAAGGATGTCCTAAAGGTATAGCTCTAACTGCATGATCTAGAGTATGAAAGAAGTGAGACAATCCTATATGTCTTGTTGGTCAACTGTTTACATATGTGGGGCCCATCCACACATAAAAGTGACCCCACTGGACATGGTTTCATAGACTCCATAAGACACTTGAACCTAGTGCTTTGATACCAAGCTTTGTCATGCCTCGAACCATAGCATGGGCAAAACACATCACTCGGTGCCTGATTGTATGTGACCGAACGAACCACATATCTTTCTTGTCAACATGGGCATCAAAACATACTAAAGTAATGATTTAAAACATGTAAAACATAGTGCTAAAAATATAATAGTGAAATCATCTGAGTAAAACATGATAAGTTTATAAATAATACTGACATGACATGATACTGGACTAGTCTATAAAACCTCTGGACATGAGTCTGTAAAGCTGTTTACCAGCACAAGGCCCTAGAATACCTCTAGTAATAATGCATAATCATAAAATACTAGACTGACACACCGAATGATATGGGGCTCACCAAACAGTTGGTACTGAAGCAATCCTACTGAGCAGATTCATTTCCCTGAAACTCAGCACCTGCACTGTGAAGTGCAGGCCCCATGCAAAGGGAGTTTAGTACATTTAAATTGTACCGTATATAAAGCAAATAATGGAATAAGTAGGCACATGATATAATATGAACGCGAAACAAAAACTAAAAATTGAACATGAACATGAATATAGTAACATGTGTAAAATCTGAAAACTGTATATATGTATATATATATTTAGCCCATACAACTCTAGATGTTCAAGTAACAATGAGATGGAAAACACAAATATGACCATTTAATTGGTTATGCACTGGCACGCCCTGAATCATAGCCTGGGCAGAACACGACACTCGGTGCCTCACTGCATGTGACCGAGTGAATCACATGGCTTGCTTGTCAACATGGGCATCAAAACATACTAAAGTAAAGATTTAAAACATATAAAAATAGTGCGGAAATTATAATAGCAAAATCATTTGAGTAAAACATGATAAGTTTGTAAATAATGCTGACATGACTAAAATGACATGGTACTGGACTAGTCTATGAAACCTCTGAACATCAGTCTGTAAAGTTGTTTTCAAGGACAAGGCCCTGAATACCTCTACTAATAATGCATAATCATAAAATACTAAACTGACACCCCGAATGAGACGGGGCTCACCAAACAACTGGTACTGAAGCAATCCTACTGAGCATATCTATCTCCCTAAAACTCAGCACCTGCACCATGACGTGCAGGTCCCATGCAAAGGAAAGTTAGTAAATTTGAATTGTACTATATGTAAAGCAACTAAAGGAATAAACATGCACATGATATAATACGAACACGAAACAAAAACTAAACACTGAACATGAATATGAATGTAGTAACATGTGTAAAATCTGAAAACTGTATATTTGTATATCTCTGGGAGAGCATTAACAAAACCGACATGAACCACCACGCGTAAATGTGGAGTCTAATCTCTACCCGATCAGTTAAGTCATCTCGTACTTTGCTAGAGTACAAGACATGAACATGAACATGACAGATCCAATAATCCCACATGGGGTAATAACAAGGTATTGTCCTCTGATGGAGAGACCCTTATTCTACGTTGGCATACATAGTTTCAGGCTATCTGAGCCTTCTCGATAATCTGTTCAACTCCCAAAATATGTACTTGAAAATAGTTAGCTGGAAAGCCCATGAATTTGATGAAATATCTTGTATACATAACTTGTAATTTCATAATTTAACATGTGAAGAAATACATAATGTAACTTGTATAATTCATGAGAAACATATATGACTTCATGGAACTGAGTAATAATGATCATACATTGTATTTAAGAACTCATGAATATTAAAGCATGGATTCGTATATTACGGACAAGTTTATGACAATTGAAATGACATATCATGAAGAACTCATGGATATTTGCTCTTACAACCCTCCTACATGTGATATGCATAGTCGACCCTAACATTTAAGGACTCGATATCCTGTAAGTTCTAATATCGGCTTCTTCTGCAGAGGAATTCCTTATTTCATTCGGACCAACTCGGGGTCCTCAAACTGTCTTGCCTTCACCTCAGCTATTAAGGATAATTATGTGGTATTCTGCACTACTACTCCTTCATCATCTGTATCCAAGGGTCGCACATTTAAACTGGATAATCGACGTAGTTCTTTCATTATTTCCATCTTGTTAGCTTCAACACCATCTAAACTTCCCATAGACTTGTGACTCAAAGCATCAACTACGACATTTGCCTTTCCGGGATGGTATCAAATATCTACATCGTAGTCTTTTAATAACTCTAGCCATCTTATTTGCCTTAAATTCAGGTCCTTCTGATAAAATATATACTGGAGGGTCTTATGGTCCATGAATATATCAACATGGACTCCATATAAATAATGATGCCACATCCTCAAGGCAAAGATTACCGTTGCCAACTTGACATCGTGAGTCGGATAATTCACCTCATGGTTCCTTAATTGTCTTGAAGTGTATGCTATAACTTTCCCATGCTGCATTAAAACACATCCTAGATCGACTATGTAGGCATTATAATAGACCACATACTCATCGGTACCTTCGGGAAGAGCTAACACAGGTGCAGATGTCAAACTGTCTTTCAATTCTTGAAAGTTGCGTTCACACACATCAGTCCACTGAAACCTAGCTGCCTTGTGAGTAAACTTGGTCATAGGTGCAGAGATAGAATAAAAACCGTTCACGAATCTCAGATAATACCCTGCTAGACCTAAAATGCTATGTACTTCGGTAGGAGTCGTAGGCCTCAGCCAATTCCTTATGGCCTCAATCTTCTGAGTGTCCACCTTAATATCTTTTGAGGAGACAATAATGCCCAAAAAGGAAATAAAGTTTATACAAAACTCGCATTTAGAAAATTTGACATACATCTTATGATCTTGGAGCGTCTATAACACCGCTCATAGATGATTTGTATGATTTGCCTCAGTCCGTGAGTATACCAAAATATCATTGACAAACACGATCACAAATATATCTAACAACGTCTTGAAGACTCAACTGGTGGTGTACGAATGGTTGTCTTTGGAATATCTTTCTCCTTTCCCCTCAACTGGTGGTGTCCTGACCTTAAGTCAATCTTCAAGAATACTTAGTGTCTTGTAACTGGTCGAATAAATCATCGATTCTTGAAAGTGAATATTTGTTCTTGATGGTGACCTTATTTAGTTGCCTATAGCCAATACATATTTTTAGAGAACTATCTTTCTTAAGAACAAACAATACTGGCGTGCCCCATGGCGAAGTACTAGGTCTGATGAAACCTTTTTCCAATAAATCCCTCAACTGGTCCTTCAATTCCCTCAGCTCAGCTAGATCCATTCAATAAGGAGGAATAGATATCGGTTGTGTATCTGGAACTACATCAATAGTGAACTCAATCTCCCGCTATAGAGGGATGCCTGGAAGATCATCCAAAACACATCAGGAAACTTGTTGACTACCGGAACAGACAGAAGGGTTGGGGGTTCTGTATCTGTGTCCCGGACTCGAACCAAATGATTTATATAACCTTTGGAAATCATATTTCTCGCCTTCAGGTAGGAAATAAATCTGCCCTTAGACATAGCTACATTGCCTTTCCATTCAAGAGTCGGCTCGCCTGGAAAACTGAACTTGACAATCGTTGTCCGATAATCTACATTCGCATAGCAAGAAGCCAAACAATCCATTCCCATAATAACATCAAACTCTACCATAGATACTCAGCTAAATTAACTAAGGTAGGGTGATTGTAAACTGTTACGGTATAATTCCTGTAAGTTCGTCTTGCTACAATCGTCTCACCAACCGATGTGGCTACCTCATATGGCTTAGATAATAGTTTTGGTTCAAATCCAAATTTGGTTGCAACAAAGGGTGTAACATAGGATAAATTAGAGCCTGGATCTAACAATGCATATACATCATAGGTGAAGACGGATAGTATACATGTAATAACCTCTAGGAATGACTCCAAATCCTAACGATTGAACAAGGCATAAATGTGGTTCTGAGCGCCGTCTGAACTAAAGGCTCCTCCTTGGCCTCTACCTACCGGATGTCTCCTACCATACTGGCCACAAGGCGACAATGGTGGTCTCATCTGGATTGAACTCCTCTACTCTTGAAAACCTGAAGCTCTCAAACTCTACCCCGGCACAAACTGGGTACGCTTATCATACCTAGGCCCTTGAAACTAAGATGGAGCACTATTAGCAAAATGAGGTGGAAGACTAGGAAATTATTGACTGGAGCTACCCGATGCTTCTCATAATGACCCAACTGACCTAGCGCTCTTGGTCAATTCTCTTTCTATATTCATATCCTCTCGAAACTGCCACTTGCGGCCTTCAACACCCTGAGCATATTTCTGGATTCAAGAAATATCCATATCTCGATTCAACGAGGTTGGAAGACATTCTCCAATCAAGTGCGGATTCAAGCCTACCATAACTAATAAATTCTCGCCCTCATGGTATCTACGATATTTAGAGCATATCTAACCAGTGAGTCAAATTACAAATTATATTCCCTTACACTCTTGCCCCTCTGCTTGACATTTAAAAATTGTTCAACTTTGGCATCTCGTATATCTAACGGGAAGTAGTGGTTTAAAGAGGCTTCTGTAAACTCCTCTCATACAGCTGGAAGTGCATCTGGCCCTCTAGACCACTCCCATGCCTCATATCATAAAACATTTATATCACATAACCTGAAAGAGGTCAACTCTACTGCCCCCATTTCCGAGGCATGCATCACTCGCAATACCCATAATATCTGGTCAATAAAGTCCTGGGGATCCACATTTGGATTAGTTCTAATGAATACTGACAGAACCAACTCGAGAAATGCTTGAGTCCTAGAACTTCCAACACCATTAAAAGACCCAGTGCCTATAAAAAGCCCTCATCAGACGCTGCTGGTTGGATACTATCTATGTTAGTGATTGTACAACATTTTCCACTCCTTGTTCGGAAGACTCAGGTGGAAGAACTGGAGGAACTGAATTTTGTGAAACTGGAGGAACTGTGTCCTGAGGAGCTGGAGCTCCTCTAATCTCCTCCTAAGGAGGTGGAACTAGTGATATGTGGGAGTGTGACTCTCTCTGAGCCTCAACTCTATCAACTTGGCCGAATGGGGCATTACTGGTACCTTCACCACTATAGCACCGGCTCGATTACTAGCAGTGGCTCTTGTAGTAACTGGCATGATTATTAATGAAAAAAGGGATTAGAGCATGAATTAGACTCATATCCATATAACTCAACTCTACAGCACGATTTAGAAAGTGAAAGAACAACAACCATCCTTAAATTCCCAGCAACCTCTTATTATAAGTGTGGTGCACAACACACCCATAAACAAGACTCAACTAGACACAGCTCATAGACTCCCTAGGACTGACCTACTCTTATACCAAGTTTGTCACACCCCAAACTAGGGAGAGTGTGGCTAGCACCCGGTGCCCTGTTGGCCTGAGTGTACCACTCTGATGACTAGTCTTCTGTACAAGTAGAATTTCCAGCTAACAAGGTCGTACTAGAATAGATCAAAACAACAACACTAGATAAGAGGGATTAACCCAACATATAATGGGACCTATAAGGTCACAACATAGTTTACCAAAGGATAACTTAGCCGGCAAGGCTACAAATCCACACTAAATATACCAAAACAAGTATGTAAGCTTCTACGAGTGACTGAACTGACATATGGCCGGGACAGGACCCTGACCAACCCATATTGTACATAACTCCATAAAAGACTCCATATGTATAACTAAGAAGTTCCAGAAAGACCAAGCTTACTTACTGACTGCTGAATTCGACAACTCCTACTACAGTGGTTTAGCAGAGTCTCTATCAGAACATGTGGCATGAAGTGACAGCGCCCCCAACAAATGGGACGTGAGTACGAAATAGTGTACTGAGTATGTAAATCATGAATAGAAATATACATCTGTAAGATGTACGGAAAAGGATATAAGCAATATGAAGTGATTAGTTGTAAAGGAAAACATAAGCAACATGGGGCCATATGAGGTGAATAATGAAATGTTGAAACTTAATACCACATGTCTGGATAGGCTTTTACTGTATGAACTATCCTCATGTTGTAGTGCGAGGTATAATATGTCCTTAATCTTAATTACATGTATGAATGTGCAATGCAATATGCACTATAGTTCATATATGTGTTGCGGAATGCGCAACACAATCCATTATATGTGTATGTTGCGAAACATGCAACCTGATCCAATATATGTGATTTTTGTGGAACGTGCAATCCGATCCTCTATGTAATGTAGTTATTGAGGAATGTGCAGCTTGATTCTCTATATGATGCAGTTGTTCTGGAATGGATAACCCGATTCTCTATATAATCATAATTGTATGCATAATATCAATGCCAATGAAAACATGTCAATACAAATGTAAATTTAGGTGTGAACAATGGACTATAATAATAACGGCTCGTTGGCCCTTTTTGAAACTCATAGTCTTCTTGACTTAACTCTTAAAACGACTCTCAGTCGACTTGATAATTATCTCTTTGGAATGCTTCCTTTTAAAGACTTATGACATATATTTAGTAACCAACAACGAGGATCATAAGAATATGAATAAGCGATAAACATTTCTTAACATAGGACTTTAATAGACAATAGAGTGGAGTTCGCTACGTTTCTTTTTGAAAATGATGGTTCTTTGTACATCATGCTCTTGAAGGAAGGGATAACCTTACATACCTTATTCCATAAAGTGATACATCATTCTATAAGCCCTTGTATTCCTTACGAATGAATATCTATAACAAACAAAGGGTCGATATCAACATCGAATCCATAACCAAATAAGAAACTCCATTTAGGCATCTTCTCGATAACCTTAAACATAAAGGATTCTTACACTTGTTAAAAAATGGGTATTTATATAATTTGACCCCACTATTTTCCAAAAATACCTGCTTAAGTTTACGATACTAACAATCAATATCAACTCACAATTCCAACAAAATCATACCACACCTCAACTTATCAGAATTTTATAGGTTTATGGATTTCGGCTACGAAAATACTTTCACAACCTATCCCAAATCATAAATTAATTACATATATAGGTAAAGGAGGGTAAATTTTACCTCAATGAAACCAAACCTTTACGAAATAGCAAGTTGCCCCAGGGTTTCCAAAATTGCTTCTCCTTGGGGTGATTATTTCTATGATAATTACGGAATTAGTGACGTTAATCCAACATAATATGCTTTGGAAATGATCTTGAATGTTATAGAATCCTTAGGTGTTTAGGATATGATCATGGAGGAAAATGAAGTAAAAATCATGAAACCTGTATTTAAACCCGAAATATTTTCTCTATCGCCGTAATTTGAAGGTACACTCAACAGACCGACAAACTTCTGATGGTCCATCAATCTTCCCCGTCAAACTTCCTGGAAGATTAATGGCTTAGGCTGGGTATTTGATGGCCCATCAAAGTATTTGACAGTTTGTCATCTGTCTCGTCAAATTGCCTAGTTTTCCGTTTTCGTCGAAATGTACTTCCTTCAATCTGTTTAACTCCCAAATACTTTGGTACCTTCATAACCAAGTTGTAAACCTTCATTATTCTTCTGTATGGTTGTATCTCTTCTCAAGACTTTGATATCCATTGACGTCATGAAGGGATGTGAAACTACGGGGTGTAACACCAACGAAAAGAAAAAGAGAAAAGAAAAGTTTTTAGTAAACAAAACTAGTTTGTTTGGGAAGGGTTTCGGTTTGAAAACCAAATCCCTAGATAAATCGACTTGCTCGAATCTTTGGGCACAAATAATGCTAAAATTTGAACTCCATGAACAGGAGGAGAGGAGTCCTTTATAGGACACCAAATACCCAAATTCTAGGGTTTGTATTGATGTGGGACGACAAGATTTGGAGGAAACATTCCCTCCAATTCACCAAGAACCAATTGAAATCGAGGATTGGAAATCATAACCAGACAAAAACCATTAAGATGAACGCAGAAAAAGTAAAGGAGAGATGTGACACCTCACTTCTTGGTGGCATACTAGCGGAGGAAAGATAAGAGAGGGAAAACACATTAATTACTCTTTCCCAAAATGACATGATAAAACTGAGGAAAAGAAACTGTACTCTATGTCGTTGTCATTTCCGGCAACAAGTGACGCAGAGAGAGGGGGCAGCTAGGGTTCCATGCCCTATTTCACGACTATGACAAAATAAAAAGGGTTTTGGGGTTTTTAGCATTTAAAGAGGCAATGGTTCATGTCTGGTCCAATTGGGTCAGACTCTGCCGATTTAAAGGAATTAGGATTTAGGCCAAAATTGTGTAAATTAAAGAAGAAATGGATGGGACTTAATTTTGCAAAGCTGACCTCAATTGCAAATTAAGAAAATGGCCCAACAATTTCAATTATAGCCCCTATTTTAAATATACAAGCAATTAGTCATTTCAAATGTAACCGTAATTAATATATATACAAATTGGTATTTCAATTTTAACCAGTTTTGAAAGTAATTGCAATTAAAGCTATTGAAATTGTAAAATTGAGTTGTAATTGATTATTTATTTAATTATCAAAATTTCTTGATTTAAACAGAGTGAAACATTTACCAATTTACCGTTAATAGTTTTAATCAAACTATTCTTGAATTATAATCTTGATAAATATTTTAAAATCCTTGAAAATATACAAGAGGATATACAATAGTACACTTGATGATATTGTGCCAAATAAAATGGCAAAACACCACCGGAATAATGTTGTAAAATCATTTCCAACCTGTAAAATGTATATTTCACTCCATTTATGACTCAAGAACTCCAAATAATTAAATATAATTATTGGAGGAGAAAAATTAGGTGTCAACAAAGACGTTTTTGAAGATCTATTTGAAAGTGTGATGGCCCAAAGTGCTTCCTCATAATTCTCTTCATCTAGATCCATATAGCAATGGGTGGCTCTCCATTCTCACGTCTGTCTTTGTTAAATCACATCCACCAACTAGTAGCATAGTCAGAAAATTCAACCACAACAAGTTTAACCTTCTTACCTTCAAAATAATTGTGGCAATCAAAGATGCTTCTACATTTCTCTCCCAATCGAGGTACAAGTCTGGATCGCTTGTTCCCTTGAAATTTGGAATCCTCATCTTGATGCTACTAAGGTTATCATCTTTAACTCGTGCTCGTAGTTCCCTACGACTTTGATGATGAATTTCTTCAAACTCATACTTAAAGTCCTCTAACGCTTCGTTGCCTTGTTGCACATAAGGAGCTCATACAACTTATCTCCTAATATGAGGCCTTATATTTTGATTAGCGCTCCTTAGATTGGCTATATTAATGGGATTCCCCTTCTCATCTCAGCTATAGCAGAGCTCATCTCGGCCATTTGAGCAGACATCCTTTGAACTTATTGGAACATGTCATTCATATTGATGTCATTCTGTCTTTTTAGTTCAACCTTTCTACAAGATCTTTTTCATCACCACTACCAGAAAGAGACATCTTTACCAATAAACAAAGCAAGTGTATCTCACTCTCTCAAAATCAGCTATTCACTCTTAGAACCCACCTCTCTCTCCCCCACTCAAAGCAACTCTTGATTGTTAATTTTTAGATTTATAAATAAATCTAAGCCACAATCTCAAGGGATAAGTTTAAGGAGTTAGAAAAGGAAAAGGAAAGTAAATGACCAAATCTGGAAAGAATAGGATTGGTTAGTAGAAACAAAAAAAAGGAAAGAACATAGGAATCCAAACACAAAGGGAAAAGGAAAAGAGATTTTACCTTAACCTTCAAGATCTTGGATTCCACCCTTTTCTTGTTTCCTTTATTTCCTTGAAAATTAATTTGATTTCTTGGGGAAAAGGAAATAAGATTCTCCTTTTCAATTATGTTTTTTTGACTCATTTTTTGTTTTTTTACTACTTTTTACTATTTTTTAAATTTTTTTCAAGAAATCCCAAAGATAATCAAGAACGAAATCCTGATTGAACTCGCTCTGATATATTTTGATAAGAATCACGTTAGGGAAACAAGAACTTGGGAAAAAAATTCAACAAACTAAAGAAATGTCAAGAAACGTGCGGAAGCTAAAAAGAAATATCATGAAACGAAACTAAATGGAATCTAAAGATACAACGAATTCAAGAGAGTGATTCTTGAATTCAAGAACGGATCAACAAGCTCAAGAAAGATTCAAAAACTTTACGATAAATCTATTATTGAAATTCACTCCTAACAACAACAATCATCCAACAAGGAACTAATCGCCTTTGGTAGAGAATTAATCTAAGAGATAGATTATGGATCCCGACCCCTTGTAGAATAACAAAACAACAATAAACCAAACATTATCACCTTTCTTGAATACCTATAAGTAATCAAAGATTTATAAGAAACTAAACAATGATTCTTAAAGATCGAAGAATAAATCCAAGAGTATCCATTACAATTGTTGAAGGAAAAGTCCTCTCAATATTATTGATAACAATCTGAATTGTCTATAAATAACAAATAAAGCAACCCTATTTATAGAATACAGAGTATAGGGCCACAAAATTTAGTCTAACAAACAAGAAAATAAAATCCTAATCTACTCTGGATAAGCAAATTCAACTATTCTAGGAAAAGGAAATGAAACAAAATCATAACAACCTAGGAAAAGAAATAAGAAAACCTTTTCATAATTAACTAGGATAAAATATTGAAGGTTTTGACTAATTTGAGAGTAACCACATGCAAAGAAGTTTGGGACATAGCATTTTCTATATTTCCCATTGACGTCCAGCTAATTGATCTTGCAATCTCTTAGCTTGTGACCTTGTCATTGGCCTTCTAGGTTCTCCTATGACTTCATCCTTGTCGTTAGAGCTATCAGACATATGCTTGAAATAAATCAAATGAACTAAATATAAAAAAATTGATTGAGAAGCAAGAATGCACAATGAGAGTGAACCAGGTCAACATACATGTGTTATCTTAGAGAGACATGTTCTATCTCAGACATAGATCAAGATAATGATGAATGAATCAGGTCTAAGGACTTGATCTATCCAACAGACAGATGCAGTACAAAGTTGATTGAATCATACACATAGCAGAAGTGAATGAACTATGTCTATGAACATGTTTTATATCAGACAAGGATGCGAGACAGAGTTGGAACATATGCTTGACCAGGTCCAAAAATGTGTTTTTTCTCATAGTCCTACCATGAGTAGGGTTTGTGATTTATGGTAAGGATTTAACGTACAAGGCTTGCAGGATTTCTTGCCATATATATCAAGATACTTCAGAGTCCTACTAGGAAACTGAAGTCGCGTTGAATAGCAAGAATCCTAAGTAAACTTAAACACTAACTCTCATGTTGGGCCTTAACATAAAGGTATTGAGTTTATCCGACTTGATGCAAACCTAATACTATATATATATATCCAAGTCCTGCCATAAAGAAGTTCACGCACTCATAAATACATAAAATCATAATATTGAACAAACCATGTCAAGAAATGTTACACCCCATAAATTCTCATATTGAATGTATCTTAAGTTAAGAAGCCTAAGAGAAAGGAGAAGGTTCCATTGGAAAAATTAAGAATGGTCGAGTTAAAAGCGAACAAATTATAAGAGTCTAAAGCGTCGTTATGCCCTTCGTGCTTATAATCCATATATTGAGTATGTTGTGTCAAGTCAATGTAAGATGAAATGAGTTACGATTCCCATGAAAGGATAATGAAGCCCTTGGGCTATCGTTGGAAGTATATCTACAAGATTTTGAGTTATGCCTATCGTTCGTGCACGATTAAGAGTTATGCCAACGAATCAAACTCTGTTTCGAGGGTCATTTACGACATAAATAGATGTTAAGAAGGTCTATGGATGGTTATAAGTCATTTTAATTAAAGGAATCATATCTCGATGAAGTTTGATAAAAATCGGGTGATATGCTAAGTGTTTTACGTCACGGAAGCCAATTTTCCTCGCAGATGGAGCCGCACCTCAAGGTAACCATTTGGCCACATCACTGCCACCATATGCAATAGAGGATACTACTACATATCCTCCCATGTATGGGAGGCGGTGGGCTGCCTTTATATAGCCCAAGGTCATCCACTTCCTCTTAAACGTTCCCATTTCGACCCTCTTCACTCTCAAATGTCCCCAAACCCTTTCCCAATGTATATACACCCTTGAAGAGCCATTCCACAAGTTTAGGGTGTGAATTCTCCCTCAATAAGCTTGGATCATCTTGAAATCTCTCTTGAATTGTCAGAACAACTCAGGAATCTTGGTGAGCTTGGAAGGAAACTTGGTATGGAGGACTTCTTAGTTGTTTAAGGTGAGCTCTTTCTAATATTTCATGTCCTATAACTTATCCTAGCTTATATTGTTCTAATGATGAAGATAGCTTATGGAAATTTTGCTAATCCATGGAGAAAGGGAGACAAACTCCATAGTTGATCATGATAATTGTGGTGTTGATTGTTGGGTGATTTTAATGAGGGTTTTGAGTGATCTATGGCTAGAATTCATGAAGTATGATTGTTGTAGCCTTGATGAGATTGTGTTAATTAGAAGAACGTAAGAATAGTTGAAGTATCATGAAAACAAAAGAGAATAAAACATGTACGCCAAGTGTTCGACGAAATGTCACAACGACGAATCTTAAAACCATTCGGTGAATATTGATATGGATTATCTTACTTGCTTTGGTCAATGATTATATGATGAACGAGATGTCATAGGAGTCATGTTGCTCTTCTAGCAAGGTATGTAAGGCTTACCTTTCTTTCTTTTGGCATAATCGACACAAAAATGGCACTTGCAAGTTTCTACCTAATATTTATTCCACTCTTAATCACCAAGAAAGCACTTGTGACTTATTTCTGTCGCTTGGTTATGGTATTGCTCTAGGTTAAATTTATTATATGTATCATATTGAGACATACTTTATTTGATATAGCAAGGTTCCATGTTGACATTCTTGAAAGTGAAGTCAATTGTACGTCATATTTTTCTTATTTATTCATATGAGAAGGAAAGGTAATAGGTAACCCTCATAAGGGAGTCGGAGGTGTAATGACCTTACGTCACTCCGACGAGTTCAAAATAGTATTCTATATTCCTTAAGAGGTCATCATATGAGACTCTGAGAGCAGTATATATATATATATATATATATACTTCTCTCAAAGGCCTATGGCATTATACACACATATATACAGATATAAGATTGAGGATATTGCCCATATAGGCCTATGGCGCTATTTGTGCAGTTTATACAGATATGATATTGATTATACTTCCCCTATAGGCCTACGACATTATATATATGCAATTATATTTCATTTTATACATATTTTGGCCCACAGAGGCACTCAGTGTATAGGTTGTCTTTCTATAACTCTATCTTACAATTATACATTCAATTACAGTTTCAGCGTATCCTTCATTTACAGTATTATACTTATTTACAAATTTAGCCTTACATATTTAGTATATCTCTCATACTAATGTCCCTTTCTGGGGCACTGTGTTTCATGCTTGCAGGTACAAATAAAGACTTAGGAGATACCTTGCAGTAGGTGACTCAACTCAGCAGAGGATTGTTATGCTCCTTTCTTCCGGAGCTGTCTAGTGAGCTGATAGGTATGATAGTTGCATATATGTATATGGTTGGGTATGACAGAGCCCTGTCTCGACTAGATGTTATTGGTACACTCTTTATAGGCTTGTAGATAGTCATTTGCGTATAGTGGTCTTGTGTGGCCTTGTCGGCCTCTTTAGTAGACTCGTTTTGTTCATATTGGCCTTGTAAACCTGGTTGTATATATACGCATATGTGTTGGGCCTTTTCTGGGTGCAGGTGGTTTTATCTTAATTAGGTATTCTTTGTCAGAGGCCTTTTCAGCCCATGTTTTATTGGAATATATAACAAATATCAAGATTGGTATGCTCGGGCCTTTTGGCGTCGGGTGTCGACACCCCCTCCCCCCAATGTTGGGGTGGGACAAGAAATATTAAGAGAGTTCTGATTTCAGAAGTGCGACCTAGTACAATAAAAGAGGTTGAATAACCTGACTTACAAAGTTTATATGTTACAATTCTTGAGTCCAGTTTTGTGTATTAGGATTGTTATTGAGTTGTACCTTATCAACTTTCATAGAAGCATATTCATAGGTATAAAAGTTAGTCAAATTCAACTTTAAGTTGGGATAGCTTGGAGTGGGCTCAAATATCTAAAGAGATTGTTGAGATAGGAAATAGAGTTTAGTTCCTAGGTTACAGAGTTTGTAACTTGAATTTGAAAAGGCTCACATAGTAGTGGTGTTTGGGATAAATCCTACACAGGTGTAGGTCGTGGTTTTTTTGCCCTTTGTGAGCCGGGTGGTTTCACGTAAATATTATTGTGTCCTTACTTTATTGTTCTTTACTATTCTGCAGTCACTATGCTTACAATATGTAGAGTAATGTTGATAGCAACCATGGAAACTCCAATCCATTGAAGAAGAAGATACGGTCAATGTCAATATTCGAGGGCGAATCTCTTTAAGAGGGGGAGAATGATAGAATCTACAAAGGCTCAACTCAATTTTGGACCAGGGAATTCCAAGGCACTTTAATGGGCTTTAATTAATAATGAAAACATGTCATATAATTATAAAAGAGCTCCATCCCAAAGTAGACCTTCTGGGAAGTCTTACTACTATTTTAAGGACCCAAATTGAAGACTAAGATGAGTTGGATTGTGGCCCAAAATTTGCCCAAGTTCAACAACCAAAATTAGTGTTCTAGAAGCTTATTTAATGCCTTGTTGACTTCCTTTAAAACTTTATTGAACAAAGTGTTTTTAGTCTTTTATGCACCTAAGAAATTTCATCCATTTAATTTAGTTGGTCTACTCCATTGATAATTTCAAGAGGATGACAGTCCTTTCTAGTATCTTATATAAAGGGTGTTTTCTTATTCATTGTAACTAATTTGGATGAATATTAATATTATTAGCCTTGTGGCTTGTAGAGACCTTTTTTGGTTCTCTTTTGAGTTATGCCCTTTTTGTTCTACTTTGAACCATAACTCAGATTCTTCAATGGTAAACTTCATTTTTTGCGTTCCATCCCTCCTATTATTCTTTTATTATGGATTCAACTCATTTATTTACTATTTAAATGATGTTTTAAGTATCAAATGCTTGAACTTGTGTTCCTCTCTCCCAAGAATTAGTCCTTCCCTCTTTCTAACTTCTAATTTTAAAGTCTGCCACTATCCGTATTGTTATCAAGTGGTATCAGAGCTTTGGATGGTTGGATATTCTTATACTCATCCGATCTATTGATTTGAACTCTATAAATAAAAAAAAACATTATTGTAGCTTGAACAGAAACAAAAAAAAAGTAAAAAAAAACTGCTCAATGAACGGTGCGTGAACAGTACTTTTTTGTATTATTCTTGATATTTTTGTACTCAATATTGTGATTTCATGACTTGAAGGTGTTGGGATATTCTCTCTAGTTGTTATTTTGTGAAACTCATGGAGATTTGAAGCTGTATTCAAGTCTTGTTCATCAAAAATCTCAAAAGGTCATAAAGAATCTCAAAATTCACTTGGAAAAGTGCAAAGGTCATTGCAACACTTTTGGATAAAAGCTCAATTGATATGTTCTAGATCTTCTCTTGAATGTGTTTATTAACTACATTTAGTTTCCTATTTGTTCTCTTTCTAGAGACTTTAAGTATTTGTTCATATTTACTGTATTCTAGTTATTTTGTGCTTATCTCTTTATTTCTTGCCAGTTTGTTTCGTGCTTTTCTCTTTATTTTCATTGTGTATTTTTTTATTTCAGCCATTTTTAGTTTTGTTGTCCTTTTTCTTTATTTGACATAAACTTCATTCTTGAACCAAACTTTGGAACTTCCTTTGAATTGTTTGAGTTGCTGGTTCATGGAAGAACTTTGAGGAGCATCCCTTGAGTGGTAAAGGGAAAGAGTGGTGAGATTCTTTGAGAGTAAAAGCCTAATAGTGTGAAACACGAGTTTTGAGATCCACTACTTGAGTGATACACGTAAGGGAGTGCATGTGATACAACTTTACTACTAACAATTTTCTCTTGATTTAAATCATGTCTTCTATAGATTTTGAAAGCATTTGGAGTGGAGGCATGGATGATTATAGTGGAGATGATTGGTCATCAGACGCCGAGGACAGAAGGGCGTACAATGATTCTTGTGAAGAGTATGGTGGCTATGATGACTGAAATACTAGCCAAACCTATGATGAATCACATCAGATTTGTGATTCGAGTAAAAGCTACATTTATGATGATTCTTGTAGTGACGAATCTTTTGATTATGATGATAGTTATGGGGATGAATGTGCTAATTATGTTGAAGTTGGGAGTGTGATTTCTATTAAACCTACTTCGGTAAGATCTGATTTGGGAAGAGTCCTTAAAGAGGCCATGAGCTTACTAGAGTTAGGAAGGTTTTTCAAACTAGAATGGAAGTACTGTCTAATGTGTGTGCTACTAAGATTGACAAGAATTTTTGTCATAACTTAATTAGTGCTTACTTTATTGGAAAAGTGGGTTTATCTTGTATTAAGCATGCTTCACCCTACACCTTAAAAGGAGTGAAGGTAGAGAAGGGAGTGTTAGCGTCATTAACTCTTGGGAGATACAAGGATGAGGTTTGGTGTGATGTGGTTCCCTTATTCACATGTCACGTCTTATTGGGAAAAAAATGGTATCTCTATGGGAAAGTTTCATATGATCAAGAAAAGAATAGGTACTCCTTGGTGAAATATGATGGAAAAATAATTGCCCTTGTATATTTGCACCTATGGAGATTCAAGAAGATCAACTAAAGGTAAGAAGATCAGTAGACGTGTTTGAAAAGTAAAAAGTATGCAAGAGGGATAACAAAAGTAGGATTGGGAAGCCTATAATCAGAGTTGATATTAGAAGTCCTCCAATGGATGAAAGGGGGATTCTTGGGAAGTATATGGGAGCTTGGGATATTTATTACAGCATACATTTTCCAAGAAGGCAAACGATGATATAGCATTGAAAGCCTTTTCTACACCAAACAAAAGTGAGGATGAGAGACAAAAAGAAAGAGAGAAGTAAGGGTGAGCAACTTAACATCTTCAAAGAGGAAAAAGGAGAGGAAATGATGAGTGAAAAGAGTAAGTTGTCAAAAAGTAGAAATCAGTGGGAAAAATGATTGAAATGAGTTCAAGAGGTGAAATAGAGAGTGAACAAGCATTTGAGAGATGAGGAAAAAGAAGATATTAAAATAATTGAGTGCATAAGTGTGAAAGATTCTTGTTCAAGCTTTACCCAATTAACTCGTTCTTTTTCTAGTATTTGTGATCCAAATGTGCAGGTTACCGAAGAAGAATCTATTAAAGAGTTTGAACAACAATTGAAGGGAGAATCTAGCTTCAAAGAAGATTTGAAATGTGAAAAGGCTGATGATTTGTGGAAGTAACATCAAGTGGAAGACAAAGTTGAGCTTGATGATCTCATGTGGTATGGCCTTGTTGATGATATATTTATAGATGCAAATGAAGCTATATTTGATCACAATTTGACAAGGTCAAATCTTTAAGCGGAGATGTGACTCAAGTTTGGAGTGAACATGACCTTTTTTACTATTCTTCTTATGTGAACAATCTGCCACAATGTGATAAAAGTGAGTGTAACGACACGTTTGGTCGTTTAGGAATTTTACCCTTAACCTTATTTAGCCTTCCCCTAACATCGTTAGAGTGTATTCGACTTAGGGGATGGGTGGAGAGATTCTCGAGACCATCTGAGGAGTTTTGGATAAGGAAAAGGATATTTTGGAAATCCATAATTTAAGAAATGAAGAAGCTTGACCAAAGTCAACATTGAGGGCAAATGCATCTTTTTCAAAGTTTTGTCGATTTCATTAATTTCGGAATATGGTTTATGACCTAGTCCAGTCATTGGTTCAGTTCTCGATAGCTTCGGATGTGATTAAGGTGGTTGGTTGAGAAACTAGCTTTTGAGATGATTTGGAATTGACCATGGTCAACATCGGGTCAAGACATATCCATTTTGGTGTTTTGAGAGTCCGAGTAGTTTTGTATGATTATTTATGACTTGTAGAAACTTACGGAATTGGATTTGGACTTCGTTTGGTCAAGTTTAGGTGTTTGAGTCATTGCATAAGCCTCTCACCTTCGACACTTAAATATATAATTATATTCATTTGATATTAGAATTGAATTTTGATTGTTGGAATAGATGCATATCAAAATTTGTGACCCGTAGCAATTTAAATCGTTGAATTCTGACACCGTATAAGAGAGTTACACCCATTTTAGTTTTGGGAAAATTGTTGATTTCTAGTGTCCGCCCTGGCGGACTTCCGGGCGAAGGAGCGGATCCTCCGGGGTTGAAATTGGTCCACCGGATCGGAAACGATTGTGTATTAAAAACCAGATTGCGTTCATTTAGTATTTTGAACATAACATGAGTTCTAGAGCTCCGATTTAGGTGATTTCCATAGCGTTGTTCTAGTTTCAACTAGGGGGTAATTATCCAACCTTTATTTTGATATTTCTTTAAGATTATTTCCGTTGATTATCGATTTTATCCATGTTTGGTTGGGGAAAATTTGGAGTTTAAAACCCTAAGTTGAAATTTGAGTTTTCTTCAATTAATTATGGTTGGATTTGAGTAAATTCTAGGTTTTTAACTTATTTAAACCCTGGGTAAACTAATTTCTAACATAAATTTTAATTTTAATTCGGATTTTGCAAACATTCGATTTATGAGTTTTGACACAAATAGGGTTTTGACAAAGTCATAAAATTGGAGGCTCAATTGGGGTTAGAATTTCATGAAACTCTGGATTATGACTATTTAAATTACGGGTAATGTGTTTCTAACTTAAATTTTTGATTTTTCCCTTGTGGGCCTGGGGTCATTTTTTGGATTTCGAACTAAAAGTATATCAATATGGATGTTGTTAGATTTTTATGAACCCGTAGAATACTATTTTGATAATATTTTGAACTTATTTTCTTAATAAAATTACCATTTTAACCCTTGGGGTCCAGGATAAGGTTTTAGATTTTCTTTGACCCCGAGTTTCTTACAAGACATGTTTGGTGTCATTAGAATCATGTGTTAAGTAGAATTTATCCTTATGTGTTGATTGAATGTATGTGGTAACATAGGAAATTCATGCCATTGTTTGAACTATGATCATCCGATATTCACTCGGAAGGACTTGTAGAGTAGGAGTTTGTGGCTCCTGCTCGATTTTGAGGTAGACTACGGTTTAGTTTTTTTAGACTTCGATAGAAGTACGTAGTAGGTTATAAATGTTGAGGGTATTGGGAGTGTTTGGGGGTCCCACTCAAATGGTTGTGATGAACATTTGAGTGGGTACCAGTGTTGAACTGTAATGATAGGTGATTTGGAGATCAGCCGTATGTTTATTCTGACTGCTGTTATTTGGGTCTGTCGCCATTATGTGGGCTTGTCGCCATACTTAATATTGTTGTGTTTATTCATCACACATATTTTGATATGATATCCTGATTGTACTAGAATTATTATTGATGGACTGCTTTGATATGATATTATGTATGTGTGTTATTAAACTCTTGGAAGTATGTGATATTTCATCTCCTTACTTGGTTGCATCTCACTATATCATGATATCTTATGTTATATTATTATTTGCATTCATATACTCATGGTTTTGTGATATTGATATGAGAGTGGTATGGATATGATGTGCGCCCAAGAGGCCGAAAAGGTAAGAACACTTATGAGATTATAGCAATATTGAGATGATGATGATACGGATGGATCGGGTTGCACGTTACAACGGATATTGATATGTTGGGAATGGAGTTGCACGCCTGCAACATGATATTATTCAGACAAATGAGTCTGGGGCTCTAGCCAGATTTCTGTGTGGTATTTCAGCTAGCTAGGAGCAGTATATGGATTTTACGGGTCCTCTATCGGTGTACAGATCATAAATAAACCTTAACATATTGCATACCAGGTTGATGGAAATGTACCTTGCATATGCACTGCATTCATATTATACATACATTTATACATTGAATAATTTTGGTTTGGTAATGTGATATGGTTGGTTATTGGAACTTGGGTGAAACCCTGATTTACTTGGATTGAATTGATTGTATTAAACCGAAATGATCGCTATGATTGAGCTTGTCTTTGTGAATACTTGGAAATAATGATTATGCTGGTCTCTATGAACACTTAGATAAATGGTTGAGGTTGTTGAATTGATTTGGTTGTCGTATGTGACTTGCTTCCTCGTGTATGGGCTTTTGGGGTTTAATAACACACATATAATCTAGGGAACTATAAATTATGTCATGACTATTGTCTAAGTCCAGGAAATTATGTGCATTTGTGTGTTGTCCGGTAATTGATCGTGTGACTAGGTAACGAGTCTAGGAAGGAATCTGTGATAAGTGTTAGAGTGGAAAGGTAGATGTTGAACAATCTATGTGTGTCAGACTGCAACTGTATAGAGACTTAACTAAGTGTAAATGATAAGGTTAATAAAGGAGTTAATGTCATTATATTTAGCTTAGATGTAACACTCCTGGAAGCATTCTAAAATGGTTGTTGTGATTTAAGTTTGACTCATTTATTTTATGTGATAAGTTGAGTAAGTGGGGTTAAGCTTGAATATGACTTGGACAAGAGAGTACTAGTCAGTGGGTACTATGATAGTAAGGTCCATCTATATGTGAATGAATTGATTATACTTGACTGTGATTGGAACATTATGTGAACAATATGACTTGATGAATTAGTGAATTGATATGTGTATGACGTAACTTATATGAGCTATTGAACTGTCTAGTATAGGCTTATCTGGTGTCAACTTGGTATTTATATCTATTATGTATCTTCCGTCATTGTTGACCTATGATGTCTACGGGGGTACGTTGTGTACTCACGCTATACTTGTTGAATATTTTCCTGATGCAGATACAGATCCCTCTACCAATTCGTGAGCTCGAGTATGAGTCCGAGCGAACAGACTTACATGGTTCAGGGTGAGGATGCTTCCATTCAATATGCCTTGGATACTCTTTTCTTTACTCTTGTCTTTTATTGTATTCAAGAGACATGTACAACCTTTCAGTTATGTATTCAGGTTTGGCACTTTGATGCCTTTGACTTTCAAACATGTATGACTATATAATGCTCTTCTATTCACATACCGGATCTTGGGGGTGTTATTGATGTATCAGACTTATAATTTTTCCTTATATATATTATGAAGTAACTTATGTAGTATTTGTATTTCTTCTGCTTTTACTTGTGTCATATCATGTGAATAATTGGGAGTGGTTCACCTACTGATTGGAGTATGTAGGTGCCACCACGATTTCTGAAAAGGGGTCGTGACAATGAGGGACGAGATAAGTTGAGTGAACAAATCCAAGGAAACTTGAGAGAGGATGAATCTTATCCATATGTCAATCCACTACCTCTTGCTTGTGTTAGTTTTAAGTCTCCTTTTAGGCATAAAATTGAGGATGAACCTTGTGTAAAGGATGATGACACCTCACTTGAAGAATACAATCTCATTGGTCATGGTTTTAAAGTGTGTGATAACCCATTATGGAATGATACTAAAGATGAGTTTTCAATATATTTTTATCCACTTTGGGATTTCAAGGAAGGAAGCAAATATGATGAGCTCCCAAAGAATATAGTGAGGCACGTGAAGCTTTTAATTCCATAGATACTGAAGAAGTTGAGCTAAATGCAAAATGTAGTGGCTCAAGTATGAAAAGGGATAAGTTCTCACATGTTGCTAACTGCAAAATATCCTTATCTTGTTTTGTAGATCTTTTTTTGCAGGGTAATCCAAAGCCATATCTCAAGGAAATTACTTTTGATCCATATCTTGACTATGGTAAATCCAATGGTAAGGTTAAGTTATTTAGAAATAGCAAATGTGGTATATTTTCTTGGTATTCATATGCTTTTGATCTAAGTAATGATCCTCTACTATTTAAGGAGTTTATGAATTGTGTTCTTAGAGCCGGTGTTGGTGATTACATTTTTCTTTTAGATGGTGATATACTTGGATATTTAAAAAGAGTGTTTGTGTATAAAATACTTAAGTCGATTAAATGATTGCATGGTCACTACCTTGTGTTATTTCTATCAAGTGCTTGTTGTGTTTTTCCTACTTATTGTGATTATCATGTTGGTTGCAGGCTAATATCAATATTCGAGGACGAATCTTCTTAATCACGGAAACTCAAATCCATTAAAGAAGAAGATACAGTTAATGTCAAGATTCGAAAGCGGATCCTCGTTAAGATGGGGAAAATGATAGCATCTACAAAGGCTCAACTCCATTTTGGACAAGGGAATTCCAAGTCGCTTTAATAGGCTTCAATTAATAATGAAAATATGTCTTATAATGAAAAAAAAGCTTCAAACCAAAGTATATCTTTTGGGAAGTCTTACTACTATTTGGAGGGCCCAAATTAAAGACTAAGATGAGTTGGATTGTGGCCCAAAATCTGCCCAAAGAAGGAACAAATTCAGCAGCCCAAACTAGTGTTCTAGAATCTTATTTAATGCCTTGTTGATTGTCTTTAAAGCTTTATTGAACAAAGTGTTTGTAGTCTTCTATGCACTTAGGAAATTTCAGGTTTTAGTCTTCTATGCACCTAGGAAATTTAAGATTTTTAGTCTTCTATGCACCTAGAATATTTCAATCATTTAATTTAGTTTGACTACTCCATTAATTTCAAGGGGATGACAACCCTTTCTAGGATCTTATATAAACGGTGTTTTCTTCTTCATCATAACTAAATTTGATGAATATTAATAATATTAGGCTTGTAGCTTGTAGAGATCTTTGAGGTTCTCTTTTGGATTATGCCATTTTTGTTCTACTTTGAACCATAGCTCGGATGCTTCAATGGTAATATTCGTTGTTTGATTTCCCTTTCTCCTATTCTTCTTCTTCTTAATTGATTCAACTCCTTTATTTACTATTTAAATTAGGTTTCAAGTATCAAATATTTGAACTTGTGTTCTTCTCTCCCAAGAATCAATCTTTCCCTCCTTCTAACTTCTAATTTTAAAGTTGTTGGCTATCCCTGTTGTTATCAAACGTATTTTATCCTACAGGCGAAAATTGAGTACTGCTTAGGATAGATATTAGTTCGTGCAAAAATATAAAATGCCCCGAATTATTTTTATGTAGATGGAAAGAGTAAACTGCAATTTGGTCACTTATGATTATTTGGATGAATCTTGAGATTTTGAGAAAATTATTTAATATTTAATTTAAATAAACGAGGCGGCATGAACAAATTTGAGGAAATGAAGAGGATGGGTAATGGAGAGAAGCTGGATCCAGTAGTATTAGGAAAATGCGAAATACATGCTTCTTTCCAAATGCGAGAATATATTTCTCCATTTTGAGATTGAAAGTTACTGAAGTAAGGTGACGACATAACCTGGTAGACCCCTAACCATTAATTTATGTTGAAAAATTGCCTTTGGCGGGATGTGCGTTCATCCATGTTTAATGAATTAAATACTAGTGTTCCGCATGTTGGAGGCTTTGTCTCTTTACACATGCATAATCTACTAAGTGAGTAGATAACCGTAGGGCCAAGAATCGTCAAATTTCGTTGAGAAATGAAAGAGATATTGGTCCACGAAGTAAGGTGTTTGAGGCATGGAAATATGGTGTGGGACAAATCTACCACATCGGTGGGAAAAGGAAGAATTGCTCTCTTTATAAGTTTCATAATTGGCAAAGGGTTTGGGATCCCAAGGGGTATCCCGTGTATTTAAAGGAGGGATGACATATATGTGCTTGGATTCAAGGCTAAGCCCACACGCGCGGCGCCGCCGCCCGCCCGTCCGGTCCGGGCTCGGGTCATGGGCTGTGGGGACTTTCTGATATTATATTTTTGGACCCCAAATTGCTTAATATTTACAGTTTGGTCCCTAGAGTTTCTGAAAAGTTGATTTTGGGAATGACGGAAGGCAGAAACTTTCTGCCTACCGTTTGGACTATTTTTTGGAGCATTAACCAGTCATTACTTGGTTGTTAACTCCTCCATAAACAGCCCTCCTTCAATGACCATAATCAACCTCTCTAATGGCCATTAACAACCCTCTCTAATGGCCATTAACAGCCCTCACTAATGGCTATTAACAGCCTTGTTTGTGGCAGTTGAGGAGTCCCTCCTCCATGCTATATATTGAGCTATTTGGCTCAATTGTGAGAGGGACATACACAGGAAAAATACACAAAACAGAAGTAAACACCTAAACAGCCAGCAAAAATGAGATTAAAGTGTTGTTTTATCTTGGGAGACTATTGCCCGCTAACGTAAAAGCATATATACGGGGCAATCTTGTCTTAAGGACAGAGTGCAATCACTCGACTCATCACACAGTTGTAACCATCCAGATTTAGTGTTTCTTGATTTCAGGTCATCAAGATTCAAGACTCAACAACTTTGCGGCAGCTTTAAAGATTGGCTATTTGTTTATCCTTTCGAACACTTGTAATATTTATTTCATTTCTCGTACCGCTTTACAATAGTACCCAACAATTTATATGATTCATGTTTCTTTTTAGTTTGCTTCATAAAAAATAATACATTTATATATTTTGAAATAATCCAATTTCACGCTCTTATTTTACCTTTAATCAAATGTCTTACGGCCACAAAAATTGTCTAACATATTTTAGATCAAAGATTTTAAAAATCAATCAGAATTTCATAATTTATTATTATTTCCAATAATCATAAATGATCAAATTGCCATTTTGTGTTTTGTATCTGAATAAAAAAACTGGGCATCTATGATGGATTTAATAGGAAGATGAGCGCAAAAAAAATCTATCATCAAAGCAATAAATTCAAATTACTCGTTGAATTAGAAGGTAAAAAAAAATGCAGGTGTGAGAAGGTGCAAATATAACCCCTAAACATTGCGAAAAAGGGTGAATATACACTTACAAAAAAATCGTCAACGGAAACGGTATATTTGCACCAATTATGTAACGACAGAGGTTTATATGCACCATTTTTTAACAAGGAGTATATTTGCTCTAATTCACAAAGTTCAGAGGTATATTTACACTTTTTTCCTTGAAATAATTACAGAGTAATGTATATTAATTAATAGAATATGCATATTAGAAGTAATATTTTACTTCTCTTCTCCGAGCATTGTTTGAACTCTCTTTTAGCTTTTAAAGTCATTTAGCAACTAATTTTAGGTATACTTCAACTGCAAAAAAGGTTCAATATGGATGGGGTCGGATCATATTTTTTAATTGAGTTTTTATTTATATTAAAAAAAAGAGCAAAAAGTATTACCCATCAATAGCTGAATTTTTCAGTAGTGTTAGTAGACTCAAAGTTTTGTTATTTTTATGCTAAAAATATAATAAAGTAACTTTTGTAAAAAAGTGATAGTTATGTGACCATCTATGAAATTTATCCCTCAAAATGTAAACATGTTTCATAGAGGATACACTAATAAGATTAAATATTGAACCATTCATGACATTTCCTTAAAGAGTTCAAATCAACTTTTCCATAAGAAGACACGTTCCAATATAACCACAAGGAGGATTGAGAATGTATAGGGCAAAATTCGTATTATACAGTTGGGCGAATTATGTCATGACACATGGCAAGTGGAGATGAGTCAGATCCAACTCAGCTTTTGGTGCTATCGGTTGAGCAAGAGTGGCACCGGAGGTATTGGAAGGTCGCGAGGTACCGAAAGTCGGGAAATTAGGTGAATAGTTCAAATTCCAATGGGCAACTGTTACTTGTCCGATTTCACATCTTCCAAAGGTGCATTAATAGCATTTATGGCGACACTAATTGTCTAATTATTACAGCATTTATTTATTTGTATTAATAGGGAAATATATCGTGGAACATGTACCCGTGAACCTAAATTTAAACATGACTCTTTATCCCATTGTAAATCATCATATTCAAGTTATTACAATAATATTTTCGATAGCATTCTTTGCCTTAATATTTATGTTTTCATACTAGTAGAATACCCTATTCGGAAGCCTTGACAAGAAGCTTGTAGCAGGCTTAGGCTAATTATCTCTTAAACTCATCTTGTTATTCTTTATTTATGTTATTTATCGGTTAATATATTCGTCAAATCAGTGACTTGAGACCCATGTGTCCTTGATCACGTGTATAAATTCAATTGTACACATTTACGGGTAAATAATTTGGCACCCACCGTGGGGCCTGGGCAGTAGTGGTGTCGCAGGTGACCCCTTCTTCACTAACCTAATCCTTTCTTTAAGTCTTGTTTTTTTTTAAGCAAACATATGACAGGAATGGAAGAACTCGGAGGCAGCCGCGACCCCAGGAATAATACTGAGAATGTCCCAATCTGACCAGATGGCCTTCCAATAGTATATCAGATACCAGAAGATCTGATGGTCACGGACAGAGCCACCTCAGGAGGCGGACATACCCGGTACGAGGATATCCCCAACGACAAAACGCTAGAGGAAGCCATGTAGATCCTAAGGACACTGAATGTTGTGATGATCAGACAGTTGGACAACCTAAAGTGTTTCTTCTCCGAGTTTGTGTCCAACAATGGTGATAGCACTCCGGTGATCGCGGCAAACGCCACAAGTGCTGCAAGGAACGGTCAGAACTGGCCAAGACATGATAATTCTTCAAGAAATGAAATTGTTCCTCAAAATCCATTATAGGAGCAGGTTCTGAAATTCATGAAGGATATGACAAACAAAGAGGATACCAACGCGAATGAGTCAGAAAAAAATGCCAGCATCGGTTCAATCAAATACTGGGGGGCCCTTCCGTTATCGAAGAACCAGACGCAAATAGATTCACTCAATTGGATTATAAGCTAGAGGTTGTGCCTGAACTGATTTCCAAGAGGTTCAAAATGTCATTCATACCCAAATATGACGGGACTAAGAATCCGTAAGAACATATAACGGCATATACTATGGTCATCAAGGGGAATGATCTGAGAGAACATGAGATAGAATCGATCCTAATAAAAATGTTTGTTGAAACGCTTACTAAAGGAGCCTTGACGTGGTATTCACTTCTCACTGGGCATTCTATTAGATCATTTGCCATGCTTGCAGATATGTTCATAAAAGTCCATACGGGGCACGAAAGGTGAAGACAAGAAATGTGGATATCTTTCGCATTGCGCAGGGAGAGACTGAACTACTTAGGGACTTTGTTACACGGTTCTAGAATGAGTGTATACTGCTACCCGCGGTCCCGGATGAATGGGCTGCAGAGGCTTTCACAAAGGGTTTGAACCCTTTGAGTTCGGATGCCTCACAGAAACTTTTAAAAAATCTCCTGGAATTCCAGGCTACTACCTGAGAAGACGTGTACAACCGGTATGAGTCAAAGATTCGAGTGGAAGATGACTTGTTGGGGACTTAGGTCGGAAACATATCTCGAAGATCAGATAAATGAGTTGGGTCAGATCGTAACTCCTCAAAGAATCGGTTCTAACCTTATCCCGTTCCCGGGAAGCAAGGGGGCGGACTGGATTTTCATTCCCTTGAAAAAATAAATAACAAGGGAGGCCCTGGAAGAAATAATCAAGGGCTAGTGAATTATAACAAAGGGAATACATCTAGCTCCTCTACAAAAGGACCCGGCTACCCAAAATATCTGAATACAACTTCAGCATCAATGAAGATCAGATGGTGGCTGTACTAAGAACTCATCTGACATCTCGACCTACAAAACCATCACAGTCTGATCCAAGATATAGAGATCAGTCCGTTTGGTGTGATTTTCATGGCACTCACGAACACAAACCTCATTTTCAGACACCTACGAGAAGAGGTGGTAGGAATGTTAAGTAGGGGCCACCTACGAGAATATTTGACAAAAAGAGTTCGCAATAACTATGGCGTGGACCTCCCGTTGAAGGAAAACCTAATATGGATGCTCCACCACATGTGATAAACATGATCTTCAGAGGATATATGATCACTGCTATATCCTTCACTGTGGTTAAGAAAATAAAAATTCGATTAGCCGGGAGAAACGATTCCGAGAAGTACCAGATGAAAACACTATTACTTTTACTGATGAAGACATTGTCGGTGTTATGTTACCCCATAATGACGCTCTCGTCATTATGGTACCTATTGATTGTTTCAAGTAAAGCGAATTTTGATCGACCCTGGAAGCTCTGCTAATATCATCTGGCTAAAGGTTGTAGAAGAAATGAAGTTGCTGGAAAAAATTATTCCGACAGCCAGAACGCTCTCGGGTTTCAACATGTCTAGTGAAACTATGAAGGGTGAAATCTATTTTCCCGTGGATGCTAAGGGAGTCATAAAAGTAACAAAGTTTTATGTCATCGACAATGACATGAGGTACAATGATATATTCGGGAGGCCTTGGATTCACGATATGAAGGTGGTTCCCTCCAAATTGCATTTCCTGGTAAATTTTCCACACCGGAAGGAGTCCAACAAATTAAGGGAGAACAGCCCGCTGCCAAGGAGATGTATGCCATAGAGGAACCAGAGGCAGCGACGTACCCAAAATAGCAATTACAGGAAGCTCGCATCAAAAGATATTCACCAGGCCCCGCCAATAGAAACAGAACCAGCATATCCGAAAGAAGATTTTTTAGACCAGTATCAGGTCCTTAGATATTTTCAGGTACCGAACGACTCAGACGCCACCAAGTCTACAGCTGAAGAGCTTGAGCGGATAGCTCTACAAGAGGAAACTCCTGACATGAAGGTATACCTAGACACGGGGCGAATCCCGGAGCTCAGGGATTTAATTTTTAATTATCATATGGCTAACAATGATTGGTTTGCTTGGTCGCATAAAGATATGACAAGCATCCCTCTAGAAATCACAACTCATAAGTTGGACCTAGATCTCAATTTTCCTCCCGTGCGGTAGAAGAAGTGGCCCATCGTCGAAGTCCACAACAAGTTTGTGAAAGAAGAGGTAACTAGGTTGCTTAATATAGGGTCAATCCAAGAAGTAAAATATATGTATTAGTTAACAAACGTAGTCGTAGTACCTAAAAGGGGGAACAAATTTAGGTTGTGCATTGACAATAAGGATTTAAATAAAGCATGATGCCTGAAAGACTCGTTCTTGCTGTCGAATATAGATCAAATAATTGATGATATGGCCGAACACGAGAGCATGAGTTCCTCAATGCGTATTCTAGGTATAACCAAATAAGGATGCACTTAGAAGAGCAAGAGAAAATATCTTTTTTTACTAATTTTGGCACTTACTGTTATAATGTTATGCCTTTCAAATTAAAAAATGTCGAAGCCACCTATCAAAGATTGGTAAATAAAATATTTGAAAAACAAATAGGAAATACTATGGAAGTATATATAGATGATATGCTTGTTAAGAGTCTTCGTGCAGAGGACCATTTAAGCCATTTTCAGGAAACGTTTGAGGTATTAAGAAGATACAACATGAAACTTAACCCTGAGAAATGTGCCTTCAGGTAGATTTCGGAAAATTCTTTGGGTTCTTGGTTTCACAAAGAGGAATCAAGATAAACCTCGACAAGAAAAAAGCCATCGAAGATATTCCTAATATATTAGAGAACATAAATGTGGTACAACGGTTGACCGAGCGAGTAGCAGCTCTCAGCAGGTTCATCTCCGGATCAACGGAGAAATGTCACATGTTTTTTTCACTTCTATAAAACAAGAACTCCTTTGTATAGACGCCCGAGTGTCAACAGGCCCTAAGAGACCTGAAAACCTACTTATCCAGTCCTCCGCTCATGTCAAAGCCTAAGGATGGGGAATAACTCCTTATATATCTCGTGATCTCAGAGGTAGCGGTAAGCGTAGTTCTAGTATGGGAAGCAAAAGGTACGCAATTCTCTGTTTATTATGTAGGTAGAGTTATGTCAGGGGCCAAAACCCGGTACCCGCTACTCGAAAGATTGGCTTTCACTTTAGTTATGTCGGTCGTATTTCCAGTGTCACCCAATAGTTATGGTAACAACATTTCCACTTAGGAATATGTTACATCAGCTCGAACTTTTAGGGCGATTGGCAAAGTGGGTGGTGGAATTAAGTGAATTCAATATTGAGTATAAACCCCAGACTGTGATAAAGTCGCAAGTCTTCACAGATTTTTTGATTGATTTCAGTTTGAGAGTGACCCCACATAAGGAAAAGGAAGTCATTTTGGTCTCAAGGACAGCCCCCGGGTTTTGGATGCTTCACACTTATAGAGCATCCAATGTCAAGGGGTGCGGTTTGGGAATAGTGTTACATACTTCCACTGAGGAAGTCTTGAGGCAGGTAATTCATAGTTCTCCTTTGACTAATAATGAAGTCCAGTATGAGGCTCTGATTGCAGGTTTGTAATTAGCCCGAGGCCTAAGGCCTCAAATAATTAAAGTCAAATGCGACTCACTGCTGGTGGTGAACCAAGTTCTTGGAGTGTTCGAAACCAAGGAGGAATGTATGTCAAGGTACCTCGAGAAGGTTCTGTAGTCGCTTTCCCGGTTCCAAGAGTGGACGGTGGTGCATATACCACGAGAGGAAAATGTAGAGGTAGTTGCACTTGTAAACTTGGGCTCCAACACGGAAGCAAAAGGCCCTAAAGCTAAGTCGGTTGTTCAGCTTCTACACTCAGCCTTGGACCCAGAGGGGTATAACGAGGTGAACTCAACCAGCCTGAATTAGGATTGGAGGAATGAATTCTTAGACTATCTCATAAATGGAAGGCTGCCAGAGGACCAGAAAACGTCTTAGAGCTTTGAGAAACAAATCCACTCGGTACTGTGTTATCGATGAAAAACCTTATCGATGTTGCTATTTTGGTCCCTTGTCTCGATGCATAGGCCCCGAAGAAGCTAATTACATGATGAGGGAAGTGCATAATGGGATATAGGAAAATCATTGTAGAGGAGAATCCCTGATGATAAAACTCATGAGGGTCAGATATTACTGGCCTCGGATCCAGGAAGATACAAAGGCATTTGTGAAAAAGTGTGACAAATGTCAGTGTCACGCGCGGCTGTTGCACCAACTAAGAGAGGAATTTCATCCGGTTGTATCTCCATAGCCATTCATGAAATGGGGGATAGATATAGTCAGACCTTTACCTACATCTCCGAGACAGGTATCACAAATTATATTTATGATTGATTATTTCTCTAAGTGGGTTGAAGTTGCAGCTTATACAAAGCTCCGGGGGAAGGAGGTGATCGACTTTACCTGGTAGCATATCATTTATTATTTTGGCATCCCAAAGGAGATAGCTTGTGACAATGGCTGAAATTTCATCAGGGCCAAAGTTACGAAGTTCCTGGATAACTTGAACATCAAATGCATCACGTCCACTCCCTATCATCCCAGTGCAAATGGTCAAGCGAAGTCAATGAACAAGACTATAATCCAGAACCTGAATAAAAGGCTGGAAGCAGCAAAGAAAAATGGTCTTCCATGCTTCCGAAGATATTATGGGCATACATGACCACAACAAAGATGAGTACCGGAGAAACTCCATTTTCCTGGGTTTATGGTACAAAAGCATTGATCACAGTAGAAGTTGGGACACCAAGTTTGAGGTACATCCAGGTAGAGGAACATGATAACTCGAAATCAATGTCCGTACATCTTGACTTGCTCAAAGAATGTTGAGAACTTGCATACATCCGGATGGTGGTATAAAAGCAACAAATGGAGCGATACTATAACCGGCACACAAATCTCCGACACTTCAAACTCGGGGACTTGGTGCTCCAGAGGGTGACTCAGAGAATGCGAGAACCTAATGCAGGGAAACTAGGTCCGAACTGGGAAGGACCATACAGTCACCGGGAGCGCCGGCAAAGGATCTTACCAATTGTCAGATCAAAGAGGAAACAAACTTCCTAGCAATTGAAGTCACTTGAAAAAGTATTATGTTTAGCAAGGTAAACATGCGCTACACACTTTTTACCTTCGTCCAATTTTTGTCCCAACTGAGTTTTTCCGGCAAAGTTTTTAATGAGGCAACACCAATAAAATCATGTTAAAAGTCTTGCTACAAAAGAATGTTATCCAGTGTCTGGGTCTCCACAGTATGAACACCCAAACACTGGGGCCATATAAACCCATACCAGAAGGGTAAATTTAAATCTTCAAGGGAAAAACACTTATCACCGGGGACTTCCCAGATAACCATATATTATGTAAATGTAACCGGACTGACCACACTAAATGGTAGCCGGAATATTCTTGCACTTGTGGGTTAAAGGAATCAATAATTTTTTTCTTTTATGATTAAATAAATCTTTTCCATCGAAAGCATAAAGCGTGTTGTTATAAATATATCAAGAATTGCATGCCATAATGAACGGGAGACATTCTTTTCTATAGCACCATTAAAAATAAGGGTCCTCTCTTATTAAAACCCTTAAAAGAAAAGGTTAAGAACTCCAGATGATCAAAGCACCCGAATAAGAAGTTGACCGGGACTAACTAGAAGTCCATGAGAAACCCGAATGAAAGATACATCTTTCTAAATAAATTCAAGTCTTATTAAGAAGTCATCAAAAGAAACTTTAAGACTTAGAGAAGCGTTTTCATAAACCTCAGATTTCATTTAACCTGTTAAGATGTGGTAAAGTTGCAACTACAAGATCAATTTATAAAAGGGATACATATTTGCTTCTATAAATAAAAGCATGAAATGAAAACCTTGAGCAAAAATTATGAGAAAGGGGAAATTCATTCATTGATTTACTAGGAAAAAACTTACCCGGTTACAAAAGGTATTACCAGATCAAAAAGTGACCCGACTACAAGAAGCAACAATATAAAATCCGCGTGAAAGGTTATGATATGCTCGCTCCATGGTCCGCCGGTGGTGTTTCCAAAAATATAGTAACCAAAAACAGTTGTAGACTTAAGAAGTTGGGGCTAAATAAGGTAGCTCAGAAGCTTATGCTCCGGGGTATTGTCTGAGGCAGGCGGAATATTTTCTTGGGAGGGAGGAGATCCCCGGTAGTAAGAATAACATACCTTTCTGTCTAGTCCTGATCACGATCATCATCAAGGATGGGAAGAATGGATGTACCGCCCCTCCGGTGCAGATTGGTGATCCCACCATAGAAAATGTGCGGTGCATAAAGACAGATGAGATGGTCCAAAGAAAAGGAAACACCGGCCTTCTGAGCAAAGTGTATAAGGCATGCAACTGCCCTTCAAACCTAAGGGACAACTTGAGCTAAACAAATTTTGTAGCGACGGCAAAAGTCTAAAATGACATCATCTATTGCTTCCCCAATTTTCATCGAAATAGGGTATGTATAGACGAAGAAAAACCCTTGTAGGTATGAAGTTATCCTTTCATTATCCTCAGGAATCAAGACCTCGATTTTGGTTCAACGGCAGTCAGCCTTTACCATTGACAGAAAATTGGCAGTGATTCTGGTCTTCTATACCCCGGTGGGAGAATCTTGGCCGCCTGGCAAAATCTGAAGGTAGGTTTTTCTTGAAGATCATGATCGAATCGCCATGTCTTCGGCATGATATATGAAGCAGGAGGATTCCGTCTAGGTTAAGCCTCATCTTGAGGGGTGGGGTTTCCCCTAGTGTTGGAAGGTGTGTTGCCGCCGGTGGAAAGGTTCGACAATTTTTCAAGGTATGAAAGAGATAAATCGCAAGTTGAAAATTCTAGGATAAGCTTTTACAAATTGAGGGAAAAGATAGGAAAGTGATTAAACCCTGTTGAAAGGGCTGGTATTTATAAGTATTGAGAGTCATTATTATGATAGGCAAATCGACGTGACGGATACCAATCGATGGTTGTTCGACAGGCAACACGTGTGTGCCAGACTGGGTTCAATGAAGTGGCATGCCTCATCATAACTTCGCAGTTTTCCTTTAATTGAAGGAAGTCAGACAATTGTCATCGTTTCGGTATGGTGATGATTGGCATAGCAAGTTGAGTGGTTGGCATCTTTTGGTTTTACCACCAGAAGTTGGGAAGATTAGGTGAACAGTTCGAATTCCAATGGGCAGCCGTTACTTGTCCGATTTCACGCCTTCCAAAGGTGCATTAATAGAATTTATGAAGACATTGATTGTCTAATTATTACAGCATTCATTTATTTGTATTAATAGGGGCATATATCGTGGAACGTATATCGTGAGCCCAAGTATAAATAGGACTCATTATCCCCTTGTAAATCATCATATTCAAGTTATTACAATACTACTTTTCGATAACATTCTTTGCCTCAATATTTGTGCTTTCATACTAGTAGACACTATTCGGAAGCCTTAACAAGAAGCTTCTATTAGGCTCAGGCTAATTATCTCTTAAACTCATCTTGTTATTCTTTATTAACGTTATTAATCAGTTAATATATTCGTCAAATCAGTCATTTGAGACCCACGTGTACTTGACCACATGTATAAATTCGATTGTATCAATTTACGGGTAAAAAAAGAACAAATAAGATCACCAGAAGGTTTCGCGCATGAATATTCTGACATTTAAGCACAAGCATCTAGAGTAATGCAAAGTTGTTGAAGAACACAAAAGGGACCACAACAAAGTCTAATGATTTAGCAGGTGATAACTTGCAAAAACCAGACGTTTATATATAGGTTTTTGTTGGAAATTTGCCTTTGGTGGGGAGGTTGCGTCCACCCATATTTAATAACGTAAACACTAGGTTTTGCATGTTGAAGGCTTTGTCTCTTCACACGTGCATAATCTACTAAGTGAGTAGATGATCGTAGGGCCAAGGATCGTCAAATTTTGTTAAGAAATGAAAGAGATATTGGTCCACGAAGTAAGGTGTTTGAGGCATGGAAATATGGTGTGGGACAAATCTATCACATCGGTGGAAAAAGAAAGAATTATTCTTGTGATAAGCCTAAAAATGGATAAGGGTTTGGGACTCCAAGGGGTAACTCATGTGTTTGAAAGAGGGAGGACCTAGGTGTGCTTGGGTTCGAGGCTATCACCACACGCGCGCCGCCGCCGCCCGCCCATCCCGTCCCGTCCGAGCTCGGTTCGTGGGTCGTGGGCTTCTTCTAACATTATCTTTTGGATCCCAAACTGTTTAGTATTTACAGTTTGGTCCTTGGAGTTTCAAGAAGCAACCAGAAAGCCAACAGTTTATGGCATTAAACTTCTGAAACATTTTGCACAACAAAACGTTTCTAACCATGATTACACCTCTCTTAATCACCCTCTCCTTCTCCAAAAACACTATATAAACTTCTGAAACAGATTTGAGGTACATGAAAAAAATAGAGAGAGGACGAAAAAAACAAGAGAAAATCTGTCCAAAAGTGAGCAACAAACACAGAAACTCTTCCTTCCTTTTCCCTCTAAATCAGCAAGTCATTTCGTGTTCATTTTCTTCGTCAGAATCAACCTATTTGCTTTGTAGTGCTGATTAGTTGTTGTTTTATCTTGGAAGACTATTGCCCGAAAACGTAAAAGCATATATACGGGGCAATCTTGTCTTAAAGACAGAGATCCATCTCTCGACTCAACCACATTTGTAACAATCCAGATTTAGTGTTTCTTGATTTCAGATTATCAAGATTCAAGACTCAACAAGCTTGCGGCAGTTCTGAATATTTATTGTTTGTTCATCCTTTCGAACACTTGTAATATTTATTTACTTCCCGTACTGCAATTATATCCAAAAGTTTTAAGACAAGATTGTATTAGTGTTCGAAAGATGTCGGTCAACGGTTGTGTGACCAAATCTGGATATGGCTGTGGTTTTCTGGTAGAAGACAGTTCTCATTATGCTGTTGACGGTCAATGTGTTGATGGTGTCACCGCTCCCGAGAGTGGTGGGAACAAACGCTCACGAGAGGCTGAGGATGTCAACTGGGACAAGAGGAGAAGGCTGAAGATGTTGTTCTATCATGTAGCAGAAGGCCTATATATGTCCCAGACAAAGGATCCGAATTATGGTAAGGAGGAAAATGACACTCAGTCCGATGAAGTGACTGAAGTGGGCCAGAATCCGAAGTTGGGATAAGTAATTTTTCTTCCTTGTCAAAAATAAGATTAAATGATGTCTGATTAAAAAGGACTTAAAGTAAGGAGGAATATGAAAATATTTTCCCAAAATAAATTATATTCCTTACGCTTTAAAATCAAAAGTTTAAACTCACCTTCATTCCCGGTTAAAGATTGGACTATTGTAAACAAAACTTAAAATATCCATTCTTTTAAGTGTAATTATTAAAAGTGTGTAAAGTATGTTCGCACAAACGAAGGATAGAGATCCACTGACTGTGCGAAAACTGTTACCACTCTTAAGTTAGCGCCAAGAATTGTCTGGGCACCAATCTCAAGGGAAGAAGACTAAAAAACAATGGCTTATCTTAAGACATTGACCCTGTCATACTATTTGACAGAAGATCCTTCATTTGATAAGATGATATTGGACACTCAGTCGTACAAAGCCTATGAGCGACCGGAGTGGGCCAAAATTCATTTGATAGGATGATATTGGACACTCAGTCGAACAAAGCCTACGGGCGACTGGAGTGGGCCAGAATTCCAGGTTTTAAATGATCTGAAGGCCAAAAGAAAGGCAGAAAAGTAATGGACACCTAGTGAGGTGGGCCAGAGTTTCCAGGTCTTAAATGATCTAAAGGCCAAAAGAAAGGCAGAAAAGAAATTGGACACTCAGTCTGCCAAAGCAACTGGAGTGGGCCAGAGTATCCATATCACATATGATCCGGTTACGCCCTAACCACGGGCAAGAGGTTGCTCATGTAAAGCAACTCCACCTCTAAAGTAGAAGGGATTGGAGAGGTTGTCCTCAATAGGACTTTAGGGAATGGGATCACTCTAAAAGGAGGTGATACAGTCCCAAACTTGGTTTAAAGGGTGTTGTTGGCCAAGCTGGTTTGAGACTAGTCCAACATGTCTGTAATAACTAAGAATGGTACAGTATGTTTGTAGCTAGATGAATGATATATTTGTAATCCGTGCATCTATGCCATCATAGATTAAGACACGTTAAATAGAAAGTCATTCAAAATCTAACGAAGTTGAGATTGTTGCCTTCTGTCGACATAAACCCTCAAATGAATGTGAGGTAGGCGAAGAGGCAAAATCACTTTTTCAAGTTCCGTCAAAGGAATAGCGAAAGAAGCACCGCTCCTCTAGAACTTAGTCACACCTACATGGGTAATCTGAAGTTTATACAAAATAGAGGGAGGAGACAAGTACTTTTTGACCATCATTAATGATGGTACAACGTATTGCATCCTTTGTTTGTTGAAAAGAAAAGATAAGTTGTTGAAGCGGATAAGCGCTACAAAACAGAAGTTGAAAATCAACTAAACCTAAGAATTTAGGAATTCGTAGTGATAGAGAGGGAGAATGTGAAGCATCATTTATCAAACTATTTCTCCTTACTCACCTCAGTCTAACGGTGTTAGCCAAATGCAAAGTCGTACGCCCAAAATTTGTGGGGCAAGGCGATCCTTACCGCTAATGCAATTCTCAACAGAACTATGCATAAGGATAAGGATAACCCTCCGTGTGAAACATGGAAAGGATCCCACATACAAATGTTGTGTTGTGGGGTGGCTTGGTAGAAGTTGAAATACCGAAACAGGTCAAGTTGGACCTAAGACTGTAAATTGGATATCCACTGGATCTGCAAATAACAGTAGTGCTTATCGCCTCTTGGTGTCAAAGAATGTTGAATTCTTTGAAGATAACTTTCCTTGAGAAGGAAAAAGAAGTAGTTGCTCGAGGTTAACAAGAACCCGCGAGTGCCTGACTGTCCGAAACTAGACGTTCTATATCTACAGGACTCAGAAGTTGCTGACTATCCAGAACTTAATAATCCAGATCTACAGAACTCAGGGATTCTAGATGTTGAACCGAGAAGGAGCAAAGAGGGGACAAAAGACTTGTTCCATGCCTTCTAGCTTGTATGGTTGAGAATGAACCATGGACAATTAACAAAGAAGTGTCATGTCCAGAAGCACTGCTTTGGAAATAAGCTACAGAGAGAAATAGATTCCATCATATAGAACCATATTTGTGTAATGGTTGACCTTCCTCCGGGAAAAGAACCTTTGGGTTGTGAAAGTGAATACTTAAAAGTGAGTACAAAGTAGATGGATCTACTGATGAGTATAAGGCCTCGGCTACTTGTACATGTACTCCCTTGTGAATAACTTAACATCCAAGGCCATTACAGTCTTGCGTGACATTGATGTTGAAACGACCTTCCTAACCGAAGAGTTGGAAGGGAAGGATCAGAGTTGGTTTATTGGATTGTTGGTCTTCTTCCTGAACTTTCATTTTGGTTCCTAAAATGTTTACATTTTGGTCCTGGAAGTTTCAGGTGAAACAGAAACAATGAATCTGACAACAGAAACATTGACTCTGAAGTTAGAAAGCCAACAGTTGGAAAATCATTAGTCTCAACGTGGAAGTCATATTGAAACAAAAGTCTCGATATGAAAGATATGGGTATCACATATGACATCTTAGGAATTGGGATTTCTAAGACATCTAACGGACTGGTCTAATTCCAAACTCATTTGTGAGGTAGTTGACAGTCTCGTTGAAGCCACCAATGGATATGAATCATATAACAGATTGGAATCATGGTGTGTATGTTACACACTACAACCGATCTGGTATCGGCTTACAAAGTAGATCAATTGAACTAAGGTTCACTCGTGATTCTAAAAATGATCTGTAGAAGGCGTTAAGTCGGATATGACGATATCTGAAATATTCGCTTATCTACGGATTATTATATTCTGGATGTCCAGCGGTTTTGGGAGAATACAGTGATGCAAACAGGATATCAGACTTGAAGAACACCAATACCACAAATAAACGTGTATGGTGGATCTTGGAAAATTCTCTAAGCAAACTTGCATCAACCGATTCATGATGGAATCGGAGTTTATCGCTTTAAACAAAGCATGAGAAGAAGTTGAGTAACTTCACGACTTCTAAGAGGATGTCCCTTATTGGAAGAAACCCGTGCCTTCGACAGTTATACATTGTGGCTAGTCGGTCGGCTTCAGGAAGGGCACATATGACGGCGTCTGGACATATCTGTCGAAGACATAAAACTGTATGGCAGTTGATCATCACGGGTGACACTTCTTTGATTACAAATCAAAGGATATAGCGGACCCTTTAACTAAGGGACTACCCGAAGATTAAGAATTTTGTCTGTCTACGGGAATGGGCTTAAAACCTAAACAATACGAACCTTTGCGGTAGTAACCCAACCATACTGACTGGAGATCCCAAGAATTTGGTTCAATAGAAAACTAAGCTGTAAAAAGGTTCAGTTGAGCGCTTCAGTGGAAGCAAGAGCACTTCGGATAATGATTTCTGTCAGGAAACATGAATCTAAAGTTGTTCCCGCGATAGACATTAAAGTGCTACCTGCATGGTGGGTAAAGGTTAAGTTTTCAAACCTTTAACGATCCTCAAACGGTTGAGGTTAAGGTTAGGGAAACTTTAATAATTTCTAACACTTGTAAAGTGGGGTATAGCAGGATATCTCGTAGGAGATCACCTATTTAAGTGCGAGAACAGGCCGCCTCAAATGAACGCACTTAAGAATCCAAGTGTGTCCACATCCACAACGGACAGAACAATAAGAATGAAAACGAATAAGGGGAGTTATTGTGTTGGTATAATTGTCTTGGCTTACACTAAACACTGATGGTTCAAGACATCACTTTCACCGCGCAGTAAGTCTGGTGGTATTCAACTATGGAAGGTTCAAAGTAGAAGCTACCTCTCCTGATGCAATATCTTTTCGCTGAAAGATTACTGAAAGTAGGCACCTTGTGTGTGCACCAAAATCTCTTTCAAGAGGGGATTGCTGGAAATTTGCCTTTGGTGGGGAGGTTGCGTCCACCCATATTTAATGACTTAAACACTAGGGTTCCGCATGTTGGAGGCTTTGTCTCTTCACACGTGCATAATCAACTAAGTGAGTAGATGACCGTAGGGCCAAAGATCGTCAAATTTCATTAAGAAATGAAAGAGATATTGATCCACGAAATAAGGTGTTTGAGGCATGAAAATATGGTGTGGGACAAATCTACCACATCGGTGGTTAAAGGAAAAATTGTTCTTGTTATAAGCCTCAAAAATGGATAAGGGTTTGGAACCCCAAGGGGTAACCCATGTGTTTAAAGAAGGGAGGACCTAGGTGTGCTTGGGTTTGAGGATTATCTTTTCGACTCCAAACTGTTTAGTATTTACAATTTGATCCCTGGAGTTTCATGACATTATCGTTTCGTGTTCGTTTTCTTAGTCAGAATCAACCTATTTGCTTTGTAGTATTGATTAATTGATGTTTTATCTTGAAAGACTATTGCCCGCAAACGTAAAAGCATATATACAGGGCAATCTTGTCTTAAAAACAGAGAGTCATCTCTCGACTCAGCCACAGTTGTAACAATCCAGATTTAGTGTTTCTTGATTTCAGGTTATCAAGATTCAAGACTCAACAAGCTTGCGGCAGTTCTGAATATTTGTTGTTTGTTCATCCTTTCGAACACTTATAATATTTATTTACTTCCCGTACTGTAATTATATCCAACAATTTTGACACAATTTGATTCTCATCCTATCCAAACAGAAAAAATCTTCTCACTTTCTTTGCTTGTGCTTAAAAAAGACAACAATCAACTTCTTTCTTTACTCTTTTCTCAATGATACAGTAATATGGATTTAATATACAGATAAGCTTATGAATTGGAACAAGAAAAGCTCTAAACACTATTTACTGCCAGCAAATGTTGTATTAACTTCTACTGAATTTCATTTCCAGTTTTCTTCTTGCTCTATACCCATGATCTTGGTACAAAAATTCAGAAGTGTAATTCATAGCGCACTCAAAGAATTGGACTTATGTTGCCTGCCAAACCTCACGGAGAAGTCCATACCTCGTATTTGATCCAATCGAACATGTTTCTTCCTTTTGCTTAGCTTTACCATATCCATTTTGTGCAAAAGCGGGTGAGGCCGGCATTTTATCAATAATACATGCAAGAGGAGAATCTATTTCCTCCAGTTCCTCCTCGCTTGTGTATCCCTTCCTTTGTATAGCAGAAGCACTCTGAGACAGGTGAGACTTCCCCTCAACCTCTGCAACTTTTTCTGCAACGTCCACCGCAACAGGAGGTGTATATACAACTAGGGCGGCAGGGTAGGGGAAGCTGCTTGAAGAATCTCCTCCTGATAATCGACGTGCTATGATGCACTGCAAACATCAGTTATGTGAAATAAGATTCTTCAACAGAAACATCTTTGCAAATGTTTTTTAATATCCTATAAAGCATAAGTCAGTTGTATTGGCCAGTGACACTTGGTCAGTTGATCACATTGTTTCCATTTTCGTCAGTATTGTTATGACGGGTGTCGTCGTTTCAAAGTTGTAGTGAAGGTAATGTTTAAAAACAACTTTAAAATCCAATACTTGAACTAGCTAGGAGTAGCCAAACCTCGGCATTGAGAGCTTCTAATACAACGCCAGGGACAGGATCAGGACAAAACTCATCTGGAGAAAAGTTGCAGAGTATTCGCTTAACCAATGGAAGACTGATAGATGGACATACCTGGAGCAACATTTAAAATTTTCATCAAAGACAGAATGAAATAGGACTAATGACCTCTACACATATTTGGCAACACCAAAGGTTGTACCTCCATTCTGATTGCGCGGTCCATGAGCATGTCTTTTGGAAGCATGAGAAGATCGCTTAAGGCATTGAGAAGATGGAAATGCGCTAGTTGATTTCCACCTTTCCTATGATTATCTTTAGAGCTGCCTTCATCATTTTGCCCAGAATCTTCAACATCCATGCCAAACAAATCAGTAAGACATCTTGACCAATTGCCAACCTGCAGAAGATATACTATCAATACCAAGAGCATGAACCAATGAACATAAGATCTTAAAGGTTTCCAGAGCACAAAGCGCATTGTCGATAATTTGGCAGAGAAACAATGCAAGTGTCGAGGACAGAGAAAAACATTCCCATGAAGAGCAAGCAGCTTTACTATGCCCATAAGACAGAAGCAAAAAGATCATCAAAAAAAATTACAGGAATTGGCAAACAAGTTTATACCGAGTTTTTCAGTTGTGCACCCGAACCAAAACTCAAATCTCCGGCTGGAATAGGCAACACCTTTGAGTCAACTATTGGATCGGATATGGGATCAGTTGGGATCTCATGAGCTGACTCACGAAGAATTGCATTGAACATAGCCACATCCAGTCTGGCAACACAGTGTTCAATCACCTGAAAAGGTACATATATACAGAGGCGTAAAGCTTTCAGACTAACAAGTGAAACTGTAACCAATTATAGATAGCTTTAAAAATACAGATAAAATGGAAGTGCAAGAGTACTATGCGCTTTTCCTTGATCACCTTCATCCAAAAGTCGAGGAGATAGAAGGGTGGGAAAATACGGCAATTGAAAAGTAGAAACACAGTAGAGTACTTACCCTTCTAGATAAAACAGGCAAGCAACCACATTCATGGCTTCCTGCTCGTACAGGACATAATCTCTTCAAAGCCTCCTGGAAAGCATGCTTCCATAGGTTAATGGAAAAGTTTCCTTCTTGCTTTGGTCACCCAAGGCAGTCCTAATAACCTTCCAACAGATTTGATGGTCATTGGATCATCAGCAGTAGATTGCATACCGGGAGTCAAGGTCTGAAGCCATAGTGATCAATCAATTCTCAAAAGGAGAATACATTAAAGCTGCTTGCTTACTAGTATCAAATAACATATGAAAGATTGACAAGATAAAGTTTTAACGTACTTAGAGATCAATTACTTGAACACCTTTTTAGCAATAGCATGTTTAGCTAAATCCTATAATTACCATGTAGAACAGAACATAAAAGGTTTACCTATTTGATGCAGCAAAATACGATTCGCACTTAATTAGTGGTGTACACACATCAATACTAATTGGGAACATCGGTATAACAGGAAGAAAAGTGCAGTTGATTACCTGCCACCATATTGATTCAACGATCCGCGAGAAAATCCACGATTCTACTCTCTCTAAAGCAGCTGTAAAGGTTCTTGTTTCTTGCCAATCATCAAAAAACTGCAAAAGGTCATGCTTACTTGATTGTTTGCTTCCTGGATGAGTCTTCCATTTGAAAGAGGAAATCTTTGATTCAGTTTTATTTCCTCCTCCATTTGACTCAGCAATGGTTACCAATGAGCTTGAGCTATAGGAACTTCCAAATGCTTGAGAAATGATTACCCTCAGAACAACAGCATTTGACAGCCAAAATGTTAATCTTCGAAGGAAGGGAAAAAATGTTAGGCTACTAAGAAGTACAAAAGTACCACATGATCCAATAAATGAAAGTATTAACATACCTTGCCACATCGTTACCACATGACTTGGCAACTAAAACAAGGCCGGAAACAGTGTTTTTAGCAACTGTAGCTCTTTTGTCTTGAGACCAGTATTTACATGCATGAAGGTAGAGTCTAGAAAGTCGTCTGGCAGGTGTGTGCAACTTATGTGCAAAACTTCCATGCTCAGATACCACAGAGTAAAGAGCAATTTCAAGGGCAGCAACTTCTCTCAACTCTTCCTCAAGTTTCTCAAGCCTTGATTCCATTTCTCCGATCTTTTGCTCTGAAGCTGCTTTTTCTTCTTGCTCGCGCGTTCTCCTCAGTGTTGACTGTTTCATCATCACTTCCAACACTTTCAGCACTAATTGAAGTCTCATCCAATATGTCAGTTTGCTCTACCTCTTTAACAAATTTTTCATCACCTTCTTCTGAGGAATCCGATAGGGATTTAGGATGGACTTTCATATTTTTAGAGTTATCATTGACAATCTTTGATGTCACTTTTGATGGATCCTTTTTAGGTGCTTTGTCTTTGGTTGCTGTACTTTTTGATGCCTTAATCTGTGAATTATTTGCTTTCGGATCAGATTTAGCTCGTTGTGCCTGGGACAAATTATTTCCTTCAGTTTTTGCAAGCTTTCTGGAGACCTTGACAGGCGAAGCTCTTTCTACATTTTCATCTTCAGCTATTTCTGGATCTCCTTCAGATGAAACTGAATCATTTATTGTCTCAATATCTGATTCCTCTTCCACCCCCTCTTTGTGTTCACTCTCCATATTACTAGAACGATCATTCATTTTATCCTTACCCTGTTTGTCAACCATTTTACGTGTTTTTGATTGCTGAGTTGCCTCCTCAGACCTGTAGACATCATCCACATAATCTATAACCACATTTTCATAAACTTCAGTGGGAACTATGCCCGTGTTTGGATCACTTACTAAGACACTGGGCTCTGGTCTAGGAGGTGAAGCTTTATGATCAGTCTCTTTTGCTTTCAATGTTTTGCCACTACTCTTTTCCTGCTGTTTGTAGTCTTTTTTTCTGTGTCTTTACAGCACGTTTTGCTTGTTTAGTGTTTGGACCTTGCTTCCGTTCAATTTCCCTCATGCTCAATATACTTCACCTGTTAATCTACAGCAAAAGAAGAACCCATAAAAATCTAGAACAGATAATCCAGCATCACTAACAATACATGGTGAATAGATGAGGACTGAACTTTATCATGACCAGACTATAAAAGTATGCTAGATATAAGAGCTTTTAATTATAACACTTTTGTGAGCCTAATAGCCAAACAAAGTCAGGCAAATGCACCGTCAAAATGATCTCTATGGAAAGTTGACGTTTACAGATGAGAAGCAAAAGATAAAGCTTAATAATCAGACTAAGCAGGCACTATTAGAAAGCAACATTCTAGAAATAGAGAAAAGCCATTACCATGATATTTCTACATAATCTTATTCACAAATATGAAATTTAAGCTATTGACAAAATGGGGTTGTTGACAATTAAGGTCATATTTGATAGAAACCGTACCATGTATATTACGGACAAACCAACAAATGTATATTTAGGTTACTTACCATATTTTGTAGAATTCTTGTACAAGTGTAATTAATATCTTAGTATTATAGTAAGAATAGGATTTTCCATATTTAGAGATTGTATATTGTATATATATCTCTTCATTAATGAAAATAATCAAGGAATTATTCTCTTTCATGGTATCAGAAGTCTAGGGCAAAAATACCTTCTCCCACAAATAATTTGTTGCCCTCTACCTCCTCAAAAATCGAGTCAGGCCGTCGGCCACTGATTTTTTTCTCGTCTTTCTCTCCCAATTTTTCTGCCAAAATCCTCTTTTTTCTCTTGTTCTTTCGTCATGTCTACCTCAAAGAACATGTTTCATCCTGCTCTTACCGTCTCCAACATCAAGAACCACATCTCTATTGTTTTTTAGATGGAAAACGTACAATACGCGACGTGGGCAAAATTATTTAAAGTTTACACACGCTCGCATCAAGCCCTTCATCACAGCATCCTCTCGGTAACAGGTAAGGAGAAGGTGCCTACCCCGAAGATAACCCTGCGGTATGGATAACCCTTTATGCTACCGTTCTCCAGTGGATATGTTCCACTATCTCTACAAACCTCTTGCAGACGATTATTGAACTTGACGCCACGGCAATGGAAACTTGGAATAGAGTGCGTGATATATTCCAAGATAACAAAAGTTCTCGTGTTGTCACTCTTAAGTAGGAATTTTTCCATGTTAACATGGAGGATTTTCCGAATGTTTCCGCCTATTATAAAAGGCTAAAGGAATTAGCGGACAAACTCAAAAACGTTGGTGCGCCCGTCACCAATAATCGTCTTGTTCCTCAGATGGTTGCATGCCTATTTGAGGCCTATAATGGAGTTGGAACGCTTCTTCCTTAGAATTAATCCTCTCCCACCGTTCTACCAGGCCCGTCCTATGCTCACCTTAGAAGAAGCTGGCTTGGCTAAGAAAGCGGCTACCGGAGCAAATATCGTCATGATGATGGCCACGTCGGACGACCCTCACTCGTTCTCGGATAATTCTAGCCAAAACCGTAACAATGGTGGCGGAAAAAAGAGTCAAAATCGTAAAAATGGTGGCAAGAACTGCGGCGGCGGCCGTGGCGGTGGTCGGAACAATGGCGGCAGTGGCGGTGGCAGTGGTGGTGATCGGAACAATGGGTCGCAGACCCACTGGCCATAGCCTTGGGCCAACTGGCCAGTGGCCCAACTCACCGTACACACCGTCGACTTTTCCACGAAATTGGGCCCAATTCCATAATACAATCAGGCCCAGTTTTCCGATCCAGAATGCACGTGCTGCTGGGCCGTGGCAGTAGGCTGGCCTGCTTGGGCCTCGGCCTTCGCTGCGGCGGGCCCAGCGACAATTCTGACGCCCACGAATATCGAGGCCGCAATGCATACACTTGGATTAAATCCCCCAAATGCAAATTAGTATATGGATACCGGTGTCACTTCTTACATGACATCCGCACCAGGTAATCTCTTGTTTTATTTCAATTTGAGCAACTATCGTGGTATAATTGTTGGTAATGGTCATTCAATCCAATTCGTAGTTATGGTCACACAAATTTGTCACCCCCGCATCCACCTCTAGTCTTAAAAATGTTCTTCATGCCCCTCACTTAATTAAAAATTTAGTGTCTGTCCGAAAATTCACAACTGATAATTGGGTTTCTGTTAATTTTGACCATTTTGGATTTTCTGTAAAGGATTTCAAGACGGGAATACCTCTAGTGAGATGTAATAGTAGGGAAAAGCTTTATCCAATCACCACCACCACCGTTTCCACGAGTCAAGCCTCACCTTCAACATTTGCCGCTCTTGCTCCTTCCTTGTGGCATGCACGTTTAGGTCATCCGGTGTCGTCTATTATTTCTTCTCTGCAAAATAATAATTTTATTAATTGTAAGGGTACGCGTAGTACTCCAATTTGTCATTCTTGTCCATTAGGGAAATATGTTAAAGTACCTTTTGTAGTTTCTACTTCTAGTACGTCGATGTCATTTGATATTATTCATAGTGATTTATGAACTTCTATTTTAAGTTATTTGGGCCATCGTTATTATGTTTTATTCTTGGATGATTATTCTAATTTCTTGTGGTCTTTTCCTTTGTCTAAAAATCTCAAGTTTTTTCAACATTCTTAAATTTTAGAGCTTTCATCCGTACTCAATTTGAACGGAAAATTAAAATCATTCAATGTGATAATGGTAGGGAATATGATAATGGGTCATTTTGGGAATTTTGTGCCACTCATGGCATATCTTTTCGATTTTCTTGTCTTCATACGTCCTCACAAAATGGGAAGGCCGAAAGAAAAATTTATACCATTAATAATATTGTCCGAACCTTACTAGCCCATGCTTTATTACCCCCATCTTTTTGGCATCATGCGTTACAAATGGCTACCTACCTCCTTTACATTCTCCCAAACAAAGGTTTAGCATATCAATCCCCACTTAAAATTCTTTACAATAAAAATCCCTCGTATTCTCATCTTAGGGTGTTTGGGTGTTTATACTATCCGCTTTTCCTGTATACAACAATTAACAAACTTTAAGCATGTTCTACCGCTTATGTACTTTTGGGTTATCCATCAAATCATCGTGGTTACAAATGTTTTAATTTATCCTCTAACAAAATCATAATTAGTCACCATGTTATTGTAGATGAAACTCAATTTCCGTTTGTTAAATTGTATAGTTCCGTGTTTAGTTCGTATAATTTTTTGAATGATGGGCTATCACCGTATATTATCCACTATTTATCCGAGTTATCCCATGACAAAAATCCATCAGCAGGCCCATTGTCTGCTAGCCCAAATTCTCATAGCCCAGGTATTTCCGACACTGTTCCCATGTCTCGTCCCAGTCTCGTGACTATTCCCGAGTCATGACCCAGTGCATGTATTGGCCTAGTTCTGCTTCCAGTCTGGGTCAAATTTCTGGCCCACATAGTTTTTCACCAATTCCACGCCGGCCACCCGTTGTTGGGCCAGCAGGCCCACTGTCTGCTGGCCAGTCCACCATTGACCCAACAATTACCCAAATCCCGTCCAATTCTATCTCAAATGAATGGCCCATTACGCATAGCCAACGGGGTATTTTTAAACCAAAATGACATTTTAATCTTAATTCTACTATCACTAAATCACCCCTATCACGTAACCTAGTATCTGCCCTTCATGACCCGATTGGAAAATGGTCATGATTGACGAATATAATGTTCTTATTGAAAATAAGACGTGGAATTTGGTGCCTCGTCAGCTTGGTGTTAATTATTCGGTCTATGTGGATTTTTACTCATAAAGAAAATTCTGACGGTTCTTTTGAGAGGCATAAGGCCCGTCTTGTAGGTGATGGCAAAACACAATAGGTTGGCGTAGATTGTGGAGACATTTAGTCCGGTGGTCAAACCGGAAACTATTCGCACTGTGCTTAGTCTGGCTCTCTCGAAACATGGCCCATTCATCAGTTGGATGTGAAAAATGATGTCTTACACGGTGATCTAAAGGAGACAGTATACATGCATCAACCCTTGGATTTTAAGGACCCCAATTATCCTAACCATGTATGTTTTCTGAAAAAATCCTTATATGGGCTTAAGCAGGCCCCACGGGCTTGGTATAAGAGGTTTGCAGATTATGTGTCTACTATTGGATTTTCTCACAGCAGGTCTGATCATTCTCTGTTCATCTGTCGTGGTTCTTCTCTAGCATACATTTTGTTATATGTGGATGATATTATTTTGACTGCCTTCTCTGATAATTTGCGCAAGTCTATCATGACCCTTCTCAGTTTAGAATTTGTTATTAAAGTCTTGTGGCCCTTGAGTTATTTTTTGGGAATAGCTGTCACTCGTCATACAGGTGATCTATTTTTATCATAGAGGAAGTATGCGGCTGAGATTTTGAGAGAGCTAGCATGTCATCTTGTAAGTCCTCTTCTACTCCGGTTGATACTAAATCGAAGCTGAGTGCTACGTCTAGCACACAATATGAGGATCTCAGCCACTATCGTAGTCTTGCCAGGGCACTTTAGTATCCTACATTCACGAGACCAGATATTACTCATCCAGTTCAGCAGGTGTGCTTATTTATGCATAATCGGCGGATTGAGCACATGTATACGCTCAAACGCATTATACGATACATACAGGGCACGCTTGATTATGGGTTGCATTTATATCCATCCTCCATCTCTACTCTCGTGTCTTATACAGATGCTGATTTGGGTAAATTTCCAGATATCAGACGTTCAACTTCTGGTTATTGTATGTTTCTTGGTGATAACTTGGTCTCTTGGTCGGCAAAACGTCAGACTACTTTATCGCGATCCAGTGCGGAGGTTGAGTATCGCGGAGTAGCCAATGTGGTGTCTGAGTCATGTTGGCTGCGTAATCTTTTATTAGAGCTTCACTTTCCTATTTAGAAAGTTATCTCAGTCTACTGTGATAATGTTAGTGTCGTCTATCTCTCTGAGAATCCGGTCCAACATCAGCGTACTAAACTTATCGAGATGGATATTCACTTTGTTCGCGAAAAGATAGCTCGTGGACACGTACGTGTCTTGCATGTCCCTTCAAAGTACCAAATTGCTAACATATTTACTAAGGGACTTCCCTTAGTTCTGTTTGAAGATTTTAGGGACAGTCTCAGCATACGACAACCGTCCGCTATGACTCTGGGGGTGTGATAGAAACCGTACCATGTATATCACGGACAAACCAACAAATTGTGTATATTTAGGTTACTTACCATCTTTTGTAGAATTCTTATACAAGTGTAATTAGGATATTAGTATTATAGTAGGAATAGGATTTTCCATATTTAGAGATTGTATATAAAGGGAAATTGCCCTCTATCCACGCCTGTTCCTTGTTGTACAAGCTGAACCAATTCTTTAGACGCATTTCTATACATATAAAAGGCACTTTTCTGCATATATTAATCTTCTGACCTGATTGAAGTTCATAATCCTGCAAAGTGCATTATCATATCCAGAGAACCTTGATTTGCAGAAGTGAAGATGATTGTATCATCTGCATAGGCCAGGTGATTTAAATTTTCACTCCATTTTGGCATTCTAAAACCAACATACACATCATTATCAAATAAAAAATTCAATGCTCCAGTTAATACTTCTACAGATAGGATGAAAAGAGGAGACATATGATCCCCTTGCTTCAGCCCTCTTGTATAGTGGAAAAAATAATGTGCATGACCATTAATCAAGATGGAATACCAATTATTACCCAACAACCTCCATACCATATTCATAAAACCTCATGCGAATCCCATTTTATTCAAAACTGCAATGAGAAAAGACCATGAAACTCTATCATAGGCCTTTATAATGTCAAGTTTTATGATGACATTTGTTGGTTTGCCTCTTTTTCTGATATCAGTGACTATCTCCTGAGTCAGCAACACATTTTCTATAATATTTCTTCCCTTAACAAATCCTGATCGATTTGCAGATATAATTGCTGGTAACACATTTTCTAGCTTGTCATGAACAACCCCTGACAACACCTTATTGATGAAGTTACTCAAGCTTATGGGACTCATATTTGAATAGGTGAGTACATCATTCTTTTTTTTTGAAGTAGTACTAGATTAGTGTGGGTCATTGACTTAGTGAGAGTATGACCATCAAAGAAAGCCTGTGTGATCTTCAACACATCTATACACATTATTTCCCAACATGATTGGAAAAAATAGCATGTAAAACCATCAGGTCCACAAGCACTATCCCCATTCAATTTAAATATTTCTTTCTTCACCTCATCCAATGTGGGAACTGAATACAACTTTATGTTTTCCTCTTCAGAAACCAATCCAAGAATGTGCTGCAGCAATGACAAATCTGTGTTTCCAGTATCTTGTGAAAATTTGTGTTGATAAAATCTGATAGTTTCATCAACTATTTGTTCATCTTCCTTAAGCCAATCACCCTACTTATTCTAAATCTTTTTAAGTTGTAGTCTCTTCCTTATCCCATTTACCAGGTTATGATAAAATCTGGTATTTCTTTCCCCTTCATCATACTAGGTGATGCCACTTTTTACCTCCAGTATTCTTTTTCAAAGTGTAAGTATCTCTTGTATTCTGCTTGGGCCTGATGTAGCACTATTCTATTGGTTTCATTAGGCGCCTCTTCAAACAATTGATCTTTGATCTTCACAATGTCCTCCCTAATTATCAACTACTTAAATAGGTTTCCAAATGTGTCTTTGCTCCCATTTCTTCAATGCTAACTTGACATTCTTCATTTTTAGTTTAAAGTCCAAAAGTGTATTACCAATTTCATCTAGCCTCCAGTGCTGCAAAACTACATCTTTGAAAGTGTCATTATCAGTCCAGAACTTCAAAAATCTGAAAGGCCTTGATACATGTTCTTGAATACCACAGGAAATAATAAGTGGAGCATGGTGAGAGTCTGTTCTTGCTAAATGTTCTACTTCCAGTCCTCCGAATCAATTTTAAAGATCTTGATTCACCAAAATTCTATCAAATCTCTAAAATATACAATCTTCTCTATCCCTCTCATTCCACCAGGTAAATGGACTTCCACTGGATCCTACTTTAAACAATTCACATGATTCAATACAGTTTGTAAATTCTTCATAATCTGGAGGAATAACAGGTACTCATATCTTTTTTCTCTTCATTTAGAACTACATTGAAGTCTCTTCCATCTAGCCCAGGAAGATTTATGTTGTCTGCCACCTGATATAAATTTTCCCACAAATCCAGTCTCTCGATAACATCACACTTGGCATACACTAGAATAATGATCATTGACCTATCAACATTTAGTAAATGCCCTTAAGAGTAACCTGTTGAGTAGTATTCAGCAGAACCTCCACATATACATCTTCATTAGTAAAGTATCAGATTTTGCCATTATAATTTGCAGCTGTTAAAGGCATATTCAATTTCCTCTTCTGGATATGCCTGACATTTTGAAATGGTTCAGCAAAGGCAATGAACATGAATTTGTGATGTCTATGTAACATTTGTAGCATATGAAAGGCTTTTTGAGTCCTCACTGATATAATATTCTAAATAAATGACTTAATCATCATTTACTAGAATTCTTTGTTGCACCCCTCCTTGTTCCAACCTTGCTGGGTTGAACAGTTTCAATTGTTCCTTATTTTCTCCCTTTTCTTGTAGCTTTGCTGGTGGCTTTTGGAGAAATATCTGCTTGTCTAGCAATGTGGTCAAGAGAAGTGTTGAGGCTTTCATCATCTACATCAACTTTTGAATTATTTTCTGGCCCCTTTCCCTTATTCCCAATCTCTTTTGGCACTGGACTGCTATGTGACATTACATCATGCAACACCTTATTAGGAAAATTCTTCCTAACTTCTACTATCCGAGTTTCACCATTGTGAGCATCCCCAACCATATGAATGCTATCCCCAATTTCTACATTCTTTTTCTGATCCTCTGCAATTGAAGCCTCATCTATCAATAGTTTAGCCTGGCCTGTTGTAACATTCCGTACTTTCAAGTTATGGTTTGCGTCGCTAGGCGTATGTAAATAGACCCGAGCGTTGAAGGATTTTCTGGTCATGTTCAAGAACGCAAAAGAAGAGTTTAATATATAAAAGGATACAGTCCCGAAATAATTTAGGACTTAAGAAGTGTGACGACGGGGAATTGGAGATAATATTTTATATGTCCCAAAAGAGGTTATGGACTAGAGCTATATCACACAATTGTGATAATGAGTATATGAAGTGGGAATATTTAATCCATGGAGATCAAGGAATTAGTTATTTTTTTAGTGGATAAGTATTAAAGTAAATATCCACATGTGACTTAGCCAAATGGGTAGCAATGTGAGTAATACACGTTCATAGTCCTTTTAATGATACATGGATATTAATGGCTTTATCTTATTTTAGGAGTCAATGGGAGGGGCGGCCACGTTCTATTAGGGGCAGTAAACTTGTCGTGAGAAATGAGAGCACATACTCATTCGTATACAACAACCCATTAGCATTTCATTTGGTAAACATTTCTTTTTGTTAGAGAAGTAAGACCAAAATGTACCAGCACCTATCAATTAAACTATTCTCTTTTTGCTAATCATTTTTCAACTGAATAGAGGAAGAAAAAGGTGAGCAGCGATGTACTACTCCCTCTAAACAACCACCTAATCTTATTTCATGAGATTAAGTGTAATTCTTATCAAGAACAATAAATGTGTTTTGCGCACCGCTTCAATCTCGTTGTTTCATTTATTGTTGAGTTGTAATCCGGGCTTTCTTCGAAAGAAAGTAAGGTGGAAGAAGAAGGTTTCTTGAAAAATAAGATCGAAGTGCTATACGGCGTATACGTTGTGTCGACAAGCGTATCGGAAAAGGTATGTTAAGGAAAATCATTTCTTCTTTTGGCATGTTCCATGTAACGAAACGTAAACGTAATATTGTCCCATAAATGATTCTACTCTTAGTAATTAAGAATGCTCATGTTATTCATTCCTGTTGTCAAAGCATGTCGAAATATGTTCCTAAATCCTTATTGAGGTATATGGGAAAGATGTTGATATTCCCAATGTTAGCCGAAGGTACAAGGATATTATGTCATCCGATAAGTTTAAAAATGTTTTATTGTCATTCATGCATTTTTATTTGCATTATATTCATGTATTACCCTGGACCCACGTGTATTATATACACTACTATATGGTATGAATTATATATATGTAGGGGATGGGGAAAATAGAAAGGCGTTATATACGCGTCACCACCTGCAGCTGGTACAGATATCACGAAAAGGAAGATGCCTAATGAGGCCAATATGATATGATGCCTGTTGACACCCAATTTTGTCCCGTCTTTCCAATTTATTTGCAATTTTTAAATATTTTTTAACACCTCAAAAAAATTTTAATCTATATGCATACAGGCGTATATATATATATATATATATATATTATTCTCTTATTATTATTATTATTATTATTCGCATTTACTATCATTTGCATTTTTATCATAATCATAAGTTTTATCCGAAAATTCTATGTTATTTTAGTCTCGCAAAATTGCATCGCATTTTCATTTTTATTTAAGCATTAAACATTTCGCAAATATTATATTTTATTATTATCGCATCGTTATGTTATTTTAAAAAAATTCACATCTTTTACAAAACAAAATAATATTTTTAATAATAAACCCCTTTTATATTTTTAATCCATAACCCATTTTCATTTTCCCAACCCAAAACAATTCTACCCAAACAAAATTCACAAGCCCAAACCCATTCCCCTTATTCCCTTCCCCTTTATTTCCCCCCAATTCCCATAGCCCACATCCGAGGCCCAATCGGCCACTCCCTAATAATACCCCAAATCCATTCCCTTTTTATTTCCCTTACAACCAAAATCCAAACCAATTAAATTCCCATTTCCCCCTCTTTATTTTCGGCCCACTCGCAACTGCCCAAACTCCCCCTTCTTTTATTTTTAACCAACTCCCCCATTTGTTCCCCCTCACCCAAAACAAATTATCCAACCCAAGCCCACTCGACTGGCCCAACCCCTGAAACCGACCCATCACCCCAACCCTTTTATTTCCCCCAAACCAAACGTAACCCCAAAATTTTTTTAAAAAAACCCTAACACTCCTAACCCTTCAAATCGCCGCACACCCAGACCCCCCAACATCGCCGCACACACCCTACACCCCTACACCCCTACCCCACCACTGCCACCATGCTACCCTGACACCACCGAACCCTCACCCTTCCCCAAAAATCAGAGCAACAGCTCCCATTTCCTCTTCTAGACAAAGCTACAAGCTTTGTCAACCATGGAACAGAGGGTGTTGCTCCATTTTCGTGCTATGAATCACATGAAGCCTGCAAGGCCATCAACGTCCGGATTTTTGAAGGATTTCGTTGACCCATTTCAAAATTTGAAGCTGAAATCCCGCCCAAATGAGCCCTAGCAAACCCTAAGTTTGTCCTATAAATATTGGCATGTGGAGTCCATTCGGGGAGGGGGGGTCGATTTTTGAGAGTTTTTGGATCGATTTTAAGTCCGAAAATTTATGTTTATGAGTCCGAAATTTTCTTAAAGGGTTGACTTTGTACTTTGTTTGTGTTCTTCACTATTGGGAAGATTCCGGATTTCAAAAATCCAAAATCTACTTAAGAGTATTTGTTCTTGCATGTTGTTCTCCAACTTAAAGATTCAAAATATAGGTTGAAATTATTGGTTTGTGGTGTTTAAAAAATTTGGAATTTTTGTTCTTTCCAACTGTTTTCTTTTGATTCCGGGTCGGGTCGAACATCAGGAAAAAATAAAAAATAGAAGCAACATCCTAGAATCAGAAATTCAGCATCCAAAATCAGAATTCCGAAATCGCAAAAATCTGAATTCCAATCTTCTCCGAGCGGGTTGACGATTCGGAAACGCGCCTCGGTTCGCTACCTGAAGAAGGTCAGTAAATATATCTCCTCTTAATTTTGTTTTCTACATTTTTGTGCCTTTTTTTTGTGTGTTAATTATATAGGAGTTTGGCTGTTTACGGGCTGTTTGAGTATGAGGAATTTATGAACCTGTTTGGTTAACTGTTTGGTGCTTAGATAATGCTTTGTTAAGTTCGTGTTTAATATGATGTGATGTATATGCTGTTTTAAGTACTTGTCTAGCAAGGTTATTATTTAGGCTACTTGAATGATCAGTCCGTAAATACATCTCCTCTCATTTTATTTTTTCTGCATTTTTTTTGTGTGTGTTTGTGTTAATTATACGGTAGTAATTTATATTGATGTAATTATGATTAATGTCTTAGTAATATGAATGACTTAGACATGTTTGGTTGTGTGAGCTATTAGATTCATATTTAGTATTATGTAGATTATTAAGTATAATCTGATGTATGTACTATCTTAGTGTTTGTTTGGTGAAGTTAAAATAGATTAGTAACATATGGATGAGTTTTAGTTCCTGAGTGATATGCATGTTTTGTTTGGCTTAAACAATTTTATACTTGCAAATGTGTCTGGATTTGGCTAGCTTTGAGTTCGTATGTCTATCAGCTTGATATCTGATTGCTTTGCCTACTTCTATGCCATTTTACCGGATAATATAGCATGAATAGGACTGTACCCTACACCCTTGGAAATGTTTCCATTTAATGGTTACTTGCTCATTTTTTATGTCTACGTGTCTGTCAAGTTAACTACACATTTGTCTTGCTTGACTAAGTGTTAAAATATGAATAGCATGTCTTTGAAGCTATATTTGGTGCCTTGCCGTTATGTCAAGTGATCTAGATGGTGTTTGTACCAATATATTGTATTTGAAAATTCTGATCAAACACATGTCTTTGAAGCTATATTTGTGTTTACTACTTTAGTTTACAATCCTGTTTCATGTGAGCATGTATAAGATGAGACTAGGTATAGAAACCGCGCAGGGACAAAAAAAAATAGAAATATTTCCGACTAGGTTCTTGATATAGATAAAAAAAAATGCCCATGTTCTTGAATAAGATGCACCTAGACATGTCTAAGCTGCCTATTAAAAGTATGTGTAGTTTTCTTTGGTTCGTAAATTGGCCTACGTGAAGCATGTCTACTTGTAAACATATTGAATGAGTATGTGTTAGGGATAGCTTTAATTCTGGGCATGATGCCTCTGTGCAAGTGTGATGTAAAACCATTCTAGACTATTCTTTGTTTTGATTAGCTGTAGGCAAAATATGAGATTTGATTGCCTAAATCATGTTAATCATGCCATGCCTAATTTAAAGTGTCAATATGCCTAGTTGTGTAGAATGAATGTTGTTGCATATTTTTGACTTGATTGACTCCACATTTAAGGAATTGTATAAAAAATGATCATATGTGCATTTCTAGGCTTCCATACTCTTCTTAAATTGACTATATATTTGTCTTTACTTGTCTAAGTGTACAATGCCTTCGTAACAACATATCACTTTTCATGAATCATTTATTTATATTCTTCTTATATATATATATATATATATATATATTCTCATGTAAAGTCACTAATCCTTTTCTTTTCTTTTATTTTACATGAAATGCATCGGGAGCGACGAAGAGTCTCTTAATGAGACTCATCATGGCTATTGTCAAATCGAAGACCCGCATCCACATTCCTTGCATATCTCTTACCTCGGGACTTCTAAACAAATAGGGCGGGATGATATCATCATCCGCCCTAATCGCAGCTTTAATTCTTTAATATCGCCTTTCTATTTTCTTTTATTTTTGGGTCTGTAATAATTATTTAATGCTTGTGTGATTGTTAGGATATTTAGAATAATTAGGCCATGGATGGATAATTAGTAGGGTAGTTAAAGCCCGTCGCTAGCTTATTTGCTTGTAGGCTCGGTTAATTTAAACATAGAAACCCTCCGCTAGTTATTTATTTTTAGGCTCGTCATGCATATTTAAAATTTTCAAAACAAGCTTTGATCATCTTATGTTCACTTTATTAATTGTACAACTCAAAATGATTTTCAAAATTACTTCTTTGGCTTGATAAATAATTCGTTTTTCTCCTTGCTATTAATTGTCCCAAATGCATACTTTTCAACTTTACATGTATTTTTCTTTAAATACCATACAAATACATACTTGTAAAAATGTATTCCTTTACTAAATACTTGCAACATTATTTTAGCTTTCTATTTTTTAAAATATGCATTTTCCTTAGTACAATAATTAACTTGAGCTTTGATCGGAAAACCGCAAGTTAGTGGATCTTAAAGGATGCCTAATCCCTTCCCTTTAGGATAATAAAGAACCCTTACCTAGAATCTCATTAGTTTCGCAGACCTTAGAATTGGAGTTACATTGCAACATTTAGTTTAAATATTTAGGTGTCCTAATTCAACGTAAAAATAATTAGGTGGCGACTCCTTAATCATACCCAGGAATCACTGAATACGTCATGCTCCGCTTTTGACATCGGAGCGGGTCGAAAATAGGGCGCGACAATGCCCATAGAGGCCGATATGAAATGATGCCCACAGAGGCTGTTATAGGAAGGAAGATGCCCTTGTGTGGCCAATATTAATATGTATACCGCATTTGCATTGTGCATAATATTTAGACATATGTATTAGGGCCCTCAGAGGCATTTTACTGCTGGTCAGCCATTTCCGTTGGCTATTGCTGTCAGTCGTTTCTGTCGGCTATTGGTGGTGTCGGCTGTTTCTATCAGCTATCTTTGTCGACTGTTTCTATTTTTAGGTTGTTATGTATCTCTGCTATGTTATTTCTTATGACTGACATACTCAGTACATCAGTCGTACTGACGTCCCTTTTGTCTGGGGACGCTGCGTTTCATGTCACAGGATCAGGTAGACAAGTGACGATTCGCGCTAATAGGTTGCTGGTTCAGCTGATATTGGAGAACTCTACTTGATTTAGAGTTGCAGTCTAGTCGTGGTATGATATCTTGCATATGCATATGGGTATGGCGGGGCCCTGTCCTGATCTTGTGATGTCATGTACTCTTTAGAGGCTTGTAGACAATTGTCTTGTGTATAGTAATTGTGTATGTCCCTGTTGGCTGTGATGTATGTGTCAGCCGAATATTTGGTAAAGGTCCTTGTGGCCATGATTGTTTACGAATATATATTAAGTATATGACTAGTGGTGCCCGGCAGGTAGGGTCCCGGTGCCCGTCACGACCTTCAGTTTTGGTCGTGACAAACTTGGTATCAGAGCAGGTCTGTCCTAGGGAGTCTGCAAGGCATTTAGGGATGGTATCCATTCTTTCATATCATAGATCGTGCGGTAGAGCTGAGTTTTAAAAATTCAAGTTTAACTCGTGCCTGATATTATTTTAGTAATGACGGATACCGAAAAAAACTTCGGTTAGTTCATATTCGTAGCCGGTAAATGAGAGATTTCTACCAACATGATTGATACGTCAGAAGGGCAGTATTATTGTTAAAATTAGAGATTGTGAGGATTGTCTCACTCATAAACGGAAGATGGAAGAGATAATGCAAGCTTGGAAAACAAAATGTTTAGAAAAGTAAAGGAAGTACTAAGCACCGGAATGCAGAAGATTGTAAGGATTCTCTTTATAGACCTTATCGTGTTTATGATCACAGCAATGCCTTATTCCAGTAGGGGTATGATTGGCAGAGAGATTGAAGTTGGATTAAGTATAAATACAAGTAGTATGCTCTCTATTGAGACCGATCCGTCAGAGGATATGAGTAAGTTATTTTCTCAGGAACGACTTCATCCTAGGGCATTGGATAGAAATAGGCCCTTGAGGGGTCAGGGAGTTTATTAGTCAGAGATCGTCGATATTTAAAGGGTTCAAAGATGCCAACATCTCAGGGTCAAAATTGTAAAGGTCAAGTGAGACCGCCCCAACCGTCTTGTAGTCAGTGTGGTCTAGCGTATGTCGGATTATACCGCAAAGGTACAGGGGGTTGGTTTAGTGTGGCAGCCATGGCCACAACGTTCTGAAGTGTCCTAAGTTGATACGCAAAGGTAAGGATAATATGACTATGAGTTGTACAGATAAAAAACAGAAGACATAATTGGAAGGTCTAGCAGGTTATGGAAATCTACACATTTTACAGTGACGCATGCTGATTAGAATAAGGGAATATATTGTGTACGTGCAACCTATATTATAAAGTCTTACCCAGAATAGATTGAGAATTGTCCAAGGATATCATTAACGAGAACGGATTGCCACAATTGAATCGTCTGAAGAGTGACCATCAGTAAATTTAAGAAGATCACGTAAGGTGACGTACCCAGAATGGTGATCCCAAGTCACATATATAAGGATCGAGTTATCCACGGTGGTGGAAAGGGACATAAGCCTCTCGTCTTTACGTAAAGGGCGATACAACGTATTATTAAGAATTACATGTATTAATGTTAGTAAGCTAAGGCATTGTATAAGTATTGGACTGGTAAGGTCTTTGGCTTCATTGTGCAGCACGTTACAATTCTAAATGACCTCTAGATAACAATAGCTTGTTAGGGGCAATTGAGGACGAAAATTATGGAGCAATCGAAGGATGGTCATAAGGAGTGGAAAACAGTTAATAACTATGAATGGAACAGTATGACCAAGTATCAAGGTAGAAATATTTTTTCGTTTAATGACGAGTAGAAGGACGGATTACGACAAAAAGGATAAATATGAATGAGATTATAGTTATGCAGGTTTCACAAAGGTATGATTAACCAGAATGGCGTAAGGACCAATGGTAGAGATGGAGCAGTAAGAATTTTACGGCCAAATGAACCTCTGATGTTTAGGAAGATAGTATGAAAAATACTTTGAAATAAGAGATTTCCCCAAGGCAACTTGAAATGGAAATGTAAAGGTAAGATGAATGAACACTCGGTCGATGAGAAATCTAGTAATGATAAGACAAGAAATCTTGACAAGTCATGGGATCATGTAACACTGTGAATTGGATCTAAACATACGAAGAATTGGTTCCACAACATATGCAGTCATACATCTCAGCAAGTATGTAAATAAGAAGTAACAGTGAGCAAAGTTTGAGACTAGCACCTAAACAGGTGAAAAAGAGTCAATGACGCCTATGTCTACAAGGTAGACATTAAAGATATATGTCAAGAGATAATGACCTTATCATGAAGATTTAATGACAGGCAAATACAGATGTTTATGAGCATTATTGAACTGACCAAAGATTCTACAAGATAGATAAAGTAATGGGTTTACAGCTTAACGAGATCAAAGACATCATTTCCCAAAGCGCCACTGACAGAAAGGCTTAAGCCATGAGACAAGTGAAGGAATTCGAATCTAAGTATAGTGACCAGGTTTGGATATAGTCGGCCAACATCATGTAATGCAAATTATCCAGAATCTTTCACGTACAAAATAAGGGAATAAGTTAACAACTCATCCTTTAAGGTGGCAATAACGCCAAGGATTGGAATCAGGAGCAATGTTTAGGATTACGTATATATACTAGAATATATTAGAATTAAGAGGAGTACAACAAGTAAGAAAATGAGTGAAGAAGTGTCAAAAGAAGTAAGAAAGGAAGTTGTTTATAATTATGAGTAGTGAGAAAGTACAGATTCCTTTTAGACCATGAATGAGAGTTAACTGCGATGATACACGCACTTCAGATTCGATGACATTGTCCATAAAGTGTTCACAACTGAGATGCTACAAAAATAAGAGTATTCAACACACCCGTTAGTAAACAAGGTGTTACACCTCGTAAGATTAAGACGATAATTAAGAACGTCATTAAGGAAGTAAGATTCAGATATTGAATATAAGGAACACTTACATATGTTAATACGGGAAAGTAGTGTATAAACGGATGTTATCCCGGAATAATTTTTCTTTAGTGCTATACATGTGACGACGAGAATTAATCCTAGTAGTTGAATTTATTCCAATGGAGTTATGGAATAGTATTGTATTAAAATTGTGACATTGAGGATACGAGGCATTATGAAATTCTCGGAAATTAAAAGAAGTGGGTTTAAGATTTATTAATTGAAGGACTTGGGGGGCCAAAGTGTGATAAGGAAATTCAGATTTTTTTATATACCTACACTCACCTCTTTAACTTCATTCTAAACTTAACCAAGAACCTCACCTCTCTTCTCCAAACCCACCCCCCCTGCTGGCCGAAAATCACCCCAACCCCATACCCAATTTAAGATTTTTATTTTCTCTTCTTAGACTACATTTTCACCAAAAATTAGAAGCAAAACAACACCAAAAACAGTAGCAAAAACAACCACTGCTGGCCGAAACTCTAGCCCAGAAATTTTGAATTTTTGGGATGAAATTTTGGAAGAAAAACGTGTAGGGATGATGGCTTAACATTGTAGAACACTTGCATGTCAATTGGAGTTGAAGAAGTGAACAAAAAAGGGAAAAAAATATGAAGACAGTAGGGATTTTCGGACAAGCAGTGGACAGAAAATTGTGGACTGTTTTGGGACGAATTTGAGGTATAAAATTCTTCTTTCTATGATATAATTGGAATGCATGTTGTTATAATTAAGGTAATGAATTTGTGTTAAGGAGAAATTGGAATTTAAGCGTTGCATGTGACAATTTTGGGCTAGTTGCCAATTTGAGACATATTTTGGTGTTATTGGATTCGTTGGTTATTGTTGTTATTATTGTCACTAATTGCATGATGAAATTGAAAGAAAACATTGATATTTAATTGGAATTAGTTATATGGAAGTATTGAAATACGAAATTGGATTTTAGGAGTTAAGATAAGAGTTATGGAATTATGACATGTTGTGGCCAAGAACTTGCATGAAATTGTTGGACATGTTGTGATGTATATGGACTATTTTAGGGACTGTTTTGTGGTGTTATAATGCTGAAAATTTAGTTACCATTATGCATGTTTAAGTGTGGTAATTGCTAATGTAAGTCCTAAAGGAATAATGGTGTAAAAAGGCGTAGAAAGACTTCACATTCTACCCTCGTTGTTGTTGGAACATGGACTGTTTTGTGGGCTGTTTTTAAGGTGGATTAAGAGGCTAAATTTACATGATAAGTGGGTGTGTAAATTCCCTTTATTGTTGTTTTGGTTGTGCCCTTAATTGGTGCTTGGTTATTGATGTTATTAGCTTCGTTTGGAAGTTGTGGAAACATGTATAAACAGGGGAAGTGCTGCCCGAATTTTTATAGAATAAGAAGTCGTTATTCGATATAAAGTATGCTAGTAATCATAGAATTAACGAACGTATTACCATTATTATAGGTTGAAGTTCTATAACGAGGCATATTCTAATATTTGGTGGATTAGTTCGTCTAAAAGGTATGTGAAACTCTTACTTCTTTCTTTTGGCATGATTTAATGAAAGTACGGTGGACGTACTTGATTCTTATACAGTTTAATTCCTAAAGAGGATTGTTATGAGAAGTGCCTATGATTTTTAAGCAGAGAGTTTATTATGACATTATTATAATGATTTTATTGAGAGTCAAATGATAATTTTTACTTGCATATGGTTACTCATGATATCTACTAGTGCTAAGTGTTACTACTTCACCTCACCGAGTCTCGGGTCGGGTTACGTTCGTGCACATCCTTGTATTTTTCACCGAGACCCTCACTAGAGGGCCGAGTTACGTAGGATGGATCCATAGATGAGATATAAATTTATCGAGTCCCAGCATGGGTCAGGTTACGATATGACTTTACCGAGTCCCAGCATGGGCCGGGTTACGATATGACTTTACCGAGTCCCAGCATGGGCCGGGTTATGATATGACTTCACCGAGTCCCAGCATGGGCCGGGTTAAGATATGATTCCACCGAGTCCCGCACTAGTGGGCCGGGTTACGTTACAGATATATATATGTATATGGACATGCACTCATGTTTTCTTGACTTGACTCTCATTTTTATAAGGCAACTGACTTTTATTGTTTATGGCACAGTTGGATTTGGATCCTGATTTTTATACTAATCTCCGTTTTCTTGTTGGCTACTTATGATCTCTTTTACAGCTTCATGTTTTACATACTCAGTACATTATTTCGTACTGACCCCCTTTCCTCGAGGGGCTGCGTTTCATGCCCGCAGGTACAAGTTTTCAGTTTGGTGAACCTCAGGCCTAGGTTCCTACTCAGCAGGTTGGGAAGCTCCTTTTATTCAGAGCTTTGTCATTTTGGGTACAGAACCCTATTATTTTGACTTTTGTATATTTCGGGGCACGACAGGGCCCTGTCCCGTCATATGTCGTTATCCTTCTTGTAGAGGTCTGTAGGCAGTTGTGTGTTGCACTGGTGTAAGGGTCAGAAATCTATTTCGGTCAGCCATATTATTGTACTCTATGTTGGGGGTGTTCCCATGTATATGTGATATTATCTGTTGGCAGCCTTGTCGGCTTGCCCGTTATATTATCTGTTGGCAGCCTTGTCGGCTTACCTGTTATATTGTGTTGGGTAGTTGTGACTCCTCTGGAGGCAGGTACATTCGGGGGTAAAGGCAGCCTTGTCGGCTTGCCTACCCTGGCATATGTTGTTATTACAGCGTTATGCTACCGGATTTCAGACTCATTAAGTGTTAGTTGGATTATGTGTGACAGGTTAGTATAATGACGTCATTAGGGCAGTTAGTCGCGGCCCGTCGGGTCAGGTCGTGACACAAGGCTAAGTTGAAAACAAAATGATTCACCACAAATGTCTTGACTAATTCAAGGACTAAAGAGAGAAGTTGACCTAAGGGAACGTATCAATTAGCTAAGGAGGATTCAGATAGTGATAGCCCTATGACTCCAAATACAGCAGGGTCAACACTCATACTAGAAAAGAAGAAACGTCATGATGAAGATCCCATTTTTAGGGAAGATCGGTGAGGATATCTAACAAAAGAGAACTGCAACCTTCGAGCATAATGGGAGAAGGACCCCGGGTGGAAGGTCCATTTGTGTATTCCCAATGTAGCAGGATTACGAGACAAGATTATGACGGAGGTCCATTGCTCACGATATTTCATTCACCCTGGATCTACTAAGAGGTATTATGATCTCAAAAGTATGCATTGGTGAAACGACATGAAGAGGAATATTGCGGAGTTGCTAGTTCAGTGTCTTAATTGTTAGTAAGTAAAAATAGAGCACCAAAAGCCTGGTGGATTGACTCAGAACATTGAGGTCCCGATGTGGATATAGAGAATAATTAATACGGATTTCATTACGGGTTTACCTCACCTTATCATAAGTTTGATTATATTTGGGTGATTGTTGATAGACTGACCAAATCAGCTCAAATTCCTAGCTGTTAAAACTACCTACACAGCCAAAGACTACGTGAAGTTGTATGCTAAGGAGACTGTTCGTCTTCATGATAACATCTATTCATATTATATCCGACCGAGGTGCATAGTTCACAGCTAATTTATGGAAATTATTTCAAAAAGGTTTAGGCACCCAAGTTAGTCTTAGCATAACTTTCCACCCTGAAACAGATGAGAAGGCCGAGCGTACGGTTCAAACGCTTGAGGACATGCTACGAGCTTGCGTATTGGACTTCAAGGGAAGTTGGGATGATCATTTACCCCTTTTTGAATTTGCATACAATAACAGTTATCATGCTAGTATTAAAATGGTTCCATTACGAAGCTTTGTACGGACGGAGATGTAGATCTCCTATCAAATGGTTTGAAGTAGGAGAATCAGAATTATTTTGGGCCAGACCTAGTGCACCAAGCTATAGAGAATATGAATCTTATCCAAGGACGGTTGTTAACTGCTCAGAGTCGTCAGAAATCGTATTCAAATGCGCGACAACAAGATTTAGAGTTCCAAGTGGACGATTGGGTCTTCTTGAAGATCTTTCCTATGAAGGGAGTAATGAAGTTTGAGAGAAAGGGGACAGCTCAATCCAAGGTACATCGGGCCATATCTCATAATTCGACGAATCGGCTAAGTGGCTTACGAATGGGATTTGCCTTTGGAGATAGAGTTTGTTCATCCGGTTTTCCATGTTTCGATGTTAAGGGCGTGTGTTGGATATCCTTCCGAAATTGTGTCAATTGACAATGTGACGGTTACAGGGGACTTATCATATGAAAAGGTTTCTACTGCTATCGTAGTTTGACAAGTCCGAAAGTTGAAGACTAAAGAAGTAGCCTCCGTGAAAATGCTATGGCAGAATAAAAATGTTGAAGAAATAACGTGGGAGGCGGAAGAAGTGATGAAACACAAGTATCCATCCTTATTTCAGATCAACACCAAGGTTCCGAAAAAAGCATTAGGTGAATTCTATTTCTTAATGCTTAACGATCATGAGAGGTCCGACATAAGGACAAATGTTATATTATATGGCACGTGAAGCAATGGATGTGTTTCTGACTACGTGATATGAATTATATATGTCACCCCAACATTCGAGGATGAATGTTTATAAAGGGGGAAAAATGTAACATCCCGTACTTTCGGGCCATGGTTTGCGTCGCTAGGCGTATGTAAATAGACCCAAGTGTTAGAGGATTTTCTGGTCATGTTCAAGAACGAAAAAGAAGAGTTTAATATATAAAAGGATGCGGTCCCGAAATAATTTAGGACTTAATAAGTGTGATGACGGGGAACTGGAGATAATATTTTATATGTCCCGAAATAGGTTATGGACTAGAGCTATATCACACGATCGTGATAATGAGTATATGAAGTGGGAATATTTAAACCATGGAGATCAAGGAATTAGTTAATTTATTAGTGGATAGGTATTAAGTAAATATTCATGTGTGACTTAGCCAAATGGGTAGCAAAGTGAGTAATACACGTTCATAGTCCTTTTAATGACACACGGATATTAATGGCTTTATCTTATTTTGGGAGTCAATGGGAGGGGTGGCCACGTTCTATTAGGGGAAGTAAACTTGTCGTGAGAAATGAGAGCACATACTCATTCGTATACAACAACCCATTAGCATTTCATTTGGTAAACATTTCTTTTTGTTGGAGAAGTAAGACCAAAACATACCAACACCTATAAATTAAACTATTCTCTTTTAGCTAATCATTTTGCAACTGAATTTGGTAGAAAAAGGTGAGCAGTGATGTACTACTCCCTCTAAACAACCACCTAATCTTATTTTATGAGATTAAGTGTAATTTTTATCAAGAACAATATATGTGTTTTGCGCACCGCTTCAATCTCGCTGTTCCATTTATTGTTGAGTTGTAATCCGAGCTTTCTTCGAAAGAAAGTAAGGCGAAAGAAGAGGGTTTCTTAAAACATAAGATCGAAGTGCTAAACGACGCATACGTTGTGTCGACAAGCATATCAGCTAAGGTATGTTAAGGCAAATCATTTCTTCTTTTGGCATGTTCCATGTAACGAAACGTAAACGTAATATTGTTCCATAATGATTCTACTCTTAGTAATTAAGAATGATCATGTTATTCATTCCTATTGTCAAAGCATGTCTAAATATGTTTCTAAATCCTTATTGAGGTATATGGGAAAGATGTTGATATTCCCAATGTTAGCCGAAGGTATAAGGATATTATGTCATCCGATAAGTTTAAAAATATTTTATTGTCATTCATGCATTTTTATTTGCATTATATTCATGTATTACCCTGGACCCACATGTGTTATATACACTACTATATGGTATGCATTATATATATGTAGGGGATGGGGAAAAGGGAAAGGCGTTATATACGCGTCACCACCTGCAGCTAGTACAGATTTCATAAAAAGGAAGATGCCCAACGAGGCCGATATGATATGATGCCCACAGAGGCCGATATGAAATGATGCCCACAGAGGCTGTTATGGGAAGGAAGATGCCCTTGTGTGGCCAATATTTATATGTATACCGCATTTGCATTGTGCATAATATTTATGCATATGTATTAGGGCCCTCAGAGACATTTACTGTTGGTCAGCCATTTCCGTCGGCTGTTGCTATCATCCATTTCTGTCGGCTGTTGGTATTGTCGACTGTTTCTATCAGCTATCTTTGTCGACTGTTTCTATTTTAGGTTGTTATGTATCTCTGCTATGTTATTTCTTATGCCTGACATATTCAGTACATCAATCGTACTGACGTCCCTTTTGTCTGGGGACGCTGCGTTTCATGCCGCAAGATCAGGTAGACAGGTGACGATTCGCGCTAGTAGGTTGTTGGTTCAGCTGATATTGGAGCACTATAATTGTTTTAGAGTTGCAGTCTAGTCGTGGTATGATATCTTGCATATGTATATGGGTATGGCTGGCCATGTCCCGACCTTATGATGTCATGTACTCTTTAGAGGCTTGTAGACAGTTGTCCTGTGTATAGTAATTGTGTATGGGCCCGTCGGCTGTGATGTATTTGTGAGCCGAATATTTGGTAACGACCCTTGTGGCCATGATTGATTATGAATATATGTTAAGTATGTAACTAGTGGTGCTCGACAGGTAGGGTCCGGGTGCCCATCGGGGCCTCCGGTTTGGGTCGTGACACCTGTATCACATACTTTTCTATCACTTTGTTGGTCTGCAACCACATTCTGATCACCTATCCCTTCTGCTTTTTCTGCTTTCTTTGTATGATCATGATTCTCTACATGCTTCTGATTTTCTTATTGTTATTCCATAACACTTTGAACTTTCTCATGTTGAGTAGTAATCATACCATTTGAACTGTCACTGTTGTCCATTTCATTTGTAGATGTCATTTTCCCTTGAATTTCCTCCCGATGTTGAATAATATCAACATTTGAACTGTCAGAGTTCTCCAATCCTTCCATAGATACCCTATCACCTCCAGCTTTCTCCAATTGAGGTGTGATCTCAGTATTAGAATTGCCACTTCGTGCTTCTAAAGACACCATACCATGATATGTATCCTGTTGTGACATAACATCTCCATTTGGCTTTGTATGACCTTCTAAGTACACTGATTCATCTTTGCTTCCTTCTGCTACCTCCTCCATTTCTTCCCTTGTATGAACCTTATTGTTTACTCCTTTTGATGCTTGTAAAAGAAAATTCTCTGTAGTGAATTCACCTCATCGATTATGAACTATCTGAATGCCAGATGCTTCATTCCTTGACATATCCCCTTGGTCACTGTTGGTTATACATTGATGCTGAACATTCTCTTTCTCAATAATCTTATTTGTCCTCTTTGTTCCTGGTCATAGTATTCATTTTCTTTATGTGCTTCCATGGTAGGAGTAGAAGTCCATTTGTCAGTACAAAATATATTTTCAACCCACTCCTTATTATTACCATCATCTGCATCACCCATCATTTGTCTCTTTACCAGTATCCTCCTTGCTGGTTAAAGCCTCAAATTTGTTATTAGTTTGTACCACTCTATCACCTTATCCCTCCGATTCTGTCATCGCTGCTTTGCTATTGTCACCTTTCTTCACATGATTATCCTTGTTGATAATTATAGGATAAGTAACAATCTTTCCACTTCACAACACCTTAGGCATATACTTCTGAACAGTATGATGTCTACCATAATTCCTTCTATGCACATCCTGCTTTGGTATATCAACCCTTTTATCAGCCTTCTCCTCGGAACTAGATTTAACAGCCTCTTCATCCACTCTTTTATTTAATTCAGGATGAAGAATTCTACATTCCTCAATTGAGTGACCTTGTAACTTGCATTCAGTACAATATTTGGGCAAATAATCATACTGAATTTTAACGTTCGCATGCCTTAGATCCTTCGAATCCTCATCCTCAGTTTCCATTACAATAGCCTTTGGAGGATCACCCAACAAATCCACTTGTACCTTAACCCTGGCACAACTTGGTCTCGTTTTGTTTATAGTAGCTAAATCCAATTGTAACGGCTTACCAACTGTTGATGCCAATGTGAAAAGTGATTCTTTGACAAAGAACGTAGGTAAAAGATTCGGAAAAGAGATCCAAGCCAAGGCAATCGACGTTTCTTCATCAATTTTGATTTTGGAATCATAAATGAGAGGTCACATTTGGTATGTGAATGCATAAGATGATTTCAAATAATATGCACTTTTTGACATAATATTGATGTAACCCTCCACCAATGTACATATAATCAATATATGTATATCTACAGAAACCTATTTAGCATTCCCCTTTAGCACCACACTGCAATGGAATAATTTTTCTCAACTCCTCCAAAGCAGGCCAACAATGAGAAAACTTACCAACAATAGCATATTGAAGGTTCTCCATCAATTCCATTGTTGTTACTTCTGCTTCAGTCGACATAACCAATGGAATTCCATCAACGTAAGAGATCATCTTGATGAGAATGGGATCGCAGGACTGCTTGCCATTGTTACCAGAATTGCTCGAAAGAGCCTGCACAAAGGTATGGGGCTGGTTAGGGTTCGTGGTATCAAGCGGGAGAGTGAGGGTATTAGCGGTAGGTTTAGTTGAAGGTACGGAAGGGAATTGAGTCGTGGAAGTAAGTAACAAAGGTTGGTCAGCCACCGGTGAGTAGACATAATTAAAGGTTAGTGAAGTAGGGTTTGCATGAAAATCGCATGAGAGAGAAGAGAGCTCTAAGTTTCATACCTCATTTCTCAATACTGATTTTAAATAAATAAAAAAGAGTCTCTTAAAGAAAAAAGAATTGAAGCCTTTATCTCATTCTATACTAAAAACTTTGTGAACTAGGCCTCACTGATTATTCCAGTTAGAGTTCAAATTTATTTCAAATCTATATGTATAAGCTTACTCACATTATCAATTTTAAGTTAGGAATATCGTAATGAATTAATTGGAGTTGATTTTTTAGATGGTCACTTAACTAATAGTTATTATCTTCGAAAATTACTTTCTTTATTGAAGAAAATTTGAATAAAAAAATATTATTTTATGAGATAATAACTATTAGTTGAATGATAATTTAAAAAATTAAATTAACTAATGATTCTCCCAATTTATAATATTGAACTATTAGACTTAAATGAAGCGTCATGAGCAGTAATAATATTGACTTCAACCTACTTGGAATAGAAAGCAGATCCGAAGAGGGACCTAAAATAGTAAAATTATTTCTTAAAAAGAATGATTTTGGATGTCTCAAGATAGTGCCACAATGATTACACTTTGGCCAAATATTGAGCACTCCAATCCCATGATTAATAAATAATGAATACACAAATTAATCAAAGTTGCAACGACATTGTGTTTCCTTGCAGTTTTAATAAAGCTATTTGCTTGTTTGTCTTAATCTATTATTGCACCGACAGCATCTATGATTTTTTTTTGCCATTCAACAAATCCGAACCATATTTCATGTCTGATTCTTGGATCTGACTAATCCATAGGGTCTGGTCTTCAACGAAACTTCCATCACTATCCCTAATAGAATAAAATAACATGAAAGACCCAGGGGATGGATTGCCATTCTCAAAGGACAAAAGTAGTTTAGTTTGAAAACTAGATTTTGGCTTCCAAAACTTCCCTTTTTACTTTTTATTTCCTATATAATCTCTGTATCTATTTTGGGTCGATTAATTTAAATTTGCGTGGGAAAACTTTACTTTGGAGATAAAATGGTCCTATCAAAGGTGATTTTATTTTGGTGGCCTGAGTATGAATCTTCTAATTAATAATGAAAAGTACTTACCACCCCACTACAATTTTTCGGATGATAATTTCCTAAAGTTAGATACGAGAGGTTCAAGGGACTATTTCTATTCTCAACTCTAAAAGAAAGAAGTATTTGGTTTAAAATATATTTTGATTATGGAAACACGAGTTCCATGGAAACATTTTTTCAAGGATTAATCCAAGCACACAACATCACACAAAAAAGTACTTTCTAAACATTCTTCCACATATAGATTTTATAAAAAAGTACCAAAACCAAATAACAAGATTCACTTAGGATGCGATTGGTTGGATTTTCAAATATCATACTCATACAATTATAAACATGTACCTGCTTTGGAATCAGAGGCAGATCCAGGATTTAAACTCTATGGGTTCAATCGTAAGATTTTAGCATTGAACCCATAATATTTTTAAAGTTATGGGTTCATATATGCTATTTATTACAATTTCAATAATGTTTTACACGTAAATTTATGCTCCACGTCGAAAGTTATGGGTTCAATTGAACCCCATCTTGTCACGACCCAAACCGAAAGGTCATGAAGAGCACCCGGACCTTACTTGCTGAGTACCACTAATCATATATTCAAAATTTCGCATGGCCTACGAGGCAGCCACGAGATACCCTGCTGACATACAAAAATAGTTAACTGAAAAGGAGCTATGTAAAATCCTGCAATCAGAAGGACCCAACCTATATACATATACATACCAAGGCCGACAAGGCCATACACGACTACTATACACAGGACAACTATCTACAAGCCTCTAAAGAGTACGTGATATCACAAGGTCGAGACATGGCCCCGCCATACCAATATGCACATGCAAAAATACTGTACCAAGACTAGACCGCAACCCCGGAACAAATGGAGTGCTCCAATATCAGCTGAACTGCAACCTACTGGTGCGGACCATCGCCCTATCTACTTGGACATACGGGCATGAAATGCAGCGTCCCCCAATCAAAGGGACGTAAGTACAAATAGTGTACCGAGTATGTCAGGCATGAAAAATAGCATAATAGAGACATGAAAGTAACCTGAGACAAGAAACAACCAACTAATAGAGAATGCCTCTGAGGGCCATAATATGCCTAAGTACCATGCCTGTGCAGAATGTCTCTGAGGCCATAATATGCCTAAGTATCATGTCTGTGCAAAATACGGTCATACATACACATATGCATATATAACACCATCAAGCCTCTGTGGGCATCCCATCATATCATATCGGCCTCTGTGGGCATAATCATCATCGTATATCTGTACCAGCTGAAGGTGGTGTTGCGTATATAACGCCTTCCCTTTTCCCATCCCCATACATATATAATGCATACATATAGTAGAGCATATAACTTCTTTGAGGTCAAGGGTAATACATGAATATAATGCATGAATGATAATAAGACACTCTGAGCTTATCGGAGTGACGTAATGCCGCTTCACCTCCGATTAACATTATGAATACTAACATCTTCTCCATATACTTCAATAAGGATTTAGGAACATATTTAGACATGTTGCGAAAATAGGAATGAATCACATGAACATTCTTAACTACTAAGAGTAGAATAATTTATGGGACATTATTACGTTCACGTTTCGTACTTAGAACATGCCGAAAGAAAGAAGGATTTGCCTTAACATACCTTCAGTTATCGACCCTTTAATGACGACGATGAAACCGACTACCTTTACAAGTTACTCTAGGATGTTAGGGACTACTATGTTTTCACCTTACTTCACCTAGAAGGTAGCTAAAAATCTAGTAACGACATAAAAAATTGCTCTATGTAAGCTCCACGGGAACAACGAGACTAAACCAGTAAGTACACCCCTATGTTGTTCTTGAAAGAAAATCCTATATTGTTTTCTTAGTATTAGCACTCATTTTCTGCCCAAGAAGTGAGTATCACGTTGATATAGATAAAACTAATTGCTATGTCTAAATGTCTAAGTTAACTTACAATAAGGTTAGGCTAGAGATAGATATATTACTTACCTTAACATGTGGCAATTTTATTGTCACTTTCTTGACGCTAAGGCATTAACGTATCACCTACACCTTATGTGACCTTACACATCACCTAGCTATCTATTAATCAAGGGCCCACATAAATTAATCCACATAACTAATTATTATTAAGCTCCATCGTCACACTTGTTAAATCCTAAATTATTTCGGGACCACCTCCTTTTATATCCTAAGCTCTTTATTTGCATACGTCTAGATGCTCAAACCATCACCCGAAAGTATAGGGTGTTACATCCTTTCCCCCTTAGAAACATTCGTCCTTGAATGTTGGGGTGATATATCTAATCCATGTCACGTTGGCCGAAAACACAACCACCGCTTCACGGGGTCATATAATATAACATACATCATTATATCAGACCCCACATGATCCTCAAGCATTAATTATAATAATATGAAATAGAACTCACCTTATGCTTTTCTCAGAACCTCGGCGTTGGTCTAAAATAGGTAGGGATATTTGTGTTTCATCTCCTCTTCTGCCTCCCATGTCATTTCTTCTACATTCTTATTCCTCCATAGTACCTTCACCGAGGTTACTTCTTTAGTCCTCAACTTGCCGACTTGTCGATCTAAGATAGCAATAGGAACTTCTTCATATGATAGGTCCTCTGTAACCTTCACATCATCAATCGGTACAATCCGGGAAGGATCCCCAACACACGCTCTTAACATAGAAACATGGAAAACCGGATGAACAAATTCTAACTGCAAAGGGAAGTCTAATTCGTAAGCTACTTGGCCGATTCGTCGAATTGTGCAATATGCCAAATATACCTTGGGCTAAGCTTTCCTTCTTTTTTCGAAACCTCATTACACCCTTCATAGGCAAAATCATCAAAAAGACCCAATCATCTACTTGGAACTCTAAGTCCCGCCGTTGCATATCTGAATTCGACTTCTGACGAATCTGAGCGGTTAGTAGCCGTTCTTGGATAAGCTTCACCTTATCTATGGCTTGTTGCACTAGGTTAGGCCCAAGTAATTCTGATTCGCCTACTTCGAACCATCCGATAGGAGATCTACATTTTCATCCATATAAAGCCTCGTATGGAGCCATTTTAATGCTAGCATGATAAATGTTATTGTACACAAATTCAATAAGGGGTAAATGATTATCCCAACTTTCCTTAAAGTCCAATACACAAGCTCGTAGCATGTCCTAGAGAGTCTGAATCGTACGCTCAGCTTGCCCGTCTATCTGAGAGTAGATAGTTGTGCCAAGATTCACTTGGGTGCCTAAACCTTTTTGAAATGATTTCCAGAAGTTAGATATGAACTGTGCACCTCAGTCAGATATAATAAAAATAGGCACACCATGAAGGCGAACAATCTCCTTAACATACAACTTCGCGTAGTTCTCGGCTGTGTAGGTAGTTTTGACCGCTAGGAAATGAGCTGATTTGGTCAGTCTATCAACAATTATCCAAATAGAATCAAACTTTCGATAAGGGCGAGGTAAACCTGTAATGAAATCCATATTAATTATTTCCCATTTCCACATCAGAATCTTAATGTTCTAAGCCAAGCCACCGGGCTTTTGGTGCTCTATCTTTACTTGGTGACCATTAGGACACTGAGCTACAAACTCCGCAATGCTCCTCTTCATGTCGTTCCACCAATAAATATCCTTGAGATCATGATACATTTTAGTAGATCCAGGGTGAATGGAATATCATGAGCAGTGGACCTCCGCCATAACTTTGTCTTATAACCCCCTACATTTGGAACACATAAACAACCATGGTACCTGAGGACCCCATGTTCATCAATCTCACAGGTTGTAGACTTCTTTTATTGAATGCCCTCTCTGATTTTTTTTCCAAACTGGGGTTTTCTCACTGACGTTCCTTAATTTCCAATCTGAGGGATGACTCTAACATATTTTGAATCACAAAACCACCATCCTTCGAATCCATTAGTCGGACTCCCAGACTAGCTAACTGATGGGGCTCTTATACTAACTCCTTCCTCTTGACCTGCACCGACATCGAGCTGACCATTGACGTACGACTGAGCGCGTTTGTTACAACATTAGCTTTACTGAGATGGTATAAGATGTCTGCGCCATAATCCTTAAATAATTCAAGCCACATCCTTTGTCTCAAGTTCAACTCTTTTTATTTAAATAAGTATTGCAGACTTTTATGATCCATAAAAATGTCTACATGAACACCATACCAGTAATGCCGCAATTTTTTTTTGGTGCATAGACTACCGCGGCCAACTCCAAATCATACGTCAGATAGTTTTTCTCATGTTTCCTTAATTGCCTTGAGGCATAGACAATCACTTTACCATGTTGCATTATAATGTGTCCTAAACCTGCTTCCGAGGCATCACAATACACCACGTAGCCTTCTGGACCCTCTGGGAGAGTAAGGGCTGGTGCCAATGTTAGGCTGTCCTTTAACTCTTGAAAACTCTGCTCACAGGCATCGGACCACTGGAACTTTATGCCCTTTTGTGTCAACTTTGTCATAATCCTTTTATCGATTGATTGTTGGAAGATCCAGTCTGCTGGATATCATTGCGTCGTACTCCCCTCATTTGGTGAGTGTAATCACTACCTTGGCTCCTTAGACTGTTGCCTCCCACCTCGATTTGTTACATCCAATATCATTTTTCACTGCGACTTAGCTTCCCATCGGAATACACATCTCGTAGTACGACAACTTCAACATCATTTGGGTGCTCAGAAAGGACATGTACATACACACATATCATATCTGAATGTGGTGGGTATTTCTTACCTTACAAAGCTTACTAGTGTCGTTTCAAGGAAAACATTGGGTTTCAACCAGTAAGATAATAACAAAGGCAGTGAAGATGCACGTAAGGAAATCACATCAAAGGGATAGTTTTAAAGATGCTGAAAATGTTCTAAACTTAACAAAATTTATAAGTGAATACCAATAAAAAAAAATTGGACAGAAACTCTCAAACAGGACAGTGCTTAAATTAAGACAACTTCAATCATTCTAGAAAAGAGTAACAAAGCATTCTAAGAGTTAGCATTGTCCGGAAGCTAAGTAACTATCTTAGAACTCATAAGTTTGCTGTAGAAATTACTACTAATTGCTTAAGAAGACATATTTTTCTTTAAGCACATAAACAAACATCAGTTTAAGTAGAATTTTAGATTTGCAACTGAATCTTAAAGGAAGGGAAACCATTATCAATCTTTGAATTATTGTTCTACCTCATTTTAAAAATACCAAAAGAGAGCATATTCAAATCATTTCTCACTACCAAAACAGTGACCACACATGATTCTCTGAACTTTTTCTACCCTTTTGACAAACAACTTACTTATTTGAAACCCAACTGTACTAAAGAAGTTTAGGTAATAAAACTGGATTTTAACACACATCCTTTAACCAAATTAGAACTTCCAAAATAAATTTGGCAAACAACGAACTAGCTATTTCATACTCATATTAGTCCACTTTTAATCCTCAACTAGACAACAAAGATCAAACATGTAAACAAAATGGATCAGTCAAACAAATAGTTGAAACTACACCAATGTTATAATCTAATTAAGTTCTTCAACCATATTATCATATATGCATGTTATTCATGCATACGCAAGCAATTTGAAACAAAACAGACACATATCTTCACAACACGAAACTGTACAACAATCTTATCAACCCACATACAGAATCCAATTACCTCTTCGATTAATCCAAACATACAACCACATATCGATTAAGTACAATACATGATCTTTTTAAAAGTAACTAATATAAGGACTTTATGGGCTATTAGGATAGGCGCTAGGACAATGTTGTGATCCTGTTAATGTACCTGCACTGTCCTGTCTCGGTCCTATATATGAGCCTCGATCAAACACACTTTGAAGTGGAACCCTCCTATCATTACTAACCACTCACATCTTCTTATCCTGCCTACTTTTCTCTTCCTCCGCGTATCTCTTGACATAAACCGGCGAGCCCTGATTGATGGACTCCCAAGACTATGGACTATCCGAAACCTCAGAAGAGTAGGTATTAGTGAATTAAATAAATACCCTATCATGGTGCTGCACCTGAGGGGAACCCGGCTGTGCCAATCCCTGTACTGCCCCACTTACACCATGATCAATAGGCCCCGATACTGAAACTAAGGACCTCGGTGAGGTTGAAACTCCCCTTACCCCATCTTCCGTTGGCAGAACCAAGAGTGTTCGAGAGGATGACTCATATGGATCCTCATCAATAGAAACCATGATCTCCGATGGGTCTGACTTAATAGTATAACTTACGTCTCTTTTCTCTACCTCCGTAGCCCTCTGACCCGTACCAGCGGGTGGTACCTGTCTAATATTTTCCCTCACAGCAATACCCGCACTATTACTAACCAGGGTCTTCCTCGTCATAGACATCGCTGCAATTTTAAATGAGAAAATAGGATTAGGAATAAATATTCTTACGACTCGGCTCTATCGAACGATCTAGGATAGGAAAGGAGGAGACCATTCTAAATGCCCTGTAGCCTTCTACTTGTAAGTGTGGCGCACTACACACTAATAAACAAGACTCTACCAGAAACGGCTTGTAGACATCCCTAGAACAGACCTACTCTAATACTAAATTTGTCACGACCCAAACCGGAGGGTCATCACGAGCACTCGGACCTTACTTGCCGAGTACCACTAATCATATATTTAGCATATATTCATAATTTCGCATGTCCCACGAGGCAGCCACGAGATACCCTGCTGACATACAAAAATAGTAAACTGGAAAGGAGCTATGTAAAATCTTGTAACCAGAAGGACCCAACCTATATACATATACATACCAAGCCTGACAAGGCCATACATGACTACTATACACAGGACAATTGTCTACAAGCCTCTAAAGAGTATGTGATATTACAAGGTCGGGACATGTCCCCACCATACCCATATGCACATGCAAAAATACTATACCAAGACTAGACCGCAACCCAAGAACAAATAGAGTGCTCCAATATCAGCTGAACTGGCAACCTACTAGTGCAGACCGTCGCCCTATCTACTTGGACATGCGGGCATGAAACGCAGCGTCCCCCGATCAAAGGGACGTTAGTACAAATAGTGTACCGAGTATGTCAGGCATGAAAAATAGTATAATAGAGACCTGAAAGTAACCTGAGACAAGAAACAACCAACCAATAGAGAATGCCTCTGAGGGCCATAATATGCCTAAGTACCATGTCTATGCAGAATGCCTCTGAGGCCATAATATGCCTAAGTATCATGTCTGTGTAGAATGCTGTCATACATATACATATGCGTATATAACTCCATCAAGCATCTGTGGGCATCCCATCATATCATATTGGCCTCTATGGGCATAATCAACATCATATATCTGTACCAACTACAGATGGTGTTGCGTATATAACGCCTTCCCTTTTCCCATCCTCATACATATATAATGCATACATATAGTAGAGTATATAACTCATTTGAGGTCAAGGGTAATATATGAATATAATGCATGAATGATAATAAGACACTATGAGCTTATCAGATTGAAGTAATGCCGCTTCACCTCCAATTAACATTATGAATACTAACATCTTCTCCATATACCTAAATAAGGATTTAGGAACATATTTAGACATGCTACGAAAATAGGAATTAATCACATGAACATTCTTAACTACTAAGAGTAGAATAATTTATGAGACAGTATTACGTTCACGTTTCGTACTTAGAACATGCCAAAAGAAAGAAGGATTTCCCTTATCATACCTTCAGTTATCTACCCTTCAATGACGACGATGAAACCGACCACCTTTACAAGTTACTTTAGGATGTTAGGGACTACTATGTTTTCACCATACTTCACCTAGAAGGTAGCTAAAAATCCAGTAACGACATCAAAAATTGCTCTATGTAAGCTCCATGGGAACCAGTAAGTACACCCCTATGTTGTTCTTGAAAGAAAATCCTATATTGTTTTCTTAGTATTAGCACTCATTTGCTGCCCAAGAAGTGAGTATCACGTTGCTGTAGATAAAACTAATTGATATGTCTAAATGTCTAAGTTAGCTTACAATAAGGTTTGGCTAGAGATAGATATATTACTTAACTTAACATGTGGTAATTTTATGGTCACTTTCTTGACACTAAGGCATTAACGTGTCACCTCCACCTTATGTGACCTTACACATCACCTAGCTATCTATTAATCAAGGGCCCACATAAATTAATCCACACAACTAATTATTATTAATCTCTGTCGTCACACTTGTTAAATCCTAAATTATTTCGGGACCACCTCTTTTTATATCCTAAGCTCTTTATTTGCATACGTCTAGATGCTTAAATCATCGCCCGAAAGTATGGGGTGTTACACATCTTACAAGACTACATACGCCTCTATTTGGAATGGTTTACTTAGAGATGATACTTCCACTACTTTAATTTTTATCATACATTTATGATGTTCGGCCAAAAATGTATATATTTAGTCATTATTTTTCCTCACTTATTAGTATTTTTATCATCGTTTGAGTACAAATTATATTTGCCTTGAGCTTATTACGTGGTTTGTATGTGTAGGAAGATCGTTGGACGAAAGCGATTGGAAAAGAGCTTATTTGATGCAAGTTTAGAAAATAAAAGAATGATCGGAGAATGCCCGAGCTCACCTATCATACTCGCCTTGCGAGTATATTGACGAGCCAAGAAGTTTAATTACTTTCAAAAAACAGCGAAGCAAAGGAAAATGCAAGAAAGTTGACGAGCTAGGTCAAAAATATGCCTGAGAGGTTTCGTCAACATCCTCGTCAAGATGAGCCCATAGACGAGCCCAACCAATTTTTATATTTCTAATTTGGCTTGGCAAGGGGGACCTCCTACACACACTAGGTTATATTTAAACCCTAAAAAGACATCTTTTGAGGAGGAGGAGAGTCCATATTTTGGAGGCGACTTGGGAGGCAAGAACACGCGAGTAGCGGAAGCAACGAAAATTCGCCATAGAGTTTCACTTTCTTCCATTCTTTTAATTGTTCCTACAGAATTCTATGCTATGTTCTTAAATAATATTATGAGTTGTTAGATTTATTTTCTAGGTCTTTGATGGGACCTTTTGTAGGATGAATTCTTGTTACGTCTCTATATAATTGAGCTGTTGGATTTTCTACTTGTTCAACAACATGCTTTTTTCAATTGATTGAATGACCATTGATTAACTGTACCGTTTATCTTGTATTGCTTGAGAGAGATAATAGGATTAGGTTGTTGTTGAACAACGTCACTCCTAAGGTATATGAGAAATCAATACTGCAGGTTTAAAAACGGGATTAGAGATAACGAAGCTTTGACGTGGTCATAGTGAGTGGTGAGAAATTGGTAGCTAGATTAGTTTGAGAGAATACGTCTAGTAAATTATTATGATTACTCAAGAGAGAATTACGATAAGTTGAGTGCTCACGATCCGTAGAGAATAAATCGACGAATTATGGATAACGTAGCAAGAAGGATTCTGATAATTGGGGAAATCATAACCCTAGACCTCATTAATCTTGTTTCCAACTTCATCCTCTTTAGTTGATAATTTTTAGTTTTTTATTATTTTTAGTTAATTAGTTAGCAATAAAAATCTTTGTCGTTATAATTATTGTTTAAACTTATTTTCTTAGTAATATTGAACAGTTATAGCTAACGTCAATTCTCTGTGGGATTCGACTCCGTACTTTTAGACTGAATTATATTTGCAGCGACCGCCTATCATTTTTAGGAGTAGAGTTGGGCGTGATCAAATTTTAACGCCGTTGCCGGAGAATTAACGGTTTAGTTGTAGTTGTAGATATTGCTAGATTTTAAGTTTGAATATTGTTATTTTTTATTTTTTTATTTTAGTTGTTGATTTGAAAACAATATGAGATCTTGGAATTATGGGAGTTTAGGTGTTGGTAATTCTACTTTTGATCGTCCTTATGAATATTATGGCGGAAATCACACGTGGCAAAATTATCAAAATGCTCCTAGGATGGAATTATGTGCACCAACTCAATCTTATGTGTGCAATGTGTGTGATATGTGTGGTGGTCAAGATGGTCACTTTGATGGTTGTGCTTATATTTCTTATCCTCCCCCAACCCCTTATTATGATAGTTCTACTTTTTCTTATGAAGTTAATAGGAACAAAGAACCAATGAATGTTGATATGAAGGAGATCAATGATATGTTAAAGTGCCTTATGGAGAAAGATGATGAGAAACCGTTACGTATAGAAAGACAAGGGATAACTTCACAAGTTGGAGGCTCAATTGAGTCAACTGGTTGAAGCTTTTACAGCTCAATAGTCTAATATTATCGATTGTAGACAAGAAGAGTTCAAAGTAGAACACCAACAGCCTAACCATTCAGAATTTGATGATGTCGATGTTGAAAAAGTGATACTAGAGTCAACCAAGGACCTTACAGATGCAATTTTAATTGAATATATTTTGTGTCAATAAGAGGAGGTCGAAAATAAGTTGAATTTTTCAGTTTGTGCGCATTGGTCTTCACTCTAAGTATTTTTTGACATTATGTTTGGAAGGAGTTATGGAAATTAATCCATATGAGCCGATGCAGAAATTAAAAGATGAGGTAGATGAGCCATATATTCTAAAATTTTCAAGACAGTCTGGGCAAGGTGATACTCCTCAGTTGAAAGAGAAAGAGTGCATACAATATTATTTAATTTTTGGCTCGCAATAATTTGTACCACCCAAAGAGCATAATCATAAAGTAGAATTAAAACTGGGGGTATAATTCATAAGTTCGAAATGGAGGCAAAAAAAAGTGATTTTAGGCGTGCCGCGACGTTAAATCAGGCGCTTGTTGGTTGACAACTCAACTTTAATATTTTTATTTATTATGATTTTTTTGTAGTGTTGTTTTTATTTTTGTTTAGGAGTTTGAGCATGGAAACAAAGCCGTGGGAATGATGTAAAAGCAACCCGCAAAGTTGGAACTAAGTGTGAGGTACTTGCACAAAGGATCATGTCTTATAGGGGAAAGTCTGAGTACCCCGGACGCTGCTATTCTATAGCCTTTGGCCTACCAAGGAGTCTCTTTTACCATCTTCTATTTATATTGTACATTGGGGATAATGTACAGTTTAAGTGTGGGGTGGGGGATTGTTTGGTGGTTTCTTGTGCTATTTTAGTTAGGGATTAGTCTTTAGGATGAACAAGCAAGTAAGGAAATGAAGAGCTCTAGTGTCATAAACTGTGTGACATGTTTTATGTTGGGGTTTAGGGCTGAGCATGTGCATTGTATACCTTCTTTAGATGCCTTGAGATTTTTTTACGCTTGAGGCTCGACTTTCGACTTTTATTATTATCTCCTATGTTTGAATTATATTTATTGACTGTGCCCTATATCTTTAGCTTGAGATTCATGAGTGAACTATCTGGAGTGGATCATGTGCATTGTGTGAAGTGAGGTTTAGATGATAATTTGTGTTGTCCCTTATTAGTTTAGAACTTAACCTGTGTGTGGTCAAAGTAAAATAAATAAGTCGTGGCAAATTTAGGAGATGACATAAGCATTTCTTTGATCAGACATTTTATCCTTTTTGCGTACCAATGTTAATAATATTCCTCGTCAGCCCTTTTGAGCCTATAAGCCTTTTCATTGGCACCCACATTACAAGCCTATATTCTTTTATTCTTAATTGATTCTTTTTGAAGCTTTACCTCTGAAAGCACTTAATTTGTAAGAATAAGCGCTAGAAAGAAGTAACTAGGGAACATGGATAGATTTTGAGTGGAACTAAAGAAAAGAAAGTTTCATTAGCTGGAAAAAAATTGATTGAAAAAAAATGAAGTAGAAAATAAAAGAGGAAAAGAATTACAATTTGGTTCTTAACTAGTGAAATTATTTATATGTGTTGGGTCGAAAATAAAGGAATTCGTGTGATGAATTTGTATAAAGAGCAACTGAATGGGGACTATTAAAGTGCTTAGGAGGGTAGAGTCACTATTTTCCTAAATATATCCTACATGTCCCTTTGATCTATGTAAGTGTGTAAGTGGGTCAGGGTTTGGTTGTAAACAGATTGACACGAAAAGGTACTTGAAATGAAGGTTCTCGGGTGGGATGTTTTTGCCAGCAGTGTGGTGTATTGTGGGACTTAGACGGGTAGTTTAGAGAGGAATTGGGTTGAGGCATTTTGTGGGGGGTGTTTCGGGTACGTTGAGGGTTGTGTTTGTGGTCAGGGTTCGGTGGTGTCAAGGTGACGGCAACTGGCAGAAATAGTGAGATACCGATAAGGTGTGTTATGCAGACTATTTGAGTGTTGTCGGGATGTGATGGGTATATATGTGTGGTTTCGGTTAAGGACCTTTCATGAGGGTGTTTGGGAAGTATTGTGGGATGTGATGGTGAAAAGAATATGGTGGTTTGAAACAAGTAATGAACACGAGTTGCTAGGTGCAATCTCGGATGCAAACCAAGTGAGAATCGGTCGATATGGACAAGGATAATGACACGAGGGTTTTAATGCTCGAGTCGACACCAATTATAGTAGGCTAATTAGACAAGGACTTGATTGAGGTTTCTAAGTACAAGATCATGAACAAGACAAGTGAGGGTCGCCGGTAACCTTATGATAGACCCTAGGTTTGGGTTTGGTTGGATCACACAAGTTCCAACATCCACCCGTACCAAGGGGGTTCCTTAAGCTTGGGTTTGATTATATCACACAAGTTCTAACCAATACTTACACTGAAGTGACCTTAGCTTGGGTTTAACTAGGTCACACAAGTCCTAGCTTCAACTTACACTAAGGGGTTGGTTCACACAAGAACCGAAGGCCCACACAAGGACCAACTAAGGTAGACAACACACAAGTTGAATAACTTAGCAATTGAGTAAAACTCAAGTTTTCTATTCATCAACTTTGTCTTTTACAACATCTTAATGATCCTATTTATAGTAACATATGGACCATTCTAGAAGAGTAACAAAAGGACACAATCTGCACGGCTAAGTGAGGACAAATGGGAAAGGGCTCGGGTTACTTGGGGAGCAAGAGTGCTCTCAGCCAAGCTTGAACAAATGGGAAATGTTTTGGTTTACTTGGGGGACAAAGATTAATGCTTTCTAGACCATCCTCTTGTGTTTCTAATGTAGATGAATGCATGAACTTGGTCTTCTTGGAATGACGATTGGAAGCTTCTTGAACTTGTGTCTTAGTGAGTTGTTTTGGCCAACTCTTCATCTCCCCTAGGCCGAACTTGATGTATCCTAGGTAGCCAAATCCATGAACTAGTTGGTTCATGAATTATCCTCTTGGACGCCTCGTCTTCTAGACCATTCTTGTCCTTGCCACCTTGTCCTCCAACTCGAGACCTAGTCATCCCTTTGGAAGACCTTTTGGCCTAGTCGCCTTATTGCATGGTTTAGTCATCCCTTCTTATTACATGGTTCATTAAATGTGTCCTAAGAAGTTAAGCTGGAATAAACATATTCTAGAATAAACAAAAATGGTCTTCGGCCAAGACCTACATACAAAGCCAAAATAAATGTCTTCTTAAACCTTTACATGATGTTCTCAACTCCACTCCATAAACCATGCCATTTTAGGCAACTAGTCGTGGATTGATGGTTCATTGTTGGCATCTTCGACAACTCACTTATCAACTCAAGTTGAGAGTTCAAGTTCGTGGTCTTTCTTGCATCACCTTTAGTTTACATTACAACCTATGAAAGTCCTACTTGATCCTAGATTTTACAGGCTTAGATTAGTGGAGTCTTACACTACGGGCAAGCCTATGGTACGACCTTGGGAGACACATGATTTTTCTTTGTGAGAGAGAGTGATTTTTTTCTATATGTGAATCCTTAAAATACATTTATATTTTATTTGAGTGTGTGGACTGATTTCTCTCTTGGTTTGATTGGTGAAGGCATATGATTCACAAACGATTGGTGAGATACTTGGTTCTTAAGTTGGCATAAAAAAGTAGGTCATGAGTTAGATAGGAGGAAAGTCAATTTTTTAGGTTAGGATGTTAGAAGAAATCATTTGAAAATTTTAAATAGTCTTGGCATGAAAAGATTAAAGAAAGGTGTTTATATGTATATGTTAGTTTCTAAATGTCGATATAAGCCATTGTCATCAGTTGTGATGCACGAGCATGCTCAAGAGTTGTTCTTTGACATGATGTGAATTTTTTAACTTGCTCGAGGACGAGCAAGTGTCTATGTGTGGGGAGGTGATGTTCGGTCAAAAATGTATATATTTAGTCATTATTTTGCCTCACTTCTTATTAATTTTATCGTCGTTTGAGTACAAATTATATTTGTCTTGAGCTTATTACATGTTTTGTATGTGTAGGAAGATCGTTGGACGAAAGTGATTGGAAAAGAGCTTATTTGATGCAAGTTTAGATAAGAAAAGAAAGATCGGAGAATGTCCGAGCTCATCTATCATGCTCACCTTGCGAGTAGCTTGATGAGCCAAGAAGTTTAATCACTTGCACAAAACAACGAAGTGAAGGAAAAGGCAAGGAAGTTGACGAGCCGGGCCAAAAATATGCCTAAGAGGGCTCGTCTTCTTGAGCAATTTTTATATTTCAAATTTGGCTTGGCAAGGGGGCTCCTACACACACTAAGTTATATTTAAACCCTAAAAAGACATCTTTTGAGGAGGAGAGCCCGTATTTCGGAGGCGACTTGAGAGGCAAGAACACGCGAGTAGCGGAAGCAACAAAAATTCGCCCTAGAGTATCACTTTCTTCCATTCTTTTACTTGTTCCTATGGAATTCTATGCTATGTTCTTAAATAATATTATGAGTAGCTAGATTTATTTTCTAGGGATTTGATGGGACCTTTGGTAGGATGAATTCTTGTTACGTTTCTATATAATTGAGCTGTTGGATTTTCTATTTGTTGAACTACATGTTTATTTCAATTGATTGAATGACCATCGATTAACTGTGCCGTTATATCTTGTATTGCTTGAGAGAGATAATAGGATTAGGTTGTTGTTGAACAACGTCACTCCTAAGGTATATGAGAAGTCAATACTGCAGGTTTAAAAACGAGATTAGAGATAACGAAGTTTTGACGTGGTCATAGTGAGTGTTGAGAAAGTGCTAGCTAGAGCAATTTCATCCTTTGAGGTAAGAGATTTCCTTCCCTTATGACTTAATTACTTGTTTCTAAGTCCTTTAATGGTGGTTTAGTACATTTATTTATTGGGGAAGATAAGTTGTAATTTCTTATGAGTTTAAGAGAGTTGAATCATTGATTAATGAGATGAATTAAATTACTCAGATTATTATGAATTAGTAATGGATATTAATAGATTATCATGTTGTAAGACTTAATTTGAGTGTAGAACCTATTTAAAATGGGCGAAAATTTTAGGGTTTCCAATTTGGGATTTTTTGTACAATGTTCAATTGAAGGTTCAAATGTGTACAACAACATACCCAATGAAATCCCACAACGTGGGATCTGGGGAGGGTAGAGTGTACGCAGACCTTACCTCTACTTTGGTAGGTAGAAGGTTCAAATGTATATAGTTTTCAAATTAACTTATGGATATGATTACCTAGTATGTGTTCTAGGTTTTTGGGTAATAAAGTTTCAGTCTTGGTAGCGTGGGTCCGGGGTTGGTATTTGTGGTGTTGCTTTGTTAAGGATTATGTCCTTGTTGACACCTAATTTTTACTTTCTAATAATTTTATTTAATTATTCAAGGTTCCCGGGTCACAGACGGAGTGAAATATACTTTCACAAAGCAAATATGATTCTACAACATTATTCCGGGAGTATTTTGTCATTTCATTTGACAAAATATCACTTGGTATATATATTATATATCATGTCCTAATTTTACACAATTTTGAAATTTTAACCGACAATTATAAATGTAATTGTTTTAAAAGAATTGTCTCCGTCAAAGTCGAAAATTTGTCTAATTAAATATGATAAAGGAATTACATCTCAATTTCAAGCATGTTTTAAAAATTTAAAAGATGTTTGCATGTTTTTTTATTTCTAATCCTAATTAGTATCAAATTTGGAATTAAAATGAAACTTTTAATTTAATTAGGTTATTTGGGAATTTATTTGGCCATTTCCTATTTTAAAACGTGACCGCATTTGAAAAATGTGGCCACGATTGGTTAAGGTCATTTAAATTACATTGGTGTCCAAGGCCGCAAGGCCCAACACATCGACCCAAGCCTACAAGCAACGATCGTAAATGGCAAAGGCCCTTGGCCCTCGCCCCTTTCCTTTTAGCGATTTGCCATAGTCGTTCCCTCAAGGTCCTCCTCTCTCTTGCCAAAAATGGCAAAAGCACAGAGTACAACGCCATGCTTTGCATATTTGTTCGATTGGAAGAGGAAAGGACATTAAATTCCCTCGTCCTCTTTACCTTGCACGCCACCGTACCCAGGTGAGGTTTCCCCTCTCAAGTTGCTCTCTCTACTGCGTATTAATGGTATGTGTCTCATTTGAGTTTGAATCTCACGTTTTGATTGGTTGAGAACTGCGAGGAGGCTCCCACATTGGCTTGAACCAAAACCTTTTAGGATTTGTGATGACTTTAAATACAGACATATTACCTTCATATCAAGGGTCCAAAACTCGATTATTAAGTATTCATATTGATTGAAAGCTTTGATTGAATTTAAATTGGTTAATTTAACTTAAGTTGGGATCAAAACCATTTTCGGAGAACCTAAAATTAGTTAATTGGCCTTCAGTTTCTAAAACTTATCTTTTCGTGTGATTTGCGAGCTCGAGATCGTCGGAGTGAATAACAAGCTCAAACTTCGATCCTAGGCTGCCTCCACACAAGGTAAACACATTCCCTTTTTAATCTTTTCTATTTAATTTAGGATAAGTATCTGGTATTGTGTGTTTATGTGATTATCAAGTATGTTTTAGTTAGAATTAGTTATTGTTTGAGCTTATTAGGTTAACTGTTAAGCATGTTTAGTTAGATTATGTGTTGTTTGTGTTAAAATGCTTAGCATGTTAGTTTGAAACTAGCTTAACCTTGTATGAACAACTGAAAGCATATTTTAAAATTTGTGATTAAATGTCTATTATTGGATTAGCATGTGGTGGTTAACTATAATCCCATGTTTGATGCTTGTTAATGTGACTTTCAGCATGATCAGTTAGATAGCATGTTCATTATGTTAATTTAGGCCTTGTTAACTATGTTAAGGTTATCTCGAACTAGATAAGTCTAAAGTGTTGGCTGTTTGATCATGTGTAAGTTTGCTTTTGAGTTGATAACATGCTTATATAGGTTTGGTTTAGTCTAATATAAGCTGATTAAGTTAGATGTTGTTCAAAATGATATTAGTTTTAAACTGGCTTTAGTTGATAAGCCTAATACATGACTGTGTGACTTATTTCAATTAGTAGGTATGTTTGTTCGTGTCAATATAGGATCGGTTAAGCTATAAATGGACTGTTAAAGTTATTTTTGTTTATCTAATATGTATAGCTATGTAGTAACCATGTTTAGGATGGCTTCTCATATGTTCTTCATGACTTTGCCCACCTGTTTGTTCTGTCCTTACGATGTGCCACTTTTTTCATGAACCAGTGTTTTTCTGTGCATCCATGCCTATCTTGAATGAATTCTAAACCCATTTTTGTTATCCATCAAAGCTGTTGTGAGTGCTCATTTGAGACTGTTAGCACTTGTTTATGAATGACATATCATCATTGTCCATCTATAAGCATACACCTAGTTTAATGCATGTGTAGGTTAAGAACAAGGCTTAGAATCAGTATGCTAATTGTTACATGCCTTTAACAGTTTCAAAATAGTACATTTAGGTTGGTTTCTAGCATGGTAGTGTAAGAGTCAATTCATGAAGTCCTGTGTGCTGTGGTATGTTGCTCAAGTCCAATTATTTGTGTCTATGCCTATGTCTGCCTTCATATAGGTCAAGTTATAATGTAAGTATGCTTTGGATAACTGAAAATAGATTGGCAACTTTCCTACTGGTGTACACTTATAAGCATGAAATGATCTGGAAATTTGATACCTAATTAATAGCCTTGTGTGGCTTTAACTATGAGTAATACTCATGTGCCATTTATGCTACTAAGTTAAGAGCTACATGGACATGATAATAGTACCATAATCTTGTTTTAAAAGAGCCTTAGGTCTAGATGTGTCCTTTGTTGATGGGTTTAGGTTCTTTTGTTAACTCTGGCTGCTATCTGGTCACTGATTGGCAATATCCTTCTTTTTTTTGTTAATGCCTGAATTATGTGTTGATATATAGCTGATATACCGCTGATATGTCGGATGTACTCAGTATATCAGGTGGTTATGTATATCACTTGTAATGTCACACTATGAAAGTTAATGGGCCTAGCTTATTTTGTGTTGACTCTATTAGTATTTCCTTCTTGCAATTTGTGTAGCTGGGGCTAGCCCACTAACTACGATTCTTTCTTCCCTACTTTACTGATTGACAGTTTGGACCCATAGAGTGTCTTACTTGATTTATTCTAATTATAGGCTGTTAGTTTAGTTTAACCTTCATTTGCATTAGATAATTTTGGGTACGTCTAACTTGGGTATTTGTTTGTGCCCTCCCTTTGTCCTTTCCATTGCATCACGCTGAGATGGGTCAATCACTTCATTCAGATGAGTTGGAGTGTCCGTATATATTGCATACATGGCCGATTGGGTTGAGGCCCAATCAAATAAATTTTGATAAGTATAATGTGAAATGAAAGCTAATATTTGCATGAAGGTCAGCTGTGTGTAAAAAATAGTCAATTGGTGGGTTTCGGTAGGCCCACCAGCCTAAACTCTCACATTTTCATTTCTATTTCTCGTATTATATGTGTGTGTATATATATATATACACGTATTTGTTGTAATAAAACTACTTTGATAATATTGGAACTTTTACTTATGGTTATGAATCTAGGATAGGCAAACAATATGTGGATCGTTTAGCTAGATCGCCAAAAATTAGATTTTAAAAATACTTTGTTTAAATCTGAAAATTTGAATAAAAGGACTGTTTTGGACCTATAAAATGAATTGTGTTTGGATATAAAATCTGGGAATAAAACTAATTTTAGAGCTGAGTATAAAATTGATTTTGAGCTTTAAATTCATGACTTGGGATTTGGGATTCAATTGGTCTAAGTTTGATATTTTGTGAAGGACCCAAGCTGGCCCTGAGTGACATAACTTAAAATAAATGGGGCACTGTGGATGTTTAAGGCACTGGGCTGAAAATTGATAGTTTAAGGTTAAGTTTGCCTGCTAAGCCCAAACACTCGATTTTGGACTTCAAATATTGCCTATCTTGGACTTGAGTTTGGTTTGAGTGTTTTATAAAGTGGAATATGATATTGACCTTGGGAAATATAGCATGCAAAGGGAACAAAATCATTTTTGTATTACTTTTATTTCAAAAACGAACTTGTCATTTTAAATGAACTATACCATTTTCGAAACTTGGAAAGCATTTAAAAAGATGCAAGTGTGAAATTAGTCAAGATGGTTGGACTAAATGTGGAGTTCTATTCAAATTTAAATTTTAGTGTTCTTAGTCCGAAAATGAAATTAACTAAACTGCCCCGTGCATACCATTTTCGGCGGAAGTTTAACTCTTTGTTTTAAAACAAAATCTTGAGTTTGAATGAATGAAATGACAAAGTTACTTTTTGGATTTTAAACACTAAGGCAATTTTAATCAAGTTGAAGCATGTTATAGAACTCATAAGTCAACTATATTCTATGGATCCTTAATACCGGGGTGCTAACACCTTTTTCGGGGATCACCAGAACCCTTACCTTGACTCTGATTTATATAGGATTTTCAATGAATTTGAATAAATCCTTTGACACTAGTTTTTCTAATTTACATATAAATTAGGTGGCGACTCTAAAACAATTATCCAACCTAGAGCACCATCACAAATTCTTAGTAGCTCTTATGCGCTCACCCATGTAAAAGTGAACCATAACAGTCCTTATTTGTTGTGTGAGCCTTATATTAACGAATAGTATATACGTGATTAGACTTCGACTATCACGAGGCGTAGAGGAAGGGCAAGGCTATCACCGAGGCTTGATCATGTGGCGCTTCTGTTCGGCAAAGAGGTAGGCTACAATTTAGTTTTTTGAGACTTCGATAGAAGTGTGTAATTAGTTATAAATATTGAGAGGTATTGGGCGCGTTTGGGTCCCACTTAAATGGTTGTGATGAATGTTTAAGTGTGTACCAGTGTTGAACTGTGATGATGGGTGATTTGGGGAATTAGTCTTAAGCTGATTCTGACTGCTGATTGATTGGGCTTGTCACCATTATGTGGGCTTGTCGCCATACTTGTTATCGTTATGCTTATTCATCACACATGTCTTGATATGATATCCTGATTATACGTGGATTATATGTTGATGTATTTCTGAAAGCATGTGATATTCATCTCTATACTTGTTGCATCTCATTATATCATGATTCTTGCCTTATATATGTCATTTGCATTCATACACTCATGGTTCTTTTAATATTCATATTGGAGTGGTATGAGTATGTTGTAGGTCTACGGAACCGGAAAAGGTAAGAACACTATTGAGATGATGATGATACACGGGGATCGGGGTTGCATGCCTGCAACAAATATTATTACAGCTAAGAGTTGGGCTTTGATGGGACATTCTGGAGGGGTATATGGACTTCGTGGGTCCCCCATGAGTGTACGATCATAATAAAAACTTGACGTACTGTATACGGGATGTTAGAGGTACCTGGCATATACATTGCATTCATATCATACTTTATTACATCATTGGTTATCTGTTGTTGTATTTGATACTGGATTGATTATTGATGACTTGGTTGGATTTCGGTTATGAAAGGGTTGTACTTGCTCATGATAATTGAATTACTTGAATTATTGAAATCGTCTGTCACTGGATGACTTAAGTGATTATGAAACCTTACTTGAATTAATGTGATGTGTGAACTACGTGACCATTCTGTGAATTATGTGTTAATACCTGGATTATAGAACTATTAGTATAGGATTATTTGAGTTCAACTTGATATTTATATCTTTCTGTGTATCTTCTGTTGTTGTTGGCCTATGATGTCTACGGGGGTATGTTGTGTACTCATGCTACACTTGTTGTATCTTTTCTTAATGCAGATACAAATCCGACCACTAACTTGAGACCATGTGGCTGAGTTCGAGTAGTTGATCCCCATCATTCAGGGTGAGGATGCTATCTCCAACATGCCCCGATTGATCTATCTCTTTACTGTCTTTACTTCTTTTTTAGAGACATGTCTACAGACTTTTAGGTTATGTATTGGTTTTGGCACTATGTTTCCCTCAGTTTCAGACTTGTATCGCTATTATAGTGCTCTTGTATCTATAGACCAGATCACTTGGGGGGATGTTGTTGATGCTTTAGACTTATATCATTCCGCATTTATATTATAGACGATTTATGTAGTATTTGTTATATTTCCGCTTTTATATATGTCATATCATGTTAATGATTCGGGAATGGATCGCCTACTGGTGGGATACGTAGGTGCCACCACGATTCCTGAAAATAAGTCGTGACAAAGTTGGTATCAGAGCCCTAGGTTAAATGGTCTTAAATACAAGAGAAATGTCTAGTAGAGTCTTGTGGATGACTGTAAAGATGTCCGTACTTATCTTCGAGAGGCTATGAGATATTTAGGAAATTTCACTTTCTTTATTTCGCTCGTGCTAAGTTGAATCAAATTGGTATCTGACCTTTGTTTCTATTCTCTCACAGATGGTGAGGACTCATGCCAACGCAGTGAGGGAAAAGGCACCGACACCGATATCGGTGGTGCACTATTATGGTAGAGGATGTGCTCGGGGCCAAGGTAGAGCCAAAGCAGCAGCACTAGTTCGGGGCGAGGCACAGAGAGCTGGTCAGTCTCGTGCTAGATCAGTTTCCCCTGAGCCGTTTATAGAGCCTCAGGAGAAGTTACTTGAGGAGGAGACGGGGCCAGCCCAGGATCAACCTGGATTCATTGCTACTCCGGTTCTACATGACACACTAGTTAGGTTATTGAATGTCCTTGAAGGATTTACTCGGACATACGTACACCCTACTACTTTGGGTGGTTCTCAAACCCATGTGGGAGGGGGCAGACTTAGTCTCCCGAGTTTCTTACTCTCGATATTCGGCTAACAACGATATCATCGCCCGTATCGATGAAGTTGATGCTCCAGAGTTTGGTTCTCGGCCTATTGGAGGGATAACTATGACTCACGATGAGTGGAAGATTTGAGAGTACTTTTCAAACATGAAGCCTCCGATTTTTTATGGTCCGCCTGAGGAGGACGCGTATGAGTTCATATTGAGCAGCTACAAGAGGTTGCATACTCTTGGGTATTGTTGAGACTCACATACTTAGTTTTGTGGCCCTTTAGGTTTTGGGGGACGCAAAACAGTGGTGGAGAGCGTATATTGATTTCTTGCCCGCGTGGTCGCCTCCATTGACTTGGGTTAGGTTCTATAGGATATTTTTGGAGAAGTATGTGCCTTTGAGCTTGCGATTGTGCAAGCGTGATGAGTTTCATAAATTAAGTAGGGAGGTTCTATAGTTACATAATATGAGACTCGCTTACATACCTTATCGTGCTATGCAGCACCGCTGCTACGTATAGAGGTTAAGCGAGTGAGGTGTTTTGTTAGAGGATTGAGTATTCCCCTTCAGTTGTCCATATTGCAGTTGGTGGCTGCTGGAGCTTCTTTTGAGATAGTGGCTAAGCATTCCAGGATGGTGGAGTGAGTGAGGGGCGATATGACCATATATGAGCCTAATAAGAGGGTAATGCAACATAGTCAGTTCAGTAGTTCTACTTCCCATAGTTATGGATATCAGGGAAGATATCAGTAGTCGTAACCTAGTCGAATGGTTCAGGGAGCCCTACGTATTTCTAATGGTTTCTCTAAGGGGCAGAGTAGTTATATCGGGGTCCAGTAATCCATGGGTTCTCAGTCTCAGTATTTTGACTATGGTGGTTTGGGTTCTTCTATCTCTATTCATCAGCCTTCAACGGCCAGGACCTGTTTTAAGTGTGGAGAGATTGGGCTTTTCAAGAGTGACTGCCCCAGACTTACATTGAGTACATTCCGTGCACCCAGGACTCTAACACAACCATCTAGGGGGTGGTAGTCAGACTAGCCAGAGAGGATCTTATTCGGGTCATGGTGACTATCAGTCTGGGTGTGATGGATCCAGTCATAGAGAGATAGAGCTCGTTTGGGCCGATATGGCTAGCAGAGTACTCAGTCAGAGGGAGGACGCTCCCACTGCTATGTATTCCCTAGTAGGGTCGAGGCTGAGGCATCAGACACGATTATTACAGGTATCATCTCAGTCGATCATAGGTTTGCTAGTGTGTTATTTGATCCAGGGTCTACATTCTCATATAGGTTTGCCTATTTTTCTTCTAAATTAGATATGTGGTGTTATATGCTTGACAACCCTATTCGTGTTTCCACACTGGTTGGTGATTATGTGATTATAGATAGAGTTTATCGTATGTGTGTGGTTACTTTTATGGGGTACGATACTTGGGTAGATTTGGTCATTTTAGACATAGTTGATTTCGATGTTATTCTGGGTATGGATTGGCTATCACTGTACCATACAATTCTAGACTGTCATGCCAAGACAATCACGTTAGCTATGCCTGGTCTGTCGAGGGTAGAGTGGAGAGGTGCTCCCAGCCTTGCTCCTAAGAAGATCATTTCTTTCATCCGTGCTAGGAAGTTGTTAGAAAACGGTTGTCTGACGTATCTTACTCATATTAGGGATACGACTATGGAGACTCCTTCTCTCAAGTCCATTCCAGTGGTTAGTGAGTTTGCCAAGGTCTTTCCTTCAAATTTACCGAGTATGCCGCTAGATAGAGATATTGATTTTTGCATTGATCTCGAGTTGGGTACTCACCGTATTTCCATTCCTTCATACCCTATGGCTCCGACAGAGCTTAGAGAGTTGAAGGAGAAGCTTCAGGACTTGTTGAGTAAGGGCTTCATTCGACCCAGAGTATCTCCACGGGGTGCTCCTGTCTTGTTCGTGAAAAAGAAGGATGGCACCATGCGTATGTTAATTGATTATAGACAGTTGAACAAAGTCACCATCAGATTCAAGTATCCAACTCCTCGTATTGATGACCTGTTTGACCAACTTCAGGGTGCTTTGATGTTTTCAAAGATTGACTTGAGGTCCGGGTATCACTAGTTGAAGATCCGGACCGAGGATGTGCCTAAGACGATTTTCTAGACTTGATATAGCCATTATGAGTTTTTGGTGATGTCATTTGGGCTTCCTAATGCCCCTGCAGCGTTCGTGGACTTGATGAATGTGATATTTAAGTCGTATTTGGATTTCTTTGTGAGTGTGTTCATTCATGACATCTTGATCTATTCGAAGAGTCGGGAGGACCACGAGCAGCATTTGAGAGTGGTTCTTGGGTTAGTGAAGGAGAAGAATATTTATGTTAAGTTCTCGAAGTGTGAGTTTTGGTTGAGCTCTGTGGCATTTTAAGGACATGTGGTGTCCAAGGACGGAATTATGGTTGATCCTAAGAAGATAGAGGTAGTCAGGGACCGGCCCAGACCGGCTAATGTTGTAACATCCCGTACTTTCAGGTCACGGTTTGAATCGCTAGGCGTATGTAAAATCGCTAGGCGTGTGTAAATTGACCCGAGCGTTGGGAAAATTTATGTTATATTTACATATGCTAATAAGGACAGTAGTATATAAAAGGATGCAACCCCAAAGTAATTTTGGACGTAACACGTGTGACAATGGGGATTAATAATAATAGTTGTATATCCCTAACGAGGTTATGGACTAGTGTCATATTACAAAATTATGACATTAAGGATATGAATGTCTTATAAGTTATTAAGACATAAGTGAATTGGGATCACAAAATTAATTGTGGGTGTAATTGATTAATTGTGGGACCGATTAATTATTAATGGGGAGACAAGAGTAAGTGGGATTAATTAATGGAGGGGACAAAGTGGAGTGGGGTATTACGTGCAGTGTTTAAATTAGTACCTAAAGTGACTAAGGCAAATAATTTAGAGATATGGCAGCTTATGGGATTATCATGTGAAGTGGGAATATTAATATGGGGAGAGGAGGTCGTGATTCATTTTGGTTAAGAGACTCCTCCAACCCCTTTCTTTTATACGAAATAGAAACCAAACAATTCATTTTAAACTTGTACAAGTCTTTGCAATTGTAGGAATGGTAGACATCATACCATTTCTTTGCCATTTTAAAGCAAATCAAGTGGAAAGAGTTCTTCTTAGTTTTGCATAAGTCCCAGGCTCTCGAACAGTGCTCGTGGGTTTAGGATAATTCCAGGTTTTCAATAAAAAATTCAATACCAATAAAGGTATGTTAAGACAAATTATTTCTTTCTTTTGGCATGTTCCGTGTAACGAAACGTAACTGTGATATTGTTCCATAAATTGTTCTACTCTTAGAAGTTAACAATATTCATGTTATTGATTCCTATGTTAAAAGCATGTCTAAATATGTTCCTACGTCATTATTGAGGCATACGGAAAATATGTTGATATTTACAGTGTTAGCCGAAGGTAGAAGGATATTGTGTCACCCAGGATGTGCTATTGTTATTTATGCATTTTTATTTGAATTGCATTTATGTTTTACCCAAGACCGTATATTGGGGACGGGAAACGCAAACTACCTGATCAGCTGGGATATGATAATGATAAAGCATGTGTGGCATAATGAAGAAAGATGCCTGATTAAGAGCTAATATATATATATATATATATATATGATTAGGAGGAAGATGCCCTTGTGTGGCCAGTATATATGTATTACCGCATTGTGCATGACATTTAGATATATTATGCCCACAGAGGCCGACATGAAATGATTCCCACATAGACTATTATGGTAAGGAAGATGCCCAATGGGGCCGATGTATAGGTATATTGCATTATGCATAACATTTAGGCATATGTATTAGGTCCCTCGGAGGCATTTTTACTGTTGGTCAGTGGTTTCTGTTTCAGTTGTTGTTATATTCCTGTTATACTATTGTTCATGCCTGACATACTCAGTACATCAGTCGTACTGGCGTCCTTTTTGTCGGGGGACGCTGCGTTTCATGCCCGCAGGTTCTCGTAGGCAAGGCGACGATTCACGTTAGTAGGTTGCGGATTCGGCGGATTTTGGAGCACTCCCCTTGTTTCGGAGTGTCGGCCTAATTTTGGTACGGTATATTTTTGCTTGTATATATGGGTATGGCGGGGCCCTGTCCCTACCTTTGGTTGTTGTGTACTCTTTAGAGGCTTGTAGACATGTATCATGTGTGTAGTTATTATGTATGGCCTTGTCGGCCTTTGGGTATGTATATATATATAAGATGGTTATCCGACTTTATATAGTCCTTTTTCGTCTTAGTCTGTGTTTAATTATGAATAGGTGTTGACTGCACGAATGGTGGTACCCGAAGGGTGGGATTCCGGTGCCCATCGCGGCCCTTCGGTTTGGGTTGTGACAAATGTGACAGAGATTCAGAGATTTGTGGGCCTTGCTAGCTATGATCACTTGTTTGTCAAGGGATTCTCTTATATTGCTTCTCATCTGACGTGAGTGACCAGGAATGAGGTTCCATTCTAGTGGTTTGACGAGTGTGAGCAGAGCTTTCAAAAGCTCAAGTCTCTTTTGACCATAACTCTAATTTTGTCCCTTCTGGTGGAGGGGAAGGACTTTACTGTATATTTTTATGCTTCTAAGATCGGGTTGGGCTGTGTGTTGATGCCGGAGGGTAAAGTTATTGCTTATGCATCTAGACAGTTGAAGGTGTACGAGAAGAATTACCTTGTTCATGATTTAGAGTTGACTACTGTTGTGTTTGCTTTGAAGATTTGGAGGCATTATCTTTATGGTGTCTATTTCGAGGTGTATACCAATCACCGCAGTCTTCAACATATGTTTAATCAGAGGGACTTGAATTCTAGGCAGCGTCGATAGATGGATTTGTTTAAAGATTACGACATGACCAATTAGTATCATCCAAGCAAGGCTAATGTGGTGACGGATGCCTTAAGCCGAAAGACAGTTAGCATGGGGAGTTTAGCTCGCTTGATCATTTCTGAATGTCCTTTGGCATTGGAGATTCAGTCTCTAGCCAATCATTTTGTAAGGCTTGATATTTCAAATCCAGGTAGGATTCTGGCTGGTGGATCAGATTTGGACCCACCAGTATGATGATGTGAAGTTGTGCAAAATTTGAGATAAGGTGATGAGTGGTGAGGCCAATTAGGCCATGATTGATGGTGAGGGGTTATTGGGGATCAAAGGTAGAGTATGTGTTCCTAGAGTTGGTGATTTTACTTGACTGATTAAGGAGGAGGCTCATAGATCTAGGTATTCGATTTATCCAAGTGCTACGAAGAGGTACAGTGACTTGAGATAACATTATTGGCGAGGGAGGATGAATAGAGACATTGTTGATTTTTTGGCTCGGTGTCAGAAAGTTAAGTATGAGTACTAGAAACCTAGTGGTGTGTCTCAAAGGATGCTCATTCCCAAGCAGAAGTGGGAGATGATTGCCATGGATTTTGTTGTTGGGTTGCCCAAGACTTTGGGTAAGTTTGATGTTGTTTGGGTCATTGTTGATCGATTGACCAAGAACACATATTTCATTCTAGTCCATATGACTTATAATGCAGAGAAATTGGCTAAGATCTATATTCGTCAAAATGTGCGCCTTCATGGGGTTCCTATTTCTATCATCTTAGATTGGGGTACTTAGTTTACTTTGCATTTCTGGCGGACTTTGCAGAGAGAGATAGGTACTCGCTTGGATCTTAATACAAATTTTCACCCTCAGACTAACGGTCAGTCCGAGCGGACTATTCATGAATTGGAGGACATGTTACGAGCCTGCGTAATTGATTTTGGTGATCATTGGGACCAGTTCTTACATTTGGCAGAGTTTGCATACAATAACAACTATCACTCCAATATCGACATGGCACTGTTCGAGGCTTTATATAGAAGGAGATTTCGATCTCCCATTAGTTGGTTTGATGCATTTGAGGTTCGTTCATAAGGTACTGATTTGTTGAGGGATTCCTTAGAGAGAGTGAAGGTGATTCAGGATAAGTTCTTGACAACACAGAGTAGGAAGAAGGAGTATGCGAACCGGAAGATATGAGACTTCGAGTTTATGGTGGGTGACAAGGTTCTTTTAAAGGTCTCACCCATGAAGGGTGTGATGAGGTTCGATAAGAGAGCGAAGTTTAGTCCGAGGTATATCGGACCATTAGAGATTCTTCAGAGGGTTGGAGAGGTGTCATATGAGTTGGCTCTGCCACTAGGTCTTTCTAGCGTCCATCCGATTTTCTATGTGTCTATGCTGAAAAAGTATCATGCCGACGGTTCTTATATCATTCAGTGGGAATCCATATTGCTTGATCAGAATTTAGAGCTTGAGGAAGAGCTTGTGACTATTTTAGATAGTCAAGTGAGAAAGTTAAAATCGAAGGAGACAGCTTCAGTGAAGGTTTAGTGGAGGCAACATTTCCTTGCTTATGAGGTGACTTGGGAGACAGAGTCTGACACTAGGAGAAGATATCCTAACTTGTTTACTACTTTCAATAAGTTTTCTCTGCTTGTTTCTCTCTGTTCGAGGACAAACATTTATTTAATTGGTATCTGATGTACTGACCAATTTGGTTGTTTTTAGCTTAAGACCCTTATTTACTTATTTTACCATTCTCGTAGCCTTTATGTGGTGTTTGTGATGCACGGGGGATGGGTGGCATGGATCCTGAGGTTCAGTTTAATGAGTTTCTGATGAAAAATCCAAAATTAGAACCTTTGAGTTAGATAGTTTGACTCAAGGTTGACTTTCAAGTACATGGGTTCATTTCTGGGTTCCGTCGCTTCTGGTAGATCCGGAGGGTCATTTATGGCTTAGTCAATTCATTTGTTTGCTTTTTGACATAATCGAATGTATTTTATGGATTTATTTTTAATATTTGGATTCTTGGTTTTTCCGATCAATTCTTTAGAAATGTATGCCTTAGCTTGGTTTAATGGAAACTCCGAGGATACGAGTGAGTTCGTAGCACTGGTTAACTTAGATGAGCATGTTTGGTTTGTGTCCAGGAGGTCTCAGGAGTGTTTTGGATGGTTGATGGGAGTTTGGCTTGATTCAGGATTTTTTGGTCTGGGGTGCCCGCCGTGGTGACACCTCTGTCCGCTTCTGTGTGTCCACCTCGGCGGAGGGTTGGCTCGCAGAAGTGGAGTCGACTCCACTATTTGTAGAATTTCCACCTTGACGGATGGGACTTCTGCATGGGTGGGTGCGCCTATGTGAAGTTGGATTAGCCATGGCACTGGGGTGAGCTGTCAAGTGACTGCACCCCAGCGAGTGCTTTATTTGCGGCAGTGGATCCGCGACAGTAAGGTCGATTTCGCTGGGGTAGAATCACTGTATCAGGTGTCCTATTTAATTTCCTAGGTCATATTTTATTTCCCAAAATAGTATACCTCGAACCTAGCGCCGCCTAAGAGCATTTTCAGAAGATTAAGAGAAATTTCATCATTTGGAGTAAGAGATAACCTTCACTTATGACTTAATTACTTGTTTCTAAGTCCTTTAATGGTGGTTTAGTACGTTTATATGTTGGGAAGATGAGTTATAATTTCTTATGAGTTTAAGAGAGTTAAATCATAAATTAATGGGAGTTTTATGGATTAAATTACTTAGATTATTATGAATTAGTGATGGATATTAATAGATTATCATGTTGTAACCCTTAATTTGAGTGTAGAACCTATTCCAAATAGGCAAAAATTCTAGGATCCAATTTGGGCCTTTTTGTACAATGTTCAATTGAAGGTTCAAATGTGTATAATTTTCAAATTAACTTAAGGATATGGTTACCTATTATGTGTTCTAGGATTTTTGGTGATAATGTTTGAGTCTTGATAGCGTAGGTCTGGGGTGGTGTTGCTTTGTTAAGGATTATGTTCTTATTTGTTGTGTGAGCCTTATATTAACAAATAGTATATACGTGATTAGACTTCAACTATCACGAGGCGCAGAGGAAAGGCAAGGCTATCACTGAGGCTTGATCGTGTAGTGCTCCTATTCGGCACAGAGGTAGGCTACGATTTAGTTTTTTGAGACTTCGATAGAAGTGCATAATTAGTTGTAAATATTGAGAGGTATTGGCCGTGTTTGGGGGTCTCACTCAAACGGTTGTTATGAACATTTGAGTGGGTACCGATGTTGAACTGTGATGATGGGTGATTTGGGGAATCAACCTTAAGTTGATTTTGACTGTTGATTGATTGGGCTTGTCGCCATACTTGTTATCGCTATTCTTATTCATCACACATGCCTTGATATGATATTATGATTATACGTGGATTATGTGTTGATTTATTTATGAAAGTATGTGATATTCATCTCTATACTTGTTCCATCTCATTATATCATGATTCTTGCCTTATATATGTCATTTGCATTCATACACTCATGGTTCTAATAATATTGATATTGGAGTGGTATGAGTATGTTGTGGGTCCAAGAGACCGAGAAAGGTAAGAACACTGTTGAGATTATGACAACATTGAGATGATGATGATATGTGAGGATCGGGGTTGCACGCCTGCAACAAATATTATTACAGTCAAGAGTTGGGCTCTGATGGGACATTCTGGAGAGGTATATGGACTTCGCGAATCCCCCATAGGTGTACGATCATAATAAAAACTTGATGTACTATATATATGATGTTAGAGGTACCTGTCATATGCATTGCATTCATATCATACTTTATTACATCAGTGGTTATTTGTGGTTGTATTTGATATTGGATTGATTATTGATGACTTGGTTGGATTTCAGATATGAAAGGGTTGTACTTGCTCATGATAATTGAATTACTTGAATTATTGAAATCATCTGTCACTAGATGACTTTAGTGATTATGAAACCTTACTTGAATTAATGTGATGTGTGAACTATGTGACCATTCTGTGAATTATGTGTTAATACCTGGATTATAGAACTATTAGTATAGGATTATTTGAGTTCAACTTGATATTTATATCTTTCTGTGTATCTTCTGTTGTTGTTGGCCTATGATGTCTACGGGGGTATGTTGTGTACTCATGCTACACTTGTTGTATCTTTTCTTAATGCAGATACAAATCCGACCACTAACTTGAGACCATGTGGCTGAGTTCGAGTAGTTGATCCCCATCATTCAGGGTGAGGATGCTATCTCCAACATGCCCCGATTGATCTATCTCTTTACTGTCTTTACTTCTTTTTTAGAGACATGTCTACAGACTTTTAGGTTATGTATTGGTTTTGGCACTATGTTTCCCTCAGTTTCAGACTTGTATCGCTATTATAGTGCTCTTGTATCTATAGACCAGATCACTTGGGGGGATGTTGTTGATGTTTTAGACTTATATCATTCCGCATTTATATTATAGACGATTTATGTAGTATTTGTTATATTTCCGCTTTTATTTATGTCATATCATGTTAATGATTCGGGAATGGATTGCCTACTGGTGGGATACGTAGGTGCCACCACGATTCCTGAAAATAAGTCGTGACAAAGTTGGTATCAGAGCCCTAGGTTAAATGGTCTTAAATACAAGAGAAATGTCTAGTAGAGTCTTGTGGATGACTGTAAAGATGTCCGTACTTATCTTCGAGAGGCTATGAGATATTTAGGAAATTTCACTTTCTTTATTTCGCTCGTGCTAAGTTGAATCAAATTGGTATCTGACCTTTGTTTCTATTCTCTCACAGATGGTGAGGACTCATGCCAACGCATTGAGGGAAAAGGCACCGACACCGATATCGGTGGTGCACTATTATGGTAGAGGATGTGCTCGGGGCCAAGGTAGAGCCAAAGAAGCAGCACCAGTTCGGGGCGAGGCACAGAGAGCTGGTCAGTCTCGTGCTAGATCAGTTTCCCCTGAGCCGTTTATAGAGACTCAAGAGAAGTTACTTGAGGAGGAGACGGGGCCAACCCAGGATCAACCTGGATTCATTGCTACTCCGGTTCTACATGACACACTAGTTAGGTTATTGAATGTCCTTGAAGGATTTACTCGGACATACGTACACCGTACTACTCTGGGTGGTTCTCAAACCCATGTGGGAGGGGGAAGACTTAGACTCCCGAGTTTCTTACTCTCGATATTTAGCTAACAACGATATCATCACCCGTATCGATGAAGTTGATGCTCCAGAGTTTGGTTCTCGGCCTATTGGAGGGATAACTATGACTCACGATGAGTGGAAGATTTGAGAGTACTTTTCAAACATGAAGCCTTCGATTTTTTATGGTCCGTCTGAGGAGGACGCGTATGAGTTCATATTGAGCAGCTACAAGAGGTTGCATACTCTTGGGTATTGTTGAGACTCACATACATAGTTTTGTGGCCCTTTAGGTTTTGGGGGACGCAAAACAGTGGTGGAGAGCGTATGTTGATTTCTTGCCTGTGGGGTCGCCTCCATTGACTTGGGTTAGGTTCTATAGGATATTTTTGGAGAAGTATGTGCCTTTGAGCTTGCGATTGTGCAAGCGTGATGAGTTTCATAAATTAAGTAGGGAGGTTCTATAGTTACATAATATGAGACTCGCTTACATACCTTATCGTGCTATGCAGCACCGCTGCTACGTATAGAGGTTAAGCGAGTGGGGTGTTTTGTTAGAGGATTGAGTATTCCCCTTCAGTTGTCCATATTGCAGTTGGTGGCTGCTGGAGCTTCTTTTGAGATAGTGGCTAAGCATTCCAGGATGGTGGAGTGAGTGAGGGGCGATATGACCATATATGAGCTTAATAAGAGGGCAATGCAACATAGTCAGTTCGTGGGTCCCCCATGAGTGTACGATCATAATAAAAACTTGACGTACTGTATACGGGATGTTAGATGTACCTGGCATATACATTTCATTCATATCATACTTTATTACATCATTGGTTATCTGTCGTTGTATTTGATACTGGATTGATTATTGATGACTTGGTTGGATTTCGGTTATGAAAGGGTTGTACTTGCTCATGATACTTGAGTTACTTGAATTATTGAAATCGTCTGTCACTGGATGACTTAAGTGATTATGAAACCTTACTTGAATTAATGTGATGTGTGAACTATGTGACCATTCTGTGAATTATGTGTTAATACCTGGATTATAGAACTATTAGTATAGGATTATTTGAGTTCAACTTGATATTTATATCTTTCTGTGTATCTTCTGTTGTTGTTGGCCTATGATGTCTACGGGGGTATGTTGTGTACTCATGCTACACTTGTTGTATCTTTTTTTGATGCAGATACAAATCCGACCACTAACTTGAGACCATGTGGCTGATTTCGAGTAGTTCATCCCCAGCATTTAGGGTGAGGATGCTATCTCCAGCACACCCGAGATTGCTCTATATCTTTACTGTCTTTACTTCTGTTCTAGAGACATGTCTACAGAATTTTAGCGTATGTATCGGTTTTGACACTATGTTGCCATCGGTTTTAGACTTGTATCGCTTTTATAGTGCTCTTGTATCTACAGACCAGATTTCTTGGGAGATGTTGTTGATGTTTTAGACTTTTATCGTTCCGCATTTTTATTATAGACGACTTATGTAGTATTTGTTATCTTTCCTGTTTTATTTATGTCATATCATGTTAATGATTCAGGAGTGTTTCGCCTACTGGTGGGATATGTATGTGCCACCACAATTTCTGAAAAGGGGCCATGACAATGATTCACATACTTACTTTATTATGAAAGTATTTCTTATCTTATATGTTGGTTTCAACTACTTACTTGATTTGTGGACTCTTTCTATCTAGTATTTGTTTAAAATTACTTTATAATCTACTTGAATTGGTTACTAAGAAAGGTAAGTATTTTGAAAGACCAATCCTCGCTATCGCTATAGTTTAGGGTCGATCAACGATGCTGCTAAGTACACATGTTTCTCATTTTCACTCTACACTTATTATACCTTTGTGTGCAGGTTATGTTGTGAGCAGGAGTAGTAGTCTATCTATCACCGATCGTTGAGGAGTTCTTGTTAAATTTATCATGGTGAGCTACTAGATGTTCCGTAGCACTGAAATTTATCTCTATCTTATTTCACGTCTTCACTTTCTAGAAAGTTATGTAGATTTTTAGACTTTACTCTATATTAGTAGCTCTTGTACTTATGACTCTAGATTTTGGAAGGTGTATGGCTTAGTTTTCTGCATATTTGAGTTATGAGACACTTTTTTACAAGAGGGGAATGCTCATATGGTAAGCACCCTCCACCTCCCATCCAAAGGTTGTGGGTTCGAGTCACCAAGGGAGCAAAAAGGGAGAGCTCATGGGGGGAGGGATTTAAAAAAAAGACACTTTTTTTACTTATGCCTTGTTTTTACTTTATTTTTCGCTTAATAATTGATTTAAAAAACGTATGAATCGTTTTGGTTCACCTATGGGTTAGGTAGATGCCATCACGACTATCTTATTTTTTGGTCGTGACAGAATTAGAGAAATAAGGCTTGCAACAAACAAATAGGTTGATCCCATTTTCTTCAAAGTATTTATGGTGTACAACTATTAAATCGACTAGTTGACCGCAAAAGTTACAGGATCCAATTTATATCTATGCAGGAAAATAATAGTCGAAAAATCTAGTAAATAGATAAATACTAGTACATATGAATCATAACTTTAAAAATATAACGATTTAAGAAAGAATCTTAAATATTAAACTTAAAGAGCTTAAATTCCGAATTCGCTTATGCCTTCTTTACACAGTGACAAATTTCAAAGTTTCAATAAAAGTAATTGTTTCAACGGGCAGATTTCCCCAAGATAATGTATTCGAAAACATGAACTTGAAGTAAACATTAAGAAACCATCACATAGTTCACCACTTGATTAGTCATAATTCACGTGCACAGAAGTGCCTCATGATCAATCTCTTAGCTAACACTTAACTATTATTACTTCACTAATTATACGCTCCATACCGAAGGAAGCAAGCTAATGAAGCGGGCTAGATGGGATGTGAGTTGTTAGGCCCAATCAAAGAATGGGTTGATTTAGTCCAGTTCAAGCTCAATTATAAATATGTTTGAAATCGTTGAGATGAGATTAAATGCAACAATATAGACTGTGAAAATTCATATATATATAACCAACTCCAACTTACTTAAAATTGAGATTGTTATAAAATAATAAAGCAAAAAGATGAATATTGTAGAGAAAGAGAAGAGAGGAGAATTCTTTATTTCTCTTGAGGGTGTAAATACAATGAAGAAAATATTTCTATTTATAAGAGAAAAGTAGATTGGTCCCAGAGGCACAAACCCTAACTTTTCTCTTAGAGATCGACATCCATAATAATAAATAAATAATATTTATAACACTCCCTCTTAAATGTCTATTTGATAGATAATGTGCTTCGTTAAAACCTTACTAGAAAAAACTCAGTGGAAAAAAATTCTAGTGAAGGAAAAAAAGTACACATTTATAATAATACGCCCTTTGGTTGCCTCACTAAAAACCTTACAAGAAAAATCCAGTGGGACAAAAATCTTGAAAGGGAAAAAGAGCATAACGCGTATTAACTCCCTCTGATGAAAACTTCAATCTTCAAATCTCTTGTGCACCATCTTCTTGAAAGTTGCAGTTGGTAGAGACATGGTAAATAAATCATCCATATTATCACTTGAACGAATCTGTTGCACGTTGATATCACCTTTCTTCTGGAGCTCGTGTGAAGAAAAACTTAAATTGATGTTATCTTTGTATGATTTGATTGTCATGTAGAACAAAATCGTATGGTCGTAATCCCTCATGGGAACTGATAATATGTCTGGATCGAACATTTTATCAATCAGATGATAGGGACTTGTAATTGATCTTATTTCAATTTCTCCAAGTAGAAGTAAAACTATATCAAGCTCATAGTTAAAGCAAGATATATAAATGCGTAAATTGAATAAAGATGTGGTACCACAGAACCAAAGAATTATGTAAGTTTCTCATTTCAACAGATAATCTACTGCTTTTGAAAACTCTACAAGAGTTTCAATAATATTCAAGTCATCAACTTGTACAACAATGACATATTTTGATTTCATAAAGATGTAAGGATAATAGAGAGATTTGTACTCTCAGTCAATGGATATTCATTAAGGTAATTAAATCACATTCACCTTATTTTATTTTATTCATATAAAAATTATGAATAAATTTCTCAAACCTGTATATGCTTCAGGCACTTAAAATTCTTCAAAAATTTTCATACAAATGTTATCAAGCAAATCATATAGGTTGTGACGATATTGATTTGTACTTAAATGGCGGGACATCTTCTGGTGTCTATACTGCAAGTCTAATAATCTTTACGCTTATCAAGATGCATCATTTTACTTGGTAATTATTTTTACGTCAGCATGCCTTAACATATGTAAAATTCAAATCCTCATAATTTATTACAATATCACGCACTATATTGTATTAAAGATATCGTCTATGATATATCATTTGTATCAGTTCTCAATATGACATAACTTATTAAGATCTCATCACTTCCATTATTTTTAGGTACCTAAACCTCTCATAAGGTTTCATGAAGTGTTAGTCGTAGGCTCTTCAAGAGCATATTGCCTACTTATTATGATCATTTTGATCATTTTCTCCTCCCCATTTCAAGGATTATTCCATTTGACATCGGTTGGTCTACCATGTTTCATGCATGTTGTAGACTTTGTCCTTCGGGACATTAATTTTAATATGAGCATTTTGCAGCTGAAATCTGAAATTAATTTTGAATCAGCGAATACTTCAAACACTTGACCTGAATTATCTTTTGAATGAGGATCAATTGGGTTCCACTCTATCAATTCTATAACTCTGATCTACGATAACAGCAAAACTCCATTGCATTGAGGAACGTGATGTACTATGGTCAAGTCAAATGGAATCTTTGTTAGGAATATTATCACATAAGTTGGCAGTCTTTCTCCGTGGCTTGTACTCGAGATCCGATGTTCGAAAGAGGTCAGTGCTTCTCCTGTGAGCGACTCCGAAGTGGGATCCTTTCACTTGACTATTTCTCTTTTTTATGAGGGAGAGACTGAATCCACATAAAAGCTAAGGGAAGCCCAAAAGTATTCGAAGGCTGATAAAAAGAGTCGTGTACTACGAGACCCTTCACTGATAATGACCAGCTTCTTCAATCCTGGTGTAAACTTCTTCCTGCCTTCTTACCTTCAAAATGAGTTTTCTAGAGGTAAATTCTTTTTTTCAGTCGTAGTATACGACTGTGTGGTTCACCCTAAGTAGCTAACCGAATCAGACTTGTTGGTAATGGGAGAGAAGGCAATCGAGTAAACCACCTTAGTAAGCTAGCTTTGGTTGATGTGCTTCGGCTTTCGCTGGCGGGCTTTAGTCATCCATATCCATCACTGTCAGGGGTATGCGCATCCATACATGTTCTTTCTAAGAGTAGGCGTGGAGAGCTTTTTGCGGGAAAACTTGCAAGTACGGTTTGGGGGGAGGCGGGCGTTGACCCTACCTTATGATTGTTGAGAGACTGATTTATGAAAGCCCTCGGCAAAAATGAGACTATGGACCATGCTTCTATTTCTTTTCTATATATGGAAAGTTCAAAAGTCATCATATAATAATCCAAAGATATTGCAATACAAAAGAACTAAGGGAGGTTTGTGATTTGCCAAAGAGATGGAGAAAGAAGTTGTTGTTTGTATGGAGCTAGATAGAAAGAATCACAGGATTCCCTATCGTGATAGAAGTAGTGATTGACAAGCAGCGGGGCATGGAACATAGTTTACTTCATCGCGACAGGAGTTCACCAAGTCTAAGAAAGGGTCGGTCCAGTAGATAAACATCAAATAGGTGTTGACTTAGTTGCTTTTGCAGTTGATTTTAATCCAAATGTTGATCCGACGCAACTTACCGGTGATAGTCGCAGCACCAGGAGCTTTCAAAGGAGGGGGCCAGGATCTCTAGTTCTGTTCTGGATCATACTAATGATAATTCATAACATATTTTCTAGCTGCTTATTCTCTCTCCCTTATGTTAGAAAAATTAACATATATCTCATCTTATTTAAGGGAATCCATCTTTGTACATCATGATAGATTAATTAATCATACCACACATAAAAATTATTAGAAGGAAATATTTAGTTCCTGACCCTGAACCAATTGTGAGGGGAGAATTTATCATAATTTATTGGTCTGAAGTAGACTTTATCCTTCGGGGACATTAATTTTAATATGAGCATTTTGCAGCTGAAATCTGAAATTAATTTTGGATCAGTGAATACTTCTAGCATTTTACTTGAATTATCTTTTGAATGAGGATCATACTAATGATAATTCATAACATATTTTCTAGCTACTTATTTCTCCCCCTTATGTTAGAAAAACTAACATATATCTCATCTTATTTAGGGGAATCCATCTTTGTACATCAAGGTAGATTAATTAATCATATACCATACATAAAAAATTATTAGATGAAAATATCTGATTTCTGACCCTAAATCAATTGTGAGGGAAGAATTTATCATAATTTATTGTTATGAAATATACCAGTGATGTTGTATGCAATATAACATATTTCAGACCAACACATAAACCTTTGTTCTCATAAGCAATGGTTTAGTTATATATCGGAGGCATTCAACGCCAAACCAACTTGGTTATAAACCAGCATCATCAAGATAAATTATCTTGATTACATAATCTGAAATTTTTTGCACTCAACTCAATTATTTTAAGCAAGCAACTTTGCATGTCAAATTGCAGGTTGACAATAAAAGCACATGTGACCATCTCATGATGCATCTACATAAGATATCACATAATAGGTGAATGGGCTCATATTCACATTTTATATTTTTTCAGAATTTAGAGAATTCAATCCAACATTAGCTGGTCTAATCAACTTATAATGAGAACAAGAAATACAAAAGAATTCTTGAATAATCTTCTAGTTCTTCAATATATTTTGAAAACTCAATTAGCACAACATATTTAAATCAGGAAGGCCAAAATGGTCATGTCAAACTGAAAAAATAATCTATACTAGTAAACTTCAAGTTTACCACGACATGTGCTATTTATTCTAGTAATTTCTTTTTGTATCAATAAACTTCTGGTTTACCATGGAATATGATTTCATCATGCTTATATTTGTGTAATAAAATTTGGAGAATAAAGAGGGTAACCTTTCACATACATATTTCTTACCCACTATGGTTTTGAAGATATTTAATCCTCCAATCACTTAAAGTTTCAATATTATAGTCATTTACTTTAGTAAACTTCGGATTTACTACAACTTGTGTTTCAATCATTATAACTTCGTAGAATACAATCTAGAACGAATGACATAATAGTATATAAGCTCTTCCAGAGCGTTTAATATATTCTTCATAATAACATATTGTTTGGACAATACTAGTGTCATGATCTTCTAGATAAATAGTTAGCTCTTCTGGAGCACTAGATCGTTAATGTTGTACTGCCAAATATTGTTGGTATCATAAAAGAAATTATAGTTAGATACTACAGGTGTCATGAAATAAACAATAATTAAATGGACATTTAAAGACAATACAATTTATAGATGATGAAAAGTAAGTTCTAAACTTCAGTATTTCAGACATCTCCTTTGGGGAGAATACACGTTAACATTCTAATATTTTGCATCGAAGTGGCGGCGGTAACTATAATATATCAGTGTGGTTATAGTAGAAAATATTCTACAAAATTTGTATCTTTTTGTCTTAAAATGATACATAATAAAATTATCCAACATGATTTGATGTACGACAGGTACGTGCAACAATGACCTTCATACCACAAAATAACATTTATATCCTTTGTTATTTTATCTCTTCATGAGGTGTGTTATGGTATTTCTTCATTCACTTTGCGAAATGAAACTTGGTATTTAGATGCACTTTATACATAATTTCAATACCTCATTATTTCACTCAACCACAAAAAAACACCGCTTCAATATATTTCTCAATTATTCTACCTCTTCTGAAGGTGAGTTATGATATTTTCACAATCAAATATATCTGTATTTATAAGATTTAGTAAATTATATCACATTCACTTCAAAAAATAAATCTGTATTTATAAATTGTTACATTCACTTTAGGGAATAAAAATTTATCTGGACGTACCTCATCAATAATATTATGTATGAGCTATTTCGAAATATTTATCACTCCACGTGATTAGGCTTCGTATGAAAATAACAGCAAGATATTAGATGCCTTTAGTGATGACAAATCCTACTCTAACTCAAGAGGCAAATATGCATAAATAATTTTAAGGTAACCATTCATTGCATAGATAACATGTAAGGAGAGATTTTGTATATTGCATGTTTTGATTATAAACTAGAACACATTTATTTATCAAGTGTACGTAAGAATCTAAACATGTAAGGCTGTTTATTCAATTTCAGAAACTGAATAAGTTCAAGAATATTTTAATCGGCAGAAAAGATGTCCCAATTAGCTTATGAATCAATTTCAATAAAGACTGTTTAATAACGTTAGATGGCGGACCAAGTTACCTAATGTATAAATCTTTTCATATGCTTAAGATATCAAATATGTTGGTATGTTAAAGTCATATTAAATATTAACCAAAAGCTTGCTGTAAGAAAAATCACCGTTATCATTCAACCAAGTGCATAAAGCTATAAACCGTATCGTATGTTTATCCAGAATTGGGGGCTTATTGCAGTAAGCACACATAGTGATGCATATAAAACACCAGAATAAAGATAAGCAGTATTTAATTATGTGGTAGAAGAAATTGGAATTTAAATTGGAGAAGAACTTGTCGTATTCTTGTTCTAGTTTTTTTTTTTTTTTTTTTTTGTGGTAAATAAAGGATTTTATTAATACCAAAAGTGAATAGTTACAAAACCAAACAGGGCTGACCACCTGTTTCTCAAGAACAAAAACTAGACACTAGGGCAGACTTCTACTTGTCAAAACAACAAAAAGAACCAGAAAAGCTATCCTAAATAACTCATCTGCTAAGTACATACAGAAAACAACAGAAAAAGCCAACAACCTCATCCACAATCTAAACAATAAAGAAGAAGACCACTCATACTGCAAACTGAACAAAATGTAAAACAGTACAGGACAAGATAAAGACACACAAGCCATCAGTACTACCGCACCAGTTTTCCTTCCTCAGCATCATCAGTCAGTAGCATATGATCCCTTGTCTGCACCTTAAGGCCATATCAACAGTTGGTGAAGAATAGGTTGCCAGTGTTTCAAACCTTTACCTCTAATATGAATGAACACTGCCAGCTCTTTACAAAACTTCTCAGATTGAAAAATGCCTCTGTTGAACCTCATCATATTTCTCTCTCTCCAGGTAGTAGCAACAAACATAGCAAAAACACTGCTAAGAATATCACCTTTACCTGATCTTTTCCTTGCCCAGCTATTGATCCACTCTACCTCATCTTGCCAATTCCCAATTGTCCTATGTTCCCCTAGACAAATCAGAACTCTCTTCCATAAGGTAGCAATAATAGGACAGTTGAAAAACAAGTGTCCATAGTCTCATCAGGTCCAGTGCAGAAAACACAGGATGGTGGAACTTGCACACCAAACTTTAATAACCTATCAACAGTGGCTAGTCTTTTCAGCAGGGCTAGCCATAGGATGAACTTGTGTCTGGGATGTATAGTTGGGTGCAATATAAGGTTCTTCCAGAGGACTTTTGATTTAGGTGGAATCAAACTTACGTACATTTTCTTAATTGAGAACTTATTACTCACCAGAACTGACTGCAGCTTACTGCTAAGGCTACCAGACAAAGAAGTCAACCCCTCTATATACTTCCTTGCCTCTATGATCTTCCAAACAACCCAAGTGGCATTCTTAGGTATCTGACAACTATCAAGAGGCTCATGTTTTATGTAGTAGCAATGTACCCATTTGATCCATAGGCTATTCTTTTCCTCAGTTCAGGCCCACAGTTGCTTCAAAATAGCAGCTTTGTTCCAGTAGCACAAGTGCAACACATTGAGCCCACCAGCAGATTTTGAATTACAAACCCTCTCCCAAGACACCAGAGCCCTTTTTTAAATGACCCCAGCACCTGTCCAAAGAAAAGATCTGCACACACAATCAGTTTGAGAATCCTCTTTGGCAAAATGAAAATCTGTGCCCAGTATGTTTGTATTCCAAAAATCACAGATTTTATAAGTTGCAACCTCCCTGCATAAGAAAGCAGTTTGGTAGACCAACATCTGATCCTCCCTGTTATCTTCTCCACAAGGGGCATATACTGTGCAATAGTGAGTTTCTTGGAAGACAAAGGGACCCCCAAGTATTTGAAAGGAAGAGAGCCTTCACAGAAACCCAACTCATTTAGAATTTCCTGTTTCACCTGTGCTTTAACTCCAGAGAAATAGATTGAGCTCTTGTCATTGTTTGCTTGGAGTCCTGAAGCTGTTGAAAACTTGTTAAAAGCCTCTTGAATCAGCCTAATAGACTGGATATCAGCTTTATAGAACATCAAGAGATCATCAGCAAAACATGTGCATAACACCCAATTTTTTGCACCTAGGATGAAAAGAGAATGATCTATTTATTGTTCTAGTTTTATTATTTCGGAAGTAAATTTTAAAGTCTACAACTTCAGTTGTAAATTTTAGAGTTCTACTACTTCTGGAGTAAATTTTAAAATTCTACTACTTCGGAAGTAACGTTCAAAGGTACCACTTCGGGAGTAAATCTAAAGTTCTACTACTTCCGGAGTAAAGTTCAAAATTATACTAATTCAGGAGTATATTTAAGAGTCTTACCACTTTGGAAGTAAATTTCAGATTTGCTACTTCAAGAGTAAATCTTATAGTCTTACTACTTTGGGAATAAATTTCAAGATTTACTACTTCAAAAGTAAAGTTTAAAGTTTTACTTCTTCGGGAGTAAATTTTAAAGTTTTACTACTCTAGGAGTAAAGTTCAAAGGTTTACTACTTCAGGAGTAAAGTTCAAAGGTTTACTACTTCACGAGTAAAGTGCAACTTTTTACTACTTCAGGAGTAAAAAATAAAATATTCAAAAAATTTCTTGTCAATTATTCTTCCTCTATTGGGGTGAGTCGTGATATTTTCACAACCAAGTGTACGTATTTATTTACAAATTTTACTAAATATTGTCACATTCACTTCAGAAAATGGATATGTATTTGTAACATTTATCAAAAATTCTCATTCTTCAGGAATGGAACATATATAATCATCTAAACGTGTTTTAATGATATTGAAGTGTGAAAGCTTATAGCCTCTTTTAAGACATTGCCACTTCAAGAGCAAATCTAGACATACATATAATATAGAAAACTATTCTTTGCCAGATCTTTAATTATAGTCGTAGCAAGCTTATGAAAATATTATCACTGCTGGTGATTACATGCATAAACAAATCTAATCAAGACTTAGAAAATATTGCCACTACTGGTGGCTTATTGCAAACTCTGCTGGAGTTCAAACAGACATAAGTTTCTTATCCAATTTATATTCCTTTCATTAAGATGATTATTATGGTAATAAGTACCAAAATAACTGATGTATACTAAGACATATACATAACAAGTAACCAACCAAATAATGAAAAGAAATATTAAATCATAAGTAATCAAAAGGCTCAAATTACTTACATGTATTGGTCACCTTATTTTGCCGCGTAATATAACTCACTAGAGCAACACATCTCACAAAATATTCAAACCATACGAGTAACTAAGTTTCAATAAAAAATTAGAGAGTCGTGCTAATAACGTGTTATAAAATAATAAAGCAAGAAGACGAATATTGTAGAGAAAGAGAGAAGAGAGGAGAATTCTTTATTTCTCTCGAAGGTGTAAATACAATGAAGAGAATCTCTCTATTTATAAGGGAAAAGTAGCTTCGTTCCAGAGTCACAAACCCTAACTTTTCTCCTAGAGATAGACATCCACAATAATAAATAAATAATATTTATAACAGAGACATAACTATCGAAGAATCATTTTTGATAAATCAAAGTACAAAATTTTGCATACATCACATGAACAAGCGTGATCTGAAAAGTGCGAAACGATTACCCATAGTACAGCTCCATAGCTTGATCTGAATTTCATCGCAAAAGCCGTGTCTACTGACCCACCCAAACCCCAAGACCGACGGTATGATCTCAAACTAGTAATGTGTGAGTTACAAAGAATGCAGAGCGCTGTCATTATGGCTTCTTCAATCCACTAGATTATAAATCACATGCTTACCAAAATCAAAATCAGTTAGCCGTCATTTGAGTCGCCAGCTCCTTGCTACATCATGTTTGGCTCATGAGTATAGCTATGTAAATAGATGAAAAAACCATTTGGATACAATCCTAATAGAGAAATAGAGAATAATTACTAGAGTTATTCCATAACTGTGATGGTAACAGGTGACAAATACAAGGTAGAATAATCTAAGTACAAACATGATGACCTAAATATCACCATAGATAAAAATATGGCAAATGGAAATCATGCCCCAAGCACTATATGAGGCAATTTTTTAATAAAGGGAGCGTCAGATTTTGAGGTAAATTAAAGATATTGACACAATGTTTTGTGTACCCCTAGATAGAATTTCCTAGACTAGCTCTGAATACCAAATGAGAAGATACCAATGAAATCAACAATTAAGCAAATTAGAATGCTATTTGAAAGAATCGCCAAAAAATTCTATCTAAAAAGTAATATATATATATACATTTTAGAACAACTTACGTATCATGTTAAACTATTTCCACCTTTCTCATCATGCCCTATCACGAATCAAGCCTACAATAAAGGACCATGACCAGCCATGATAAACAATAAACAGTGCAAGCCAACAAAAGTGGCTGGCGAGAGAGCTACTCCAAAAACTTCCGAGACGTTGTTTATTCATACCATAAGTTGCTATAGAAGTTTCCAGAAGAAAATTATTTCCTAATAATGAAAACAAATATGAAAGTGCAACGCTGCATAATACTGCATGCCTCCTCAAAAAGCTAGAACAAACAATGTTTTGGGATCTCAAGTTTATCAGCATGGATTGAGTCACATTTTTTATGTAATCCAAGACTAATTTGCAGAAATAAACAAGGAAGAAACTAATTTAGGGACTAAGGTTATTCTCATTCATGATAAGCTGCTCAATGAAGACAATGAGCTACATATACTCAAACTCAAATAGTAAGGGATTAAAAAGTACTAGGACTAAAGTGTAAATATTAAAAGTCTGTAACTAACATAACAACCGGAATGTAGTACTGCATTAGCACATAGTACAACTCCCTTATTGCAGGTCATATCATTACTCCCCCTTAAAACATTCCTTGTCCTCAAGGAATGAATGCTGGAAACCTCACTTTCAGTGCATTGACATCTTCCCAAGTTGCATGCTCCTCTGTAAGTTAATTCCATAACACCAGAAATTGTACCATAGCTTTGTTACCCTTCTGAATCATTCTCCTATCCAAGACTTTGACAAGAGAAGGGCAATATGGACCGAACAAATCAAGTACTGGAGGATGGTTAATTGTGGTTGAAACTTCATAACAGAACTTAAGTAAGAATACATGGAAAGTTGGATGAAGGAGAAGCTGAGGAAGGGATAACTTGTAAGCCACAGTACCCACTCTCTGTAAAATCTGATATGGTCCATAATACTTAGAAGCTAACTTGGAGAAATGCTTGTTGGATAGAGTCAGCTGTCTGTAAGGTTGGATCTTTAGATACACCCAATCTTCCACATTGAATTGCCTGTCAGTCCCCTTCTTATTAGCTTGATCCACCATCCTTTGTTGTGATCTTGTCAAATGAAACTTAACTAACTGAAATTTCAATTCCCTAGCCAACAAGCTCCTGTCCACTTCTATAATTTCAGAGTCACCTTGAAGATAGAGTAGATGCAAGGGAGGTGGTTGGCCATACAATGCCTCATAAGGTGTGGTCTGAATAGAAGTGTGAAAAGTGGTGTTATACCACCACTCAGCCATAGCTAGATAGTCAGCCCAATCATGTATAGCATCAGAACAGTAACACCTTAAATATGTCTCTAAACACCTATTGATAACCTCAGTCTGGCCATCGGACTGTGAATGATAAGCAGTGGATGTGCTTAAACTGACCTCTTGTATGGCAAATAATTCTTGCATATCTTGCCTGTAAAAATAGGGTCTCTGTCACTCACATTATCCACATGCATTCCATGTAACTTAAAGATCTGCTCCATGAAGAGTTTAGCTATGTCCATTGCTGAGTAAGGATGAGAAAGGGCTACAAAATATGCATACTTAGTTAACCTGTCTACTATCACCCAAATGACCTCCTTCCCTTTAGATTTAGGCAGACCTTCAATAAATTCCATATTAATACTGCTCCAAGCCAGAGAAGGAATCTGCAGAGGTTGAATCAACCCAGGGTAAGCAGAGTGATCATACTTGCTTCTTTGGCATACATCACACCTTTGACAAAACTTTCTACATCTGTCTTCATTCCCTTCCAGTAGAATAGTGAAGATAATCTCCTGTAGGTGTGATCAATACCAGAATGGCCACCAACTGCAGAGCAGTGCCATATCTTCAACAGTTCCTCAATTCTGAATCAGCACCAACTACCAGTTTGACATTTCTCCTCAGCTGTTGGTTGATAAATGAATACCCCTTCAGTTTCATCTTGAGCTTAGTTAGGTCATGAATTATTTTAGTCAGCATAGGATCCAATTTCCAACTGTCCATTATAGCTTGTAGTAAACCAGGTCTCACAGTAGACAATGATAGTGCAGCCAATTCTATTGCTGGCATTCTAGAAAGGGCATCTGCCACTTTATTCTCTTTCCCCTTCTTGTATTCAATCTCAAAGTCAAATTGCATAAGCTTAGTAATCCATTTGAGTTGAGAGCCTGTGTGTAACTTCTGTTCCAACAAGAATTTTAGTGCCTTCTGATCAGTTTTGACAATAAAATGTATTCCCATCAAGTACTGACCCCACTTGGTGATAGCCATGACCAGAGCCAGTAATTCTTTGTCATAAACTGACAAAGTCTGATGCAGTTTAGACAGTCCTTTACTCAAATATGCAATAGGCCTTCCTTGTTGCATAATAACAGCACCAATACCTACATCACAAACATCAGTTTCCACTATGAAGGTGAGGTTAAAATCTGGCAAAGCTAGTACTGGTGTAGTTGTTAGGGCTGTTTTGAGGTTTTGAAAAGCTAGGTCTGCCTTAGGATCCCATTTAAAACTATCCTTCTTAAGCAAGTCTGTAAAGGGTTTGCTTATTTGACCATAACTTCTTATGAATCTTCTGTAATAACCAGTAAGTCCTAGGAACCCTCTCAATTGTTTCAAAGTTGTAGGAACAGGCCATGTCTGTACAACCTGTATTTTTTTTAGATCTGTAGCAACCAGCAGCAGAAATGAAGTGACCTAAGTACTCCACACGGGCTACAGAAAAATGACACCTAGCCCTCCTAGCATATAATTGATGATCCACTAACAATTGAAAAGTAGTCCTCAAATGACCAACATGATCATCTAAACTCCTGTTGAAAACAAGGATATCATCAAAGAAGACTAGAATGAATCTTCTAAGGTGATCCTTAAACACATGATTCATCAGTCCCTAGAAACTAAAGGGTGCATTAGTAAGACCAAAGGGCATCACTAGATATTCATAATGTCCTGAATGAGTCTTAAAAGCTGTCTTGTGCACATCTACAGGTGCCATCCTAATTTGATAATACCCTGACCTAAGATCAATCTTAAAAAAAATCCTGGACCCCCCTAGTTCATATAACAGTTCTTCAATGATTGGAATGGGATACTTATCTTTGATAGTGATCTTATTGAGGGCCCTGTAGTCCACACATAGTCTCCAGCTTCCATATTTCTTTCCAACCAACACCACAGGTGAGGCAAATGGGCTACTGCTATGCTGTATCAAGCCTTGACCCTGCAGCTCATGCACCATACCTTCCATCACATCCTTCTGAATTGGTGAATATCTATAGGGCCTAACATTGACAGGATTAGATCCTTCCTTCAATGGGATATGGTGGTCAAATGGAGCTCTAAAAGGGGGTAGACTTGTAGGTTCATGAAACACCTTAGAAAAGTCCTGTAATACTTCTTGAATAACCTCAGGTTCAGGGTCCTGAGTTTGAATTGCCTGCACCCTTGTATGCTTCTCTTCCCTCATATTTACTTTGATCATAAACAGTTGCACTTGATCTTCAGTAGATTTCTGTAGAGTAGAAGCTTCCACCATTGCTAACTTGGGGGTAATGCCTTTGAGAGAAAACATTTTCCCATCATATTTAAACTTTATAGTCAACTGCTTGAAATTGAACATGATGTCCCCTAAGTCACTAAGCCACTGCACTCCCAGTACCATATCACATGTGCCCAAAGGTAACAACAAGAAATCAGCTCTAAATACTGAACTGTGCAGGAGCCATTCCAATCCTTTACACATACCAGAAATTGGAACTGAGTTGCTATCTGCTAAACTGGCATTGTGTAGTGCACAAGGATCCACCTTCCATCCCATTTTAGCCACTAATCCACTATCAAGGAAATTGTGTGTTGAACCAGTGTCAACAAGCACATTCAGGGGTCTCTTCTGCAGTTGGCCATGAGTCTCAGAGTTCTGTAACCTTTGGATGTATGGAGAGCATGTATAGAGATTTCACAAGATTCAGCCACTTCTCCCACATTGAATACCTCAGTTTCTATGTCTTTTATCACCTCATCTTCCACCAATTCTAACAGGTACAATTGAGCTTTAGCTTTGCAAACATGCCCAGGCAGGTAGTTCTCATCATAAAGAAAACAAAGGCCCTTAGCCCTTTTATCATTTAACTTAGCTGGAGTAAGCCTTCTCCTTCTGAATTTGTCATGAGCAGGTGGAACAACTTCCTTAGGCAAATAGCTTATTGGTTTGGTCACAGGTTTACTGAAAGAGGAACTTGAGGCAGCAACTCTGTGACTGCTATGTTGAGATGGGGACAAGGAGCTCAACATGGCCTTGGATTGTTTCAAAAAAACTAGATTCCTGCAGCCTAGCCAAGTGATATGCCTGAGGAAGAGAATATGGCTCAAGGATCCTGACAGCATCACCTAATTCTGGTTTCAAATTTTCCAAAAATATGCTACAGCTGCCTAGTCATGGCCCTATCAAACAGCTCCTGAAATTCCACTACCCCCCAGTTTGTTTCAGCTTAACAAGTTCACTCATTGGATCATCAAACTCAACCCCAAACCTATCAGATAATGTCCATATGTATTCCTCCCAAGGTGGTGGTGGCAACTAAGCATGAGTTCTACTTCTCATATAAGCTCTATGTCATTGCAAAGCCAAATCATCCAGGTGCATAGAGGCTACTTTAACAACCGGAATGTACTACTGCATAAGCACATAGTACAACTCCCTTATTGCAGGTCATATCAATTTTTGAGGTTGGGCTCCCTGAACCCTCCAATAAACACAAAATCAGGGATGCCTTTTGCACTTAACCTACAATTTTTCCCTACCTCTTCAAATGAAGAACACTTCAGAATTACTTCATCCAAAAGTACTTAAACGAAGCCTCAACCCCTTTATACGCTAGAATGCCTTGCCGAAATTTAAGGTGGACAACCACTAGGTAAGTGAGTACCATCTCATCCTACATACTAATCACACAAGTATGTGCCTCCACTCATCCATCAGATAATTCAGTCCACATTCATATCAATGAAGGATTTAGGCTAAGAACTAAATCACTCAATTCCAACAACCAAACTTCACACACCGTTCTCACAAGAATACTGCAAAGAGTTATCAAGTTCAAAATAAGAACTTGGCAGAGTACAGATCCTGTGTTTGTCTAAAACACAGTATCTCGTATACATCTGCACCACTATTGCAGTAGGAGACAAACAAGGCAAAGATCTCTTCCCACAATGCAGGGCCCTGATCAAACTGAACTGAATGTAATGCAGTAACCTGTTTATCACTAAGTGTAACCTCCTAAGTCCCTGTCATTTAAAGCTTTCTCATGAGATGCATTTATATTCATAAAACTATACAACTGCTTTTTTGATGTCCTTTATTTAATCAGAATATATAGAATAAATCGGTCACAGCAATTGCTCCAGTAGTCTGCCCCTTTATGCTTCTCAAACTTATGATAGGTACTTAATTATTTCTCTTTGGTGATAATCCCTTGAATGCATCTATTATTTGCCTAGCCCAAGCTATGAATAGTAAACAATTGTGTACAAGTAGCACAAACGACAATATGCTTGGATAGTACAGCCACTACATGTTCAACCAAAGATTATATCTATTGAAACAAACCATACTTTCTATTAAGAAGCAAAAACAAAATCCAAGTTTAACTATTCAAGCCACAAAAGCTTTATGCAGTTTATCACAACCATTAAGTTGTTAGTCTTCAAAATTGATCCAAGATAATATAATTTTTAACCAATAAAACATCGCCTCAATTCAAATGAAAAATGTACTTCATGCAGGAAAGAGTTCCTTCATAGCAAAGGTCTTCAAATTGCTTCTAGTGTCTAGTGAATGTTCAGGTACCATAATCACACAACTGCAACAATGAGACTCAATCTATCTAGCCAAAAGCAATTTTTCAGGGGATGAAACACAAATGCAGCAAAACATTCCACAGGCATTTACAACTACTGATATGATAATTCAAAACATGGATTATTCTTCACCCTCAACACTCTACGATCCAATAAGCTAATGCGATTTCAACCATACCAGGTGAATTTAAAATTCAAAAGTGCAACTCTCAAGAATAAGAAAGAACACCACCTTCAACTAAAAGCACCATATTATGTAATATTATTTTTAAATCAATTCAATTACATTAAGCTGAAATCAAAAAACTTAAGGAAGAGTTTTAGAGAAAAGATGATCTTAGCTATCCTTAATCCCAGGAGAGGAAATTTTCAGCATCTGCCTTAACAAAATATATGCACAAACAAATATAAAAATATAGAGAAAATGCTATCTAATGGTAGTCATACACATTCTCAACAAACAAGACCATGTAGAAAGCATGACTTTAAGAAAAAGGAATACTAAAACGTGAGATTAGTGAAGGTGGGTGCAAATAAAGAAAACAATTATAGCAAAAAACATATGTAACACTCCTATAAGAAAAGTTATAATAGGCACGAATAAGAATTAGCTAGATAGCGGAAATGATCAACTACAATCAAATGAAATACATTAAATAAAATTCAGGTAATCACGTTTAAAACTATAAATTACTTTGATTTGCAGAATGCAGCTTTATCTTTATATCAGATTTAATAGCAGCCTTTTTAAGCTAAATTTCTAGTATCCTCTTCCCATTTATTAACACATTCACTCATAAATATTACTTAGCAATTAATACTCCTAGCCAACATGGTCATTCTCAAATCTCTTCAAACTCACAAGTACTTGACAATTTAAGCCTTTTAGAGTCAACCAACTCTAATTATGACATAAAAGCAGTATATCCTCGCGACTTCATACAAGAGTTCCGACCCTTTGTCTAGACCTTGTTCATACATGAAAACCAGTTAAAGAGCAGGCAGAATTAGAGGCACATAGTAAGATCCTTTGTGTGCCGCTCCCCAACGCTTGAACAGCTCTGCTCACCCATCAAACAGTAAACTCTACTTTAAGCCCAGGCATTCAAGTAACATTCTAAGTGCAGGAGATAAGAACTAAAATGGAAGAATTACTTAAAAAGTGAAGAACGCAACATCATTCCAAATTGTATCGGAGATTGGGTATGTTTCGTAGAGAACCATACGCTTTTGTAGGTTCTCTACGTTTTGGTATATCGTCTGTATATAGGAATTAGTCCTATCATCAATAAAGTTATTCTACACTATCCAAGAAAAGAGAGTGAAGAAAGCAAAATCAATTCTCAGGAGCATCACATTGCAAGTAATATGTAGCTAGAATTCGTAATTATAACACTAGGAAATAAGTGAAAAAGCTTCTAAACCAAGGCCATGTGATCCTTCACCCTTTTGAATGCAGTTTTCTTGCCTACATAATCATTAGACCACTGCAGATGTATGATTGTGTGCATTCTAGTATAGCTTCCTGTTATCCTACAAATTTACACACCTTGCTACCAAACAAGTATCTTTTATAAAGAATTGCAATCGATTCTTATCAACACAACTAAACTAAGCTAACACAGGAAACATGATATATCTTAAACATAATATAAAGAAAAAAGACAAACTCCATAAAAGATAAGTTGAAAAGAATGTGAATTGTCCTTGCAAGAAAGCATCATAATTGCTGCACAGCGCATCCAAAATTTGCAATAAACTGATCAAAACAAGGACCAATTTTTCAAGTTAATAGTTAACATTTATTTTTGGCATTATCCACAAAGGAAACCATATCCCCCTTTTCATCTTAACCCAAAAAAGGGACCCAGCAGAGATATAGATGAAGAGATCACTAAGCATTGAGTGATTGGACCTGGGAAGAGGATTGAAGGTCGAGTCGTTTGAGGGCTTCTCGGTGGGCCCAAGTTTCGAGGGTGAGATCGGCATTTACGTTGAGGCCCACACCGAGGATGAGGATAGTGAGAAAGCTGGTGACATAGCAAGGGAGTTCCCAATCCTCCATTTCCTGGACTGACCAGGTGGTGGTGGAGGACGGTTGAAGAGGTAACCGTTGGGCCGTTCTTGGTGGCCTGGAGTAATGAACGGGTTCGGGCCAAGTCCTCTTGTTCGAATCCCCGAACAAAGAGAAACTGAAGGAGACTGAGAATCGATGGGGGGTCTATTACAACTTATATTTTTTCAGCGAAAAATTAGAGGTTAAATCATGCTATTCAATTTCAGAAATTGAGTCCTAATCTCAGACGAATCTTAATATGTACTAACAAATTTTAGAGTTCAACTTAGGTCATTAATACAGTGTTCCAAAATCCAAACAGTGCATGGATGGGTGGTATCCATTTATTTGAGCCACCAAATTATTTTTTTGTTCAAGCAGTGTTTCTCCGTACAAGTATAGTTAATTGGACTCTCTGAATTATACCATTTACACAGAAGAAGCATGAGAACTTCAATTATGTTTGTGAAAATGTACACACTGAAACCAGACAACCTGGTTTAGATAAAATAGCTCAGCATTTGAAGTGATCATAATTCCAGATGATGATAACACTCATCTGTCAATCTGTCTGGGGCTACCAGTGCAGGCATCTTCAATCAATGAAATTCCTGATAACCAAACACTTCTAAGAGTTGATCGCTTCACAATAAGAAGAAAACCTGAGAGCTGCTCTAAGAGTACATTAGAAAACTCAACAAGAACAATATCAAGCTTTCAAGGAAGTTATGATTCCCTTTCTGTTGCCGTTTTCTGGATTGTTTCTTGTCAACTTCTTACCAAAATATGGTTTATTCCGTCCTACTTCCATTTCGGCAGAAGATTTGAATTCTTTTAGCAATAGTCTCCATGTGAATATATCCAGTAAATCATCAAACTTAGCTGTCTCTCTTGCAAATGACCTCTACCTTGGAGCATCTCTGACACCAGCTCAGATCCCACGGATTTTCACTTGAATATGCCTCCAAAAGGAATGTCAAATGTCGTAGCTAGTTGTCCTAGCAGCATTTTCTTTTTTTCTCTTATCATCCATATTAAACAAGATACATACTATCTGATCGAGAATATAAGTACCTTCCTTGACCTTAACTGCTAATTCCATTATGTTTTGCAATATCCTTTTCTGTTTCATGGATAAGATCAGTGCCAATCCAGCTTTTTCCTGATTCCTTTACCATGGCCCTTCCATTTATTAACTCTCTTACTCTTCTAGCATCTTCCCACCTTCCTGCCGATGCATACATGTTTGAAAGAATTACATAAGTTCCAGCATTATCTGGCTCTATCTCTAAAAGTTGGTTGGCTACAATTTCACCAATATCAACATACAGGTGAGCCCAGCAAGCACCTAAAAGTGAACCCAGAATTGCAGCAGTTGGTTGAAAAGGCATCTCTTTGATGAATTGAAAGGCTCTTTCTACTTGGCCAGCTCGACTTAGCAAATCAACCACACAGCCATAGTGCTCAATGCTAACCTCAACCCTGTCTTTTCCAGTACTTATATCATTAAAAATCTCTACACCTTTTTCCTCCATTCCTCCATGGCTGCAACCAGATAACACAGCCAGAAGAGTGATGCCATCAGGCTTAATTTTGTTTTCTTCTCTCATCATTTCGAAGAGCTCAACTACCTCCTTTCCCATCCCATGTTTACTGTAACCAACAAGCATGGCATTCCAGGAGCTCACAGTTCTTTCTGACATTTGATTGAATATGGTCCTTGAATAAGTGAATTTTCCGCACTTTGAGTACATATCAATGAGAGAATTCTGAAGCACCGCATAGAAGGGCAGTTCCAGTCGAATAATATGGGCATGCAGTTGTCTACCTTGTTCAACTGCAGCAAGTCCTGATAAGGCTGTTAATACAGTAGTATATGTAACATAGTTGGAAGACATTTCCTCTGCCTGCAACTTGCGGAAAAGATCTAGTGCCTCTTTATCTAGTCCCTGTTGAGCATAGCCCGAGATTATAGCAGTACAAGATACAACATCTCTTTCCGGCAGGCTTTCAAAAACACATCGAGCGTCATGAACTTTGCCAGCTTTGGCATACATATCAAGGAGTGAGCTTCCCACGTATACATGTGATTCGAAAGGACTCTTTACTAAGAGACAGTGGATTTGTCTCCCAAAATGAAACCCAAAGGCACCGGTACATGATGTAAGCACTGTTGCAAAAGTGAACTCATTTGGTGTAGTACCTGCAACTATTTTTGGTTACGATCTATTCAAAGGAGGACAAAGGGAATTTCCAAGTCTATCTTTCAAGGGTGAATCCGATGCATTACACTATTTTTCAACATAACGAAGGCCAATAAAATGTAAATAATATTAATACTTTGTATATTACAGGTGCAAATGAATGATTCAAAGGAATTTGTTTATGTGTGTGTATATATATGTGTGTATGTAATGTGTGTGTGTACTTAAATGGTCCTTTTACTAGGAGATTCTCAAATTATTGAGGCCTCTAGTAGACTTCAATTATGATCATTCAAAAACGAAACAAATGAAGCTTTCTCTATTTATCTCATACATGTCTATCAAAGTAAGTATGGCCTCACTCTTCCCTAATTGCCAATTTTTATTATAAATGGTGCTCTCAACCAAAAGCAGACATAGCATATCTACACTTCCTTTTTGTTTTGTATCAGCCAAAACAGAGAGGGCTTATAACAACCGGTATTTAACAAATTACATTCTCAACTTTCTGACTAGTTTCTATTTTCTATTTAACAAATTACACTCTGTTGCAATGCTGAATTGAAATAGAAGTACCTGATCTGAACATCTGAACAAAAAGATGGATAGCTTCAAAGACATGCCCTTTTTGAGAATATCCAGAAATGAGAGCAGTCCAAGAAACAACATTCCTTTCAGGCATTTCATCGAACACCCACCTAGCATCACCTAAAAGCCCACATTTTATGTAGAAAACAATAAGCCTTGTCCTGAGGTACACTGGAGGTTGATAATGGGTTTTGACCATGTGGGCATGTACCCTTTGGCCTTCTATTATAGCCCTTTGCTTTATACATTCGTTTAACAGTGTGTCGTATTCTTTGAATTTCACATCCAGGCCTTGATTGGCCATTTCAAATAAGGCTTCTGAGAGGAGACCATCGGAGATTGAGGTACGATAGTAGAAGAGTTGTCTCTGGTGGTAAAAAGATGATCTTTTTATTATGGAAGAAAATACATGCGCAGTTGTATAGAAAAATAGACTTGGTTTACTCACCATGTTTGGTTCGGCTATGTGGTCAATTAACTATGCTTTTATTTGTATTTCATTTTTTATGTACTCAAAACTTCTCCAATCATTTTCTCAGACAATAGGAGACTTTAGTTATCTTTTGATTAAAATGCCAGAAATTTAAAAACCATAGTAGAGGTCAGATCAATGTAATCCTAAAACACCAAGTTAATAGGATTTAGGCTGCTCATGCAGAAATAAACAACCATGATTGAATGGACTCAAATCTACTTTTTTGTTTCAACTTCAACTTAAACATTATCCGAAAACCAGTTAGTAAACTTTGGACTCGATAACAATGAATCATGTGTTTGCATATATTATTTATTATAAAATAATTGTTTATTTAATTTTTAATAAAGAATTAAAGAGATCATCTATTAGTATGTGTCATTTACTTATATAATAGATGAATTAGTGTATAGAGTTTAACTTATACACGGAAGATTAAATCATCAGTTCTTATAAGTATAAATTTTATATTCACAATTTAAGATGAGAATTGGATAAAGCTATCGGTATGATTGTAGCACAAGAGTAAATATAATGTATCTTTATTATGGGAACGTTATAGTTCCGACTTTTTGTGCTAGTATATTTTGTATTTATTGAACGGATCAAGTAGAGATAAGTATTTTTGTACTGAATATATAAAATTGCTTCTCTAGTTCATTAAATATACTTATACTCTTAATCTTGATATAATTATTACGATCAATGTGATTTGTTCATTATTTTTATTTATTTAAAGGTACGATTTTATTATGAGTCAATGTATTTGATAGGTTGGATAGTATTAGACCCTCAGCCTAAGTAATCAAATAAGGAATGGACGTGGCAAGGGATTTACATGATGGACCTTGTCACGACCCAAAAAAGGGTGGAATCATGTTGACATGGGCAACAAGACATGTCAAGAACATGGCTTGGGCAAGCTGTGGCAAGGCAAGGTAGTGCGGGACAAAGGCATGTCAAAGACAAGTGTCACGCTCCGAACCATGGCTTGGGCGGAACACGACACTCGATATCTAGTTGCATGTCACCGAGCGAACCACATGACTTGCTTGTCAACATGGGCATCAAAACATACACTAACTATGATAATGAAAGCATGTAAATCATGATGTGGAAAGCAGTCTGAGATAGTCATAGCAGAATTAATCTGAAAATATAATAAGTATGAAAATCAATGCGTACATGACTGACATGACATGCTACTGAACTAGTTTATGAAACCTCTGAACATGAGTTTGTAAAACTATTTACCAGGACAAGATCCTAGCATACCTCTACTAATAATGCATAACCATAAAGTACTAAACTAACACCCCGAATGAGATGGGGCTCACCGAAATAGCTGGTACTGAAGCTATCCTACTGAGTAGATTCGTCTCCTTGAAACTCAACACCTGCATCGTGAAGTGCAGGCCCCATGCAAAAGGGACGGTAGTATATTTGAATTGTAATGTATGTCAAACAACTGAAGGAAATAAGCAGGCACATGATATAATAGAAACATGAAACTGAAATTGAAACATGAACATGAGCATAAGTATAGTAACATGAGTAAGGTCTGAAAAAATGCATGTATATATATATATATATATATAATTGTATATCCGTGGCGGAGAGCAGTAGCATAACCGAAAACATGAAACACTACGTGGGTACGTGGAGTCTGGTACCTGGCTCGACCAATAGAGCTTTCTCATACCTTGCTAGGGTATGAGATATGAACATGGCAAGAAAGTGTTACGACCCAAACCGGAGGGCCGCGACGGGCACCCAGACCCCACCCGCCAGGTACCACCAATCGTACCGTCAACACCTAGTCATAATTAAATACGGACTAAGCCGAAAAGGATTATTTAAAATCAGGTAGCCCACTTATATATATACATACATATACCAAGGCCATACAAGACTACTACACACGGGACACATGTCTACAAGCCTCTAAAGAGTATGTGACATCAAAGGTCGGGATAGGGCCCCGCCATACCCATATATACAAGCAAACAAAACACCGTACCAAGATAGACTGACACTCCGAAATAAGGGGAGTGCTCCAAAAATCCGTTGAGTCAGCAACCTACTAACGTGGATCGTCGTCCAGTCTACGTGAACCTGCATGCATGAAACACAGCGTCCCCCGATAAAAGGGACGTCAGTACGACTGATGTACTGAGTATGTCAGGCATGAACAATAGCATAACAAGAATACAATAATAACTGAAACAGAAACAGTCGACCAGAAGTAAATGCCTCTGAGGGCCCTAATACATATGCCTAAATGTTATGCACAATGCAAATGTGGTATACATATAAATATTGACCACACAAGGGCATCTTCCTTCCCATAACCGCCTCTGTGGGCATCAAGTTATATCGTATTGGCCACACAAGGGCATCAATCTTGGCCTCTTCGGGCTCTTTCGTGATAGTCTGTACCAGTTGCAGGTGGTGTTCGTATATAATGCCTTTTCCTTTTCCCATATCCCCTACATATATACAATATTTACCATATAGCAGTCTGCATAACACAAGTGGGTCCAGGGTAATATATGAGTATAATGCAAATGAAAATGCATGAATAACAATAAAATATCCCGATTGACATAATATCCTTGTACCTTTGGCTAACACTGTGAATATCAACATATTTTTCGTATGCCTCAATAAGAACTTATGAACATATTTAGACATGCTTTCAACATAGGAATCAATAACATGAATATTCTTAACCACTAGGAGTAGAATAATTTATGGAACAATATCACGGTTATATTTCGTTACATGGAACATGCCAAAAGAAAGAAATAATTTGCCTTAACATACCTTGATTCCACTTAATAACTTGAAGTGAAATTATTGCTAAAAAGAATGGAATGACGTTGCTACTAGGGAGAAGGTATGTTGCTACTTCTGCTAGTTACTTAAGGCATAAGCTCACTTTCCAAATGAAACCAAAGTTGAATTGTACAATAGAAGTTTGCAGCTTACGTTTTTTTATTTCAATTTCGTACAAAAAAAGGGGTTGGAGGAATATGAATCACGATTTGTTAATAACCCTCCCCCTAGATTGCTTGCTATGCTTAAGAGCTGCCACCCATTTCGTTATTTAAGCCTAATCAATTAGGTGATCACGTAAGGATTTTACACGTTGAGATTCCCGCATGCATTAATGCCAACCCACTTAACCTTGTCTTTCATTGATTAATTATACACATAATTAATCAATCACACACATAATTAATTTCGTAATCCCAATTTCCTTAAATCTTAATAACTTATAAGACCTTCATATACTCAATGTCATAATTTTGTGATATGACACTAGTCCATAACCTCTTTGTGCGCACACCAAATTTATTTTCGATCCCCGTCGTCACACTTGTTACGTCCAAAATTATTTCGGGGTTCTATCATTTTATATACTAATATCTTTATTAGCATACGTAAATATAACATAAATTCCCCGAGGCTCGGGTCTACTTTCCTACGTTTAGGTGCTCAAACCATTGTCCAAAATTATGGGATGTTACATCATTTCCCCTTAGAAACATTCGTCCTTGAATATTTGAGTGACATATTTAATCCCGTTACGTAGCCCGAAACACAACTACTTTTTTTCCACAGGAAAATAACGTATCATACATCAGTACATCTACATCAGACTTCTCATGGTCCTTAAGCATTAATTATAATATCAGGAATTAGAATTTACCTTATACTTCTCTTGGAACCTCGACGTTAGTCTGGAATAGGTGTAGATATTTGTGCATCATTTCCTCTTCCGCCTCCCATGTCATCTCTTCCACATTCTTATTTCGCTATAAAACTTTTACAGATGCTACTTCTTTAGTCTTCAGCTTGCGGACTTGTCGATATAGGATAGCAACAGGAACCTCTTCAGTCATCTCCACATCGTCAATTGGTACAATCCGAGAAGGATCTCCAACACATGCTCTCAATATGGAAACATGGAAAACTGGATGAACAAACTCCAACTCCGAAGGCAAATCCAACTCGTAAGCTACATGGCCAATTCGTCGAATTATGCGATATGGACCAAATATACCTTGGACTAAGTTTTCCTTTCTTCCTGAATCTCATTACACCATTCATAGGCGAAATCTTCAAGAAAAGCCAATCATTTATCTGAAACTCTAAGTCTCGCCGTCACACATCTGAATACGACTTCTGACGACTCTGAGCGGTTAATAATGGTTCCTGAATAAGCTTCACCTTCTCTATGGCTTGGTGTACTAAGTCAGGCCCAAATAACTCTGATTTTCCTATCTCGAACCATCCGATAGGAGATCTACATCTCCATCTGTACAACGCCTCATATGGAGCCATTTTAATGCTGGCATGATAGCTGTTATTATATGCAAACTCAATAAGAGGTAAATGATAATCCCAAATTCCCTTGAAGTCCAGTACACAAGCTCGTAGCATGTCCTCGAGCGTCTGAATCGTAAGCTCGGCCTGTCCGTCTGTCTAAGGATGAAAAGTTGTGCTAAGATTAACTTGGGTGCCTAAACCTTTCTGAAATGACTTCCAGAAGTTAGGTTTAAACTGTGCACCTTAGTCAAATATAATAAAGATAGGCACACCATGAAGGCGAAAAATCTCCTTGATATACAACTTCGCGTAATCCTCGGCTGTGTAGGTAGTTTTCACCAGCAAGAAATGAGTTGATTTGGTTAATCTGTCAACAATTACCCAAATAGAATCAAACTTACGATAGGAGCGAGGTAAACCCGTAATGAAGTCTATATTAATCATTTCCCATTTCCACATCGAAATCTCAATGTTCTGCGTCAATCCACTGGGCTTTTGGTGCTCTATTTTTACTTGCTGACAATTAGGACACTAAGCTACAAACTTTGCAATGCTCCTCTTCATGTCGTTCCACCAATAAATACCACTGAGATCATGATACATTTTAGTAGATCCAGGGTGAATGGAATATCGTGAGCAATGGACTTCCGTCATAATTCTATTTCGTAATCCTACTACATTTGGAACACATAAATTACCCTGGTGCCTGAGAATCCCATGTTCGTCGATCTCAAAGGTTGTGGTATTCTTCTGTTGAATACCTTCTCTGATTCTTCTCAAAATGGGGTCTTTCCACTGACGTTCCTTAACTTCTGATATGAGAGACGATTCTGACATATTCTGAATCACAAAACCACCATCCTCCGAATCCCTTAACCGGACTCCCAAACTAGCTAACTAATGGAGCTCTCTTACTAACTCTTTTGTTTTGACCTGCACAGATATCAAGCTAACCATCAACTTATGACTTAGCGAATCTGCTACAACATTAGCTTTACCGAAATGATATAAGATGTCTACATCATAGTCTTTCAATAATTCCAACCATCTTCTTTGCCTTAAGTTTAACTCCTTCTGTTTGAATATGTATTGCAGACTTTTATGATCCGTGAAAATGTCTACATGAACACCATACAAGTAGTGCCGCCAAATTTCCAGTGCATAGACTACTGCGGCCAACTCCAAATCGTGTGTCGGATAGTTTTTCTCATGTTTCCTTAATTACTATGAAGTATAGGCAATCACTTTACCATGTTGCATTAGCACACATCCTAAACTTGCTCCCGAGGCATCACAATACACAACATAGCCTTCTGGACCCTCTGGAAAAGTAAGGACTGGTGCCGATGTTAGTCTATCATTTAACTCTTGGAAACTCCACTCACAAGCATCGGACCACTGTAATTTTATGGCTTTTTGTGACAACTTTGTTAATGGTGCTGATATGGTAGAAAATCCTTCAACAAACCTCCTGTAATAGCCGACTAAGCCCAGAAAGCTGCGAACCTCAGATGGAGTCATAGGCCTCGGCCAATTCTTCACCGCTTCAATCTTCTGAGTGTCAACTCTTATACCTTCTTCTAACACTATATGACCAAGAAAATCCATTGAATTCAACTAAAACTCACACTTGGAGAGCTTGGCATACAACTTATGATCCCGAAGTGTTTGTAGTACTATCCGCAAATGATCCACATGCTCTGCTTCCGAGTGAGAGTACACCAAAATATCATCTATAAATACTATCACAAATAAATCTAGAAATGGTTGAAATACGCAGTTCATTAGATCCATAAATGCGGCTGGTGCGTTTGTGAGTCCAAATGACATTACTAAGAACTCAAAGTGCCCGTATCTTGTCCTGAAAGCCATCTTCAGAATGTCATTCTCCTTAACCCTTAGCTGATGGTACCCTAACCTTAGGTCGATCTTTGAAAAACATCTTGCACCTTGTAACTGGTCAAACAAATCGTCAATTTAGGGAAGAGTGTACTTGTTCTTGATAGTGACTTTATTCAGTTGTCGATAGTCGATACACATCCGTAACGAGCCATCTTTCTTTCGTACAAACAATACCGGTGCACCCCAAGGAAATATCCTAGGCCTAATAAAGCCTTTCTCAAACAGATCTTTTAATTGCTCCTTTAATTCTTTCAATTCAGCTGGAGCCATTCTATAAGGAGGAATAGATATTAGTCGAGTGTCTAGCAACACGTCTATATCGAACTCAATTTCCCTCTCGGGAGGAAGGCCTGGAAGTTCGTCTGAAAATACATCAAGAAACTCATTAACCTCCGGAATTGATTGAGAAGTAGGTGGTTCAGTAACGACATCTCTAGCCCGAACAAGATGGTATATACATCCTTTGGAGATCATCTTTCTTGCCTTAAGGTATGAAATAAACTTACCTTTCGGCGTCGCCGTATTACTCTTCCATTCAATGACTGGCTCTCCTGGGAACTGAAATGTAACAATATTTGTCCAGCAATCAACATTAGCGTAGCATGATGCTAGCCAATACATACCCATAATAACATCGAAGTCAACCATTTCTAATTCTACCAAATCCGTTAGGGTCTGACGGCTATAAACCAATACAGCACAATTCCGATAGACCCGTCTAGCGACTATCGATTCACTAACTAGTGTAGATACAACAAATGGATCTCTTATCAACTCAGGCTTCATACCAAATTTACAGGCAATAAAAAGAGTAATATATGATAGATTGGAGCCTGGATCTAACAATGCATACATATTATGTGAAAAGACCGATAATGTACCTGTAATGACATCAGGTGAGGACTCCTGATCCTGTCGTCCCATCAATGGATAAATGCAGTTCTAAGCCCTACCTCTGCCGCGACCGGATAACGTCTACTAACTCTGCCCTGACGGGTGTACTGGTCGTGATGAAGCTGCTGCAGATCCGGTCGGCTGAGCCCTAACACCTTTGCCACCTGTCGGGCATTCTCGCATAAAATGACCAGGTTCACCATAAGAATAACACACATTTGCTCCTTGTCGGCACGGCCCTATATGGGTCTTACCACACTGCTCGAGCCAATGACAGTCTCATCGGAATAGAATCCCCTCTATAATAAGATCCTCGTGCTCATAAACTCTGACCTGGTCCCGACTGAACATATCGATCAGCCCTCCACCCTGAAAATGTCAATGATGCGATAACTGCTGGGTAAGATGGTCATCTATAAAGATGTGGCCTGGGCCCACCTCTGAACTCCCTCGCATCACCTACGAATCGAGCCCTCTTATGCTGGCCCTTATCACATTCTCGATCTACCAGTTGTTGCCTTTTATGATCCTCAAAATATTGTACATAAGCCTGAATGTGAGAGATATCCATATTCTGATTCAGAGAAGCCATAGTACACTCGTTAACCAAGTGCGGCCCCAAGCCAGTAACAAACCTATGTATCCGGTCACTCATCTCCGCTATAATCGTAAGAGCATAACTGGCCAATGAATTAAACTGCAAGCTATATTCTCGAACACTCATGCTGCCCTGTTCAAGGTGTATGAACCTGTCCTGCTTGGCCCGTCGAAGCTCGACTGGCAGAAAATGCTGTAAGAAGTCCTCTAAAAATTCTTTCCATCCTATTGGTGGAGCACTAGGTCCCCTTCATTGCTCCCATGTTTCATACCAGGTTACTGCGATATCCCGCAGTCTATAAGAAGCAAACTTTACCGACTCAATATCGGTAGCATCCATCACCCGCAAGGTATGCTATACCTGATCCAGAAAATTCTGTGGGTCTGCGTTCAGATATGATCCCGTGAATACCGGAGGGTCTAGATTAATGAAATTTTGAGCTCTCGCTCTAGCAGTTTTATCAGAAGTACTGGAAACCTAACGTTAGGCCTGAGCGGCCACCAATTGTGTCAATAACTGTACAACACCCCGCATATCAAGATCAATATCTGGAGTATCAAGTGGAGGAACTAGGGGTATTGCAGCTCCACTAATCTTCTCTGATGGTGGTGAACTGGGGGGAATCATACGAAGGAGTCACGCCGTGGGTCTCACTCTGGGTGGAAATCGGCTAGTACCTTCGCCTGCAGCCGTATTTAACGCCCTCACACTCTTGAACTTCTTCCTTACTATAGGTATCACTGGAATTATAAACACGAGACGGTTTAGGAGTGAAATACTTATAACTCAGCTCTACTGCACGATTTATAAGATGAAAGAATAGAAATCATCCCTAAATGTCACATAGACTCTTTCTTATAAGTATGGTGCATAACATACCCCTAAATAAGACTCTACTAGACACGACGTGTAGACTCCTTAAGATAGACATGCTCTGATACCAAGTTTGTCACGACCCAAACCGGAGGGCTGCGATGGGCACCCGGACCCCACTCGCCGGGTACCACCAATTGTACTATCAACACCTAGTCATATTTAAATATGGACTAAGCCAAAAAGGATTATATAAAATTAGGTAACCCACTTATATATATACATACCCGTACTAAGGCCGACAAGGCCATACAAGACTACTATACACAGGACACCTGTCTACAACCCTCTAAAGAGTATGTGACATCAAAGGTCGGGATAGGGCCCCACCATACGCATATATACAAGCAAACAAATCATAGTACCAAGATAGATTGACACTCGGAAATAAGGGGAGTGCTCCAAAAATCCGTTGAGTCAGCAATCTACTAACGTGGATCATCATCCGATCTACGTGAACCTGCATGCATGAAACACAGTGTCCTCCCACAAAAGGGACGTCAGTACGACTGATCTACTGAGTATGTCAGGCATGAACAATAGCATAACAAGAATACAATAATAACTGAAACTGAAATAGCCGACCAACAGTAAATGCCTCTGAGGGCCCTAATACATATGCCTAAATATTATGCACAATGCAAATGCGATATACATATAAATATTGACCACACAAGGGCATCTTCCTTTCTATAACCGCCTTTGTGGGCATCAGGTTATATCATATTAGTCACACAAGGGCATCAATATTGGCCTCTTCGGGCTCTTTCGTGATAGTCTGTACCAGCTGCAGGTGGTGTTCGTATATAATGCCTTTTTCTTTCCACATATCCCCTACATATATACAATATTTACCATATAGTAGTGTTCATAACACAAGTGGGTCCAGGATAATATATGAATATAATGCAAATGAAAATGCATGAATAACAATAAAACATCCTGAGTGACATAATATCCTTGTACCTTCGGCTAACACTGTGAATATCAACATCTTTTTCTGTATGTCTCAATAAGGACTTAAGAACATAATTAGACATGATTTTAACATATGAATCAATAACATGAATATTCTTAACTAGTAGGAGTAGAATAATTTATGGAAAAATATCACTGTTATATTTTGTTACATGGAACATGCCAAAAGAAAGAAATAATTTGCCTTTACATACCTTGACTCCACTTAATAACTTGAAGTGAAATTATTGCTAAAAAGAATGGAATAACGTTGCTGCTAGGGATAAGGTATGTTGCTGCTTCTGCTAGTTACTTAAGGCATAAGCTCACTTTCCAAATGCAATCAAAGTTGAATTGTAGAATAGAAGTTTGCTGCTTACATTTTTTCTTTCAATTTCGTACAAAAAAAAGGGTTGGAGGAATAATGAATCACGATTTGTTAATAACCCTCCCCCTAGATTGCTTGCTATGCTTAGGAGCTGCCACTCATTTCGTCATTTAAGCCTAGTCAATTAGGTGATCACTTAAGGATTTTGCACATTGAGATTCCTACATATATTAATGACAACCCACTTAACCTTGTCCCCCATTGATTAATTATACACACAATTAATCAATCACACACATAATTAATTTCGTGATCCCAATTCACTTAAATCTTAATAACTTATAAGACCTTCATATACTCAATGTCATAATTTTGTGATATGACACTAGTCCATAACCTCTTTGTGCGCACACCAAATTTATTTTCAATCTCCATCGTCACACTTGTTACGTCCAAAATTATTTCGGGGTTCTATCATTTTATTTACTAATCTCTTTATTAGCATACGTAAATATAACATAAATTCCCCGAGGCTCGGGTCTACTTTCCTACATTTAGGTGCTCAAACTATTGCTCAAAATTATGGGATGTTACAGAAAGGATCCAATCTGCAAATCTGAAGGTATCATCCTCTGGGCAGAACGACCCTTATCCTACGGTGGCATACATAGTTTCTGGCTACTAGAGCCTTCTCAGTAAACTATGCAACTCCTAAAATTCATGTTCTTGAAAATATTTGCTTGTAAGCCCATGCAATAGCTTGTAAACATAATCTTATAAATTCATAGTTTAACATGTGAAGAAATACATAATATAACTTATATAAATCATGAAAACATATATAAATTCATGGAACAGAGTAATAATGATCATAACTTGTATTTAAGAACTCATGAAAATCAAGGCATGGGTTCATGAATTACAAACAGGTTTATGATAATCACAATTGACTATCATGCATGCAAATAACGACAACACGATATATATATATATATATACATAATTGAACCTGAATATAGGGTTATTATGAACTTGAACAAAACCCTAAGTTTGAAGAATTCATGTTTCATGGATTACATGTAGCGTGGGGAAGAACAATGATGTCCCCACGTGGATAGAAGCTCTACATACCTTAGTTGCTTCTAAACTTGCCCTAAAAATCTAAACTTGGAAGAATAATCCCAAACATTGAACCTTAATTCCATGAGTTGAGTTTTCTTGAAAACCCTAGGTTAGAAATAGTGAATTGTGCTTAGGAACTAATTGTACTATATTTAGAATCGTATGGAAATACATGTAAAGGACTTACCTTGGGGTATGACATAGTTGGGAAGAGAGAACATTCGTTCTAGGGCTTGGGAATATGAAAAACTATTTTTTATGAATTAAGTGCCGAATGTATACTGTTTGCTATCGGACGAGGTTGACGGTAAGGTTGACTGTCCGTTAGTATTTTGACGGTCTGAGTCTGGGCCGTTAATATTTTGACTGTCCAGATCGATGGTCCGTCATTATTTTGACGATCTGTATAATCGGATCGTACGGTTATTTTCTAAAACGTTCTAGAGAGTTGAAAAATCTGAAATTCTGAGAGGGTGAAGATCGTCGGGTCTCAATAATTTGACAGTCCGTAGAATTGACAATTAGGTTGTCAATTTCAAAAAATGAAGTTGACGGTTAACTTTGACTGGCCGTAGAAATATTTACGGTCCGTACTTCTTGACGTCAAATTTAATCTGCAGAGCTGAATCTGGTTTTTCTACACAAACTCCATGTTTTGATTTTCTATGCTCGTGGATCATGAACAAGGCTTAGTTTGAAGATATGAGGTGTTACAACAAGGTTGTGAGCGGCTACGACATGGCACAATAAGGCATGCAGTGGTCCAAAGCAAGAAAGTGTGATGGGCAAGGCTGTGTGCGGCTAAGGCATGGAAGAATAATCCCAAACATTGAACCTTAATTCCCTGAGTTGAGTTTTCTTGAAAACCCTATGTTAGAAATAGTGAATTGTGATTAGGAACTGATTGTATTATATTTAGAATAGTATGGAAATACATGGAAAGGACTTACCTTGGGGTATGAGATAGTTGGGAAGAGAGAACCTTCGTTCTAGGGCTTGGGAATATGAAAAACTGATTTTTTAGAATTAAGTCCCGAATGTATACTGTTTGCTATCGGACGAGGTTGACGGTAAGGTTGACTGTCCGTTAGTATTTTGATGGTCTGAGTCTGGGCCATCAATATTTTGACGGTCCAGATTGATGGTCCGTCATTATTTTGACTATCCGTATAATCGGATCGTACGATTATTTTCTAAAACGTTCCAAAGAGTTGAAAAATCTGAAATTCTGAGAGGGTGAAGATCGAAGGGTCTCAATAATTTGACGGTCCGTAGAATTGCCAATTAGGTTGTCAATTTCAAATAATGAAGTTGACGGTTCACTTCGACTGGCCGTAGAAATATTTACGGTCCGTACTTCTTGACGTCAAATTTAATCTGCAGAGCTGAATCCGGGTTTTCTACATAAACTCCATGTTATGATTTTCTATGCGCATGGATCATGAACAAGGCTTAGTTTGAAGATACGTTGTGTTACAACAAGGTTGTGAGCGGCTATGGCATGGCACAACAAGTCAAGCAGTGGTCTAAAGCAATGAAGTGTGATGGGCTAGGCTGTGTGTGGCTAAGGCATGGAAGAATAATCCCATACATTGAACCTTAATTCCCTGAGTTGAGTTTTCTTGAAAACCCTAGGTTAGAAATAGTGAATTGTGCATAGGAACTGATTGTACTATATTTAGAATCGTATGAAAATACATGGAAATGACTTACCTTGGGGTAGGAGATAGTTGGGAAGAGAGAACCTTCGTTCTAGGGCTTGGGAATATGAAAAACCAATTTTTTAAAATTAAGTCCCGAATGTATACTGTTTGCTATTGGACGAGGTTGACGGTAAGGTTGACTGTCCATTAGTATTTTGACGGTCTGAGTCTGGGCCGTCAATATTTTGACGGTCCACATCGATGGTCCATCATTATTTTGATGATCCGTGTAATCGGATCGTACAATTATTTTCTAAAACTTTCCAGAGAGTTGAAAATTTTGAAATTCTGAGAGGGTGAAGATCGACGGGTCTCAATAATTTGACGGTCCGTAGATTTGACAATTAGGCTGTTAAATTTTAAAAATGAAGTTGACGGTTCACTTTGATTGGCCGTAGAAATATTTATGGTCCGTACTTCATGACGTCAAATTTAATCTACAGAGCTGAATCTGGTTTTTCTACATAAACGCCATGTTTTGATTTTCTATGTTTGTGGATCATGAACAAGGCTTAGTTTGAAGATACGAGGTGTTACGACAAGGTTGTGAGCGGCTACGGCATGGCACAACAAGGCAAGCAGTGGTCCAAAGCAAGGAAGTGTGATAGGCAAGGTTGTGTGCGGCTAAGGCATGGATGAATAATCCCAAACATTGAACCTTAATTCCCTAAGTTGAGTTTTCTTGAAAATCCTAGGTTAGAAATAGTGGATTGTTCTTAGGAACAGATTGTACTATATTTAGAATAGTATGGAAATACATGGAAAGGACTTACCTTTGGGTATGAGATAGTTGGGAAGAGTGAACCTTCGTTCTAGGGCTTGGGAATATGAAAAATTGATTTTTATGAATTAAGTCCCGAATGTATACTGTTTGCTATCAGACGAGGTTGACGGTAAGGTTGACTGTCCGTTAGTATTTTGACGGTCTGAGTCTGGGCTGTCAATATTTTGACGGTCCAGATTGATGGTCCGTCATTATTTTGACGATCTGTATAATTGGATCGTACGGTTATTTTCTAAAACGTTCTAGAGAGTTGAAAAATCTGAAATTCTGATAGGGTGAAGATCGACGGGTCTCAATAATTTGACGGTTCATAGAATTGACAATTAGGTTGTCAATTTCAAAAAATGAAGTTGACGGTTCACTTTGACTGACCGTAGAAATATTTACGGTCCGTACTTCTTGGCGTCAAATTTAATCTGCAGAGCTGAATCTGGTTTTTCTACATAAACTCCATGTTTTGATTTTCTATGCTCGTGGATCATGAACACGGCTTAGTTTGAAGATATGAGGTGTTACAACAAGGTTGTGAGCGGCTACGGCATGGCACAACAAGGCAAGCAGTGGTCCAAAGCAAGGAAGTGTGATGGGCAAGGCTGTGTGCGGCTAAGGCATGGAAATGATGGGAAACCTGAGCAAAAATTGGGCCATTGGCGCCCAAATTTGGTGGGAACGCACGCATGTGCGCAACACAAGCGACAGTTGGCGGTTTTTTTTTATCTATTTCCCTTGTATTCAACCGAAATGGCTAAGTGTTTTTGGGCGGTTGCCTTTGTATTTTCAACATTCCTTGTAGTTCCTAGCAGTTGGGGGATATCAAATGCATTAGCTTAGCATGGGGGCTGAGTGGGTCAAGCTGGCCCTATCATTGTAAGCTAAGTGTTGGGTAGTTGGTTATCACACGAAAATATAAGTGTGTAGCCCAACACTTTTGCGTTTTCAGGTTTTGTGAGTTAGAATTTTAGGAAAAATTCTAGAGAGTGAAATTTGTCTAAGGTCAGGGGATCTTGTACCAAGGTTGGTGCGAAATTGAGTGTTCTTGTATTTACTCTAATAATACGAATTAGGAATTGATTTTATGTATATTGATGCCTCTTGTTCTTACTTTATGTTGTTATTTCTTCCATCTTTTGCTGCCTAAAAATGACTAAGGTTCATAATAAAGTGTTAGTTTCCTAAAATCAAGTCACAAGCCAAACTCTCTGGATTTTGGATAAGTGTTGGAACAGGCTGAGTCAAGGCACTGCTTGACTGTCGCGCAGGGACAAATCTCGCCTGTCGGTTGGTTGAAAATCGCCCCTGTGACAGATAGTAACAAATAACATTTGATAAATAATAATTATTTGACAGAATCCATGTCTCGACTTTGAGATTGATGATACCCTTTATGGATGCTTATACTTTTCATGTTTAAACCCTGCAAGTGGATATTGTATCCGTCACATGAAATAAGTTAAGCGTAAGCATAAAAAAATTAATTAGTCAATGAATTAAATTATCAGTAATTTAATTTAATTGATTGATATCTGTAATCTTAACATGAGGAGTTAAATAAGAATTAATGAAAGATTTCGAAATTAAATTGAGGAGTATAATTATTGATTTTAGGTGGACTAATCGATAATTTATTGTGGTAAGATTAATTCATTCATATTCCGAATTAATGCACAATTGGAAGCCTCATTATTAATTTGTGGTCCCTGCTATGCCTAGTTATTCTTGGACTTGAAAAATAATATTCTTGGAGAAAAACAAGCCGACACGTTTTGGACTAGGGTTTGCAACCTAAAATGTGGTTACAAATAAAATATTTTCCAGCCCTAAGAGATACACTTTTCCTGAGCCGTAATACTTGCCCACACAAGTATTCTCTGTTCATAGAATACTATTGTTACATAGCAGAAGACTGCAGACCGCGAAACTGAAAGAAGACCGAGGGGATGCTTTGAAGGTTCGATTCGCGGTCGCGGTAATGCTTCAAGACATAAGTATCGATTTTATGCTTGATGTCCATATTACATGCAAGTTCGATCCTTACTATTTGCTTCTGGCTGGTATTCCATCGACCAAACCAGAATATATTAGGTCAAATATCTTTATATCACACGAATCTGTTCTATTCAAAGTAGAGCATCCGAGAAAGCAAATGCTAAGCAGAGGTACAAAGAGGAGCTGCAGCAGCTTAACAACAACCAATCCCAATAGGTAACTGAATCGGTCAAAATCAGCCATGGGAAAACATAGAATTATCAGCGGATAAGCAATTCAACTGGAGCAAGTCAAAATCGACGTCACTTTGCATTAATCATGAACACATAAATAATTTCAGTTTTGGATAAAAAGTGGCTTTTTGCATCTTTATTTTTCTGAAGAACAAATTTTACTTGCAGCTTCCTATTCATCCCTCGTTGTTGGTAGGATCTGGAGTAGAAGTTGCGCAAAGAAATGTTATTTACAGTAGATGGCCTGAAATCCAAAGGATTATTCCACCTCATTGATTGGTCATTGGACCAGTTCATGACTACATTTTCGACAACCAAACCATCAATATGCTCCACCATGAATCCTGCAGTTTGGTGCTTTACAAGTTGTTGGCATCCTGGCCTGTAATCCACCAACCCATCTGGGAACTTTGTCCATCTCTTGTATGTGAGGTTCATGTTTATGAACTTCAGATAAGAAGATGCCGTTTTCAGAAGTTGCTGTGATGTTGACAAATAGAACAACCTGCTCTAGAACTAGCATCCCTTGGACAGGTTGTCACATAGATAGGCTCTGCTCTTCCCCACCATGATGGATGGTAATATCGTGTGCTGATGTTTATGTTTGAGAAGGTCATGTCACTAACATTTCCTGCTCGGTAAATAAATCAAATAAGACAATGCATACTGAAATTCGAAAAAGCAAAACGCACGAGAATAAAATAACAATCTTAAGACTTAGCTTAAGAATTGGTCATTTATTCTTCTTATCAAAGAAAGGAGTAAAGGGAAAGGTTTAAAAGCATCATACAATCTAGTGCGTATTTCAAGTACATAGAACAAACATTTCATGTATGTCGAACAAACAACTAAATACAAGAAAACTAAGAGCTTAACTGAAATATGATCGTATTAGCTGCCATAAATCACATAAAAACCAATTGATTAAGTTACTTAAAAAAAGTTAACCAACCAAAATATCCAAGTTCTTATTGCAATTTAGGTGCACCAAACTGTTTGACATTGCAGTGACTAGTTTCTGGCAACTACAACAAGGAATTAGGTGGCACAATATTGAGGCTTGCACCAAACAAACAGAAACGGAATGATTAAAAGTAGAAGGTTTAAGCTTTCTAAAGGAATATGTTACTTGATTTTATTGATGAATGATTTATGATATATATAAGGTTACAAGAATATTTACTTGGATACAAACTAGATAACTAATTAACCTAATTACAAACGGATTATACTTCTACCTAAAATAGGAGATATACAATTAATGAAAGAATATTGGGAAATATTCTATTACACCCCCGCAGTCGAAACGGGAGGTTCTCGAACACTGAGACTGGCTCGAAAATCATCAAATAGTATGCTCGGAAGTCCTTTGGTGAAGATGTCGGCAATCTGATATCTGGAAGGAACATGAAGGACACGAACTTGACCACGAGCCACTTTTTCGCGAACGAAATGAATGTTCATCTCAATGTGTTTAGTGCGCCGATGTTGGACGGGATTGCTGGAAAGATATATCGAACTAATATTATCACAGTAGACCAATGTTGCCTTTTGAATCGGGTAGTGAAGCTCAAGTAGAAGATTACGGAGCCAACAAGACTCAGAGATGATGTTGGCAACACCTATGTATTCTGCTTCTGCACTGGATCGGGATAGTGTAGGTTGCCTTTTGGAAGACCAAGATAATAGGTTATCTCCTAGGAAAATGCTATAACCAGACGTGGAGCGTCGGTGTCAGGACATTCACCCCAGTCAACATCAGAATAGGCAGTGAGACCAGTGAGCGAAGACCTGTATAGATGTAATCCGAAGTGAAGTGTACCTTGGACGTATCATAAAATACGTTTGAGGGCATACATGTGTGCTTCCGTCGGACTGTGCATGTGCAAGCAGATGTTTTGCAGGGCATATGATATGTCTGGCCTCGTGAATGTGAGGTACTATAGGGCCCTGACCATGCTATGATAGTGAGTCGGTCTGAATATAAAGGGTCGGAATCAGCCCTGAGCTTGGAATTGGTGTCTATAGGCGTGTGGAATGGTTTGAAAAATGTCATGCCTGCACGGTCAAGGATCACTTCGGCGTACTTCTTATGAAATAGAAATAGGCCGCCAGAATGTCGAGTGACAGAGATGCCCAAGAAATAACCTAGAGGGCCCAAATCTTTCATAGCAAACTCAGAGGAAATGAGAGACATAATGGTCCGGCGGAGAGCATCAGATGATGTGGTGAGGATGATGTTATCATCATATAATAATAGGTAAGCCATGTATGTACCCTTGTTGTAGATGAACATGGAATGATCGAATCTGTTGTGTGAAAAATAGATAGAGGAAACATAATCAGTGAATCGCTGGTACCATGCTCGAGGAGCCTGTTTCAGTCCATAGAGCGATTTCCACAACAAACACACATAATCCGGATGAATATGATCCCTGAAACTCATAGGCTAATGCATATATACCGTTTCATGAAGATCCCCATGTAAGAAGGCATTCTTGACATCAAGTTGATGAATGGGCCAAGACTTGGATATGGTAATGTTGAGGATAGACCGGATGGTTGCGGGCTTTATGACCGGGCTGAATGTTTCATCACAGTCCACTCCCACCTATTGAGACCTGCCATCACCTACAAGACGAGTCTTGTACCTCTTAAAAGAACCATCATATATGTCTAAATCCACATAGAATGAATGATGTTAGCATCAGGTGGACGATGTACTAGGTCCCACGTCTTATTATCAATAAGAGCATTATTTTTGTTAATCATTGCGGCTGTCCAATTTGGGTCGAACAAGGCATCATTCGGGTTACGTGGGAAAAGGGAAGGGACAACTAAAATGGAAAGGTTAAACAACCGTTTAGGTTTATGAATTTCGTGCATGGCATGCGTTTCAATGGTCTGAGAGTGCGTCTCGAGATGCGGGATGGGAGGGGGGGTTTGCCTGCAGGACTGCTGGGAAGAGGAGGAAGGGTAGGGTGACGATACTAGCTGGCCGAACCTCGGTTTGCCGAGAGGTGGCTATGGAATCACCTTGAGGAAGGCTGTTCCGGGCCACTGTCGGCAGAACCGGGTGGGTAGGTAGTCCCGAAATGGCCGAGGTGGTGGCGGGTGCTGGGGTCTTGGACGTACGCTCGGCCTGTCCGTCAGTCTAAGGATGGAAAGTTGTGCTAAGATTAACTTGGGTACCTAAACCTTTCTGAAATGACTTCCAGAAGTTAGTTGTAAACTGTGCACCTCAGTCATATATAATAAATATAGGCACACCATGAAGGCGAACAATCTCCTTGATATACAACTTCGCGTAATCCTCGGTTGTGTAGGTAGTTTTCACCGGTAAGAAATGAACTGATTTGGTTAATATGTCAACAATTACCCAAATAGAATCAAACTTACGATAGGAGCGAGGTAAACCTATAATGAAGTCCATATTAATCATTTCCCATTTCCACATCGGAATCTCAATGTTCTGCGTCAATCCACCGGGCTTTTGGTACTCTATTTTTACTTGCTGACAATTAGGACACTGAGCTACAAATTCTGCAATGCTCCTCTTCATGTCGTTCCACCGTTAAATTCCCCTGAGATCATGATACATTTTAGTAGATCCAGGGTGAATGGAATATCGTGAACAATGGACTTCCGTCATAATTTAATCTCGTAATCGTACTACATTTGCAACACATAAACGACCCTGGTGCCTGAGAATCCCATGTTCGTCGATCTCAAAGGTTGTGGTATTCTTCTGTTGAATACCTTCTCTGATTCTTCTCAAAATGGGGTCTTTCCACTGACGTTCCTTAACTTCTGATATGAGAGACGATTCTGACATATTCTGAATCACAAAACCACCATCCTCCGAATCCCTTAACCGGACTCCCAAACTAGCTAACTAATGGAGCTCTCTTACTAACTCTTTTGTTTTGACCTGCACAGATATCGAGCTAACCATCAACTTATGACTTAGCGAATCTGCTACAACATTAGCTTTACCGAAATGATATAAGATGTCTACATCATAGTCTTTCAATAATTCCAACCATCTTCTTTGCCTTAAGTTCAACTCCTTCTGTTTGAATATGTATTGCAGACTTTTATGATCCGTGAAAATGTCTACATGAACACCATACAAGTAGTGCCGCCAAATTTCCAGTGCATAGACTACTGCGGCCAACTCCAAATCGTGTGTCGGATAGTTTTTCTCATGTTTCCTTAATTACTATGAAGTATAGGCAATCACTTTACCATGTTGCATTATCACACATCCTAAACTTGCTCCCGAGGCATCACAATACACAACATAGCCTTCTGGACCCTCTGGAAAAGTAAGGACTGGTACCAATGTTAGTCTATCCTTTAACTCTTGGAAACTCCACTCACAAACATCAGACCACTGTAATTTTATGGCCTTTTGTATCAACTTTGTTAATGGTGCTAATATGGTAGAAAATCCTTCTACAAACCTCCTGTAATAGCCGGCTAAGCCTAGAAAGCTGCGAACCTCAGATGGAGTCGTAGGCCTCGGCCAATTCTTCACGCTTCAATCTTCTGAGTGTCAACTCTTATACCTTCGTCTAACACTATATGACCAAGAAAAGCGACTGAATTCAACCAAAACTCACACTTGGAGAGCTTGGCATACAACTTATGATCCCGAAGTGTCTGTAGTACTATCCGCAAATGATCCACATGCTCTACTTCTGAGTGAGAGTACACCAAAATATCATCTATAAATACTATCACAAATACATCCAAAAATGGTCGAAACACGCTGTTCATTAGATCCATAAATGCGGCTGGTGCGTTTGTGAGTCCAAATGACATTATTAAGAACTCGAAGTGTCGTATCTTGCCCTGAAAGCCGTCTTCGGAATGTCATTCTCCTTAACCCTTAGTTGATGGTACCCTGACCTTAGGTCGATCTTTGAAAAACATCTTGCACTTTGTAACTGGTCAAACAAATCGTCAATTCGGGGAAGAGTGTACTTGTTCTTGATAGTGACTTTATTCAGCTGTCGATAGTCGATACACATCCGTAACGAGCCATCTTTCTTTCGTACAAACAATACCGGTGCACCCAAGGAAATATCATAGGCCTAATAAAGCCTTTCTCAAGCAGATCTTTTAATTGCTCCTTTAATTCTTTCAATTCAGTTGGAGCCATTCTATAAGGAGGAATAAATATCAGTTGAGTGTGTGGCAACACGTCGATACCGAACTCAATTTCCCTCTCGGGAGGAAGGCCTGGAAGTTCATCTGAAAATACATCAAGAAACTCATTAACCATCGGAATTGATTGAGAAGTAGGTGGTTCGGCATCGACATCTCTTGCCCGAACAAGATGGTATATGCAACCTTTGGAGATCATCTTTCTTGCCTTAAGGTATGAAATAAACCTACCTTTCGGCGTCGCCGTATTACACTTCCATTCAATGATTGGCTCGCATGTGAACTGAAATGTAACAATCTTTGTCCAGCAATCAACATTAGCGTAGCATGATGCTAGCCAATACATACCCATAATAACATCGAAGTCAACCATTTCTAATTCTACCAAATTCGCTAGGGTCTGATGGCTATAAACCAATACTGCATAATTCTGATAGACTCGAGATGTGGGATGGGAGGGGGGGTTGCCTACAGGACTGCTGGGAAGAGGAGGAAGGGTAGGGTGAAGGTACTAGCTGGCCGAACCTCGGTTTGCCGAGAGGTGGCTATGGAATCACCCTGAGGAAAGCTGTTCCGGGCCACTGTCGGTAGAACCGGATGGACAGCTAGTCCCGAAATGGTCGAGGTGGTAGCGGGTGCTGGGGTCTGGGACGGTGCACTATGTAAATGGTGAATTAGAAGTGTGTTTAGGCCATCATCTAGGAAGTCGTAGGAATGTCGAGGTGGCGAGTGTAGAGAGGCAAATGGGAATTGAGACTCATCAAATAGGACATGACGTGAAATAATAATTTTACGGCTCGATAAGTCATAGCACGAGTAACTACGATGATTGATAGGGTAACCCAGAAACACACATGGGGAAAACTGGGGTTGGAGTTTGTGAGTGGTCGGATGTAGATGGTAACAAAGACATCTAAAAATACGCAAGTGTTGGTAGGAGGGGTTCCTACGAAACATAACTTAGGTGGGCGACCGTTGAGCTAGAGACTTGTTTGAGATTATTTAGGAGATAGATGGCCATGGAGATTGCGTAATGCCAGAATTAATGGGGAATTGAGGTGTGAGCAAGTAGGGCACGAATGAGGTTGTTTATGGTTCGGATTTTTCATTCGGCTTTACCATTTTGGGAGGATGTGTGAGGGCAGAAAAAATGAAAGGTAAGACTGTTTTTGGAGCAAAACTGTTTGAATTGATTATTATCGAATTCTCTGTCATTGTCACATTGAAAACATTTAATGCTCTTTTCAAATTGTGTTTTTATGAAAGCACTAAATGAAGAATAAATGGGGTAGACCTGAGATTTATTTCCAATTGGAAAAGTCCATAGAAAGTTGGAATAATCATCCAAAAATAACACATAATATCGATAGCCAGCCGTACTAAAAATAGGGGATGTCCACAAATCACTATGTATGATATCGAAAGGCATTAAAGTACAATTTGTGGATGCAGAAAATGGTTATTTGACACGTTTCCCAAAAACACAAGATTCACATATAGGAGTCCTAGAAATACGGTTACAATTAATAAAATTATTTTTACTAAGAGAGGTAAAATAGAGTCTCCCGGATGTCCTCATTTGGAATGCCATAAGGAAGACGAAATAGCAACAAATGTTGAGGGAACTGAGGCTGGATTGTTAATGGCATTTGAAATAGGGTATAGATCTCCGGTATTGTCACATCTCATTATTCATCTCCATATCGTAAAATCCTTTACAGTAAAACCAAAAGGATCAAAGTCAAGGGAAACCCAATTGTCAGTTGTGAAACGTCGCACGAAGATTAGATTCTTAATGAGTTTAGGGGCATGGAAGACATTTTTTAAGATTAGTGGTGGATGTGGTAGGGATATAGAGGAATGACTATAACCACGGATGGGAATGCCTTGTCCACTACCAATAATAATATTTCAATTTTAAATACTCAAATTGGAATAAGATGAAAAAGTAATTTGTGATGCCGTCATGTGAGATGTGGCACCTGTGTCCATATACCAATTTTCGTCAGGAGTGTTGAATGACATTGTGCTCATAAATACCTCAATGTCAGTCGGTGCATAAGTCGATTGGGGGGGCTGTGCTATGTAGGCATGTTGTGGACGTGGGCCAAGTATGCCATGTTGGGCCTGTCGATTCTGAGGTGGAGTCCACGAGGATGTCGTATGTGGGCAAGGAGGGGAGGCCCATGACAGTGGGGCCCACGCAACAACGATGGAGGCTGTTTCCACTACTGCGGTTGCTACCGGCTATTTCCGACCTGCGGGGACTTCCCCTTCACGTCGCCGTTGTTGATAGAATTTGTTCCGCCACGGCCCTTGCCGGACTGCCTGCTCCGGCGATTGTTACTAGACGAAGTTGACTGTTGCGAGTCCTCTGGCCGACGGTTTTGGTTGTCGGACCTAGAGGCCCTGCCATCGGTGGAGGGCCCGACAGTGGTAGTGAGGGCGACATCGAAAATGCTGGCCCGAGTGGTGCTATGCTTGATTTTCTTGGTTTCCTCAAGGATGAGCTTCGAACGGGCCTCATAAAACAGAGATAATGGCGTGCATTGCTGAAGGATGGTGGAAATGCCACAATAGGATTCATTCAAACCTGCAATAAGTTGCATGACCAATCGCTGATTAGTGACTGGTGAGCCGACGTTGGAGAGTTGGTCGGCAAACATCTTGAGTTCTTGACAATAGGCAGACATGTTTGGGAAATAGTCCTGATGAACGTCCTTGAACTGATTTTAAGGTATAACGCTCGTTGAGTTTTGTTGTCGTGGAAAATACTGTCCAAACGTTCCCACGTTTGGCGGGCAGTGACATCAGTCTCAATGATGGTGTGCAACAGATCATTAGATATCGTGCCATATATCTACTGGAGGACGACTGTGTCCAAACGAGACCAAAGTGCATCATCAGAAGTCGAAGCCGATGGTACGTCTGTTGACTTCGACGTGGGAGGGATGATGTAGTTGATAACTTCATAAACATGACAATGGATCTTAAAAAGCTCCATCCACGAGGAGTATTGACCCTTTTCCATCTCAAGAGTCACAGGGATGAAATTTTTAATGTTGTTTACGGCAAGTGCCGGATGGAATTTGGATTTGTCAACTATGGAAGAGGAAATTTAGGAGGAAGTGGGAGGGAGAATGGCCGGAAAAACTAGGGTTCTATCGTGGGGAAAAGGGGGGTGGGTGAGAGAGGTCGGCGGCTAGGGTTCCGACGTGGGGTAGGTGCCGACGTCAAAAAAAGGTGGCGGCCGAGAAGGTGTATCGACGGCTAGGGTAGGGTTTGTAGTTTTAGGCTACTGATATAATAAATGAATATGTTCCTTGATTTTATTGATGAATGATTTACAATATATATAAGGTTACAAAAATATTTACTTTGATACAAACTAGGTAACTAATTAACCTAATTACAAAAGGATTGTATTTCTATCTAAAATATGAGATATACAATTAATACAATTAATGAAAGAATATTGTGAAATATTCTATTACTTTCTTCTGCTTCTACTGCATGAGTAAAATGTATTCATTAAATGAAAGTGTGAAACACGGAGCAAAGATAGAAAGGTGTAAATCTTGTGGTATTTAATATATATCAACTGTTACTCTAGCAGAAAAGATCCCAAGTGGAATACCTTCATCTCGAATTTGTAGAGCGAAGCCTCTATGAGATTCAACAATTGTAATGTTATCCAACAACAAATTCCTGAACGTGTAAATTGGCCATTCATGGATCTTCTATGTAATAGCTAGAAATTGAAAAAAGAAAAAGAGAATGTACAACAACAATGACAACTATTACAATTATTATGTCTCCTCAACTAGTGGGAATGGTAAAATGAATCACTATTTGTTTTAGCCGGTCAAACCACAATAAGCATATTAATTATTACATTATTAATCAACCTTTCCATTTACACAAAGACAAAAACAAAAACATACTACTCTATCCGTTCACTTTTTCTTCTCCACTATACTCTAAATAAATGTCAACTTTTACTTGTACGGTCTAAAAAACCAAGAAATAATTTATTATTTTATACCTATTTTGCCCTTATTATTAAGTGCTAATTATTTTCCCATTCATTTCTCAACGAGTGAGATGACGTATGGAGTAATAATTAGAGGTGATATAGTAAAATTATCTTTTAGTTTATTCCTTTTCCATTCATATTTAAGTATCTTACTTTCCTTTTTGATTTGTCCAAAAAAGAATGTCTTTTTCTAAATTTAGTAAGTTGATAATTCAAACATAGTATAGGACAAGCTTATAACCACGAAATTCAAATAATTTTTTGCTACTTTACACATTTTTAATTTAAGGTCGCAAGATTCAAAAGTCTCTTATTTCTTAAATTTTGTGTCAAGTTAAACTAAGACACTTAAATTGAAACGGAATAAGTACTTCTTAAGGAATTTGTCAAATCAAATATGGACAAGTAAAAATGGACGGAGGGAGTAATAAGAAACATCTTTACGAGGAACAAACATTAGCGACATGGCCCACACGAAAAGTTGAATAGCACGCACCACCAATAAGCAGGCTCGATAAGTCATACATGGTTGACCTTAACATTTCGACAGCCAATAAACCCTACCAACCTCGGCCTACACTCATCCCCAAAGCAAGCTCCAGTGTGGTTCCAGCTCACCATCACATTCTTCTTCTCATCAAATCTCTGTATAAACTTCAATCCCTGACCATTAATTTCTCCACCTCTAGTAATCCCCACATCCATCGCATCCTCCGCCACTACAACATACCACATGCTTTCCTCCTTCGGGTAATCCTTGAACTTCGCTCCTCCCAAAATAGTCGCCTTCTTATGTATATCCAATACGAAGCCGGATTTAGGAATATTGTGCTTGTTAAGTACTTTCCCAGTGGGAAGATGACATGGCATTGACGGTGATGTTTGGTTACGGAGGCTGAGCATGTGTCTATAGCTTTCTGGATTGGAACGGTGTCGTGTTGAAAGAACAAATCAAAGTTAAAGTTAGTTTGTTAGTCAACAAGTTAGTTAGGTGGTTAAGAAGTTAGTTAAAGTAGTCAATGCTAAACTAAGTGGTTAAGAAAGTTAAAAGTAGTTAATGCAAAACTAACTCTAAAGAGAAAACACAAGTCTTGTAAATGTATAAATGGACCTTGTTAGTCATTGTACAAGTAGTTTTTCGAATGAATAAGAACTACAAAATCTTCTCTCCACTCAAAATCTTCCCTTCTTCTTTCCTCTTGTTCTACTTTGATACATTTTCAATTCACTCATGGTTGAGATGATAATTTTAACATGGTATCAGAGCTTTGATCCACTGCTCGATGACTGCCTTTATTCCGCAACATTATTGAAGACAATCTACTGACTTGGTTCAGTTTCCCAATTCTGTACTTCTATTCTTGATTTCATCATATTCTATTCTTCTGTCCTTATGTGTTTCTGGTTTTTTCTTCTTTTTTGATCTTAAATCTTCTGGTTCTCTACTTCTTGGTTCTGAGTTTGAATCTGGAAATCCTTTTCTCTTCTGAAAATTTTGGTTACAAACAGAATATAAAACACAGAAAAATATACCTGAGTCTACACATGAGAAACTGTATTGAACCTACAACTTTAGAATCATATCTTGAAAATTCTTTTCATCTATCTGTTTTACAATGGACAATGCTCCAAATACAACTGAGAACAATCAAAGTAACACAAAAACAAACTCAACTGTGAGAACTGGAATTACTACAGCTATAGACCACAATCACCCACTGTTTCTTCGATCTTCAGATGTAAGTGGTGTTTCTCTCATATAATTTCAATTACTTGGTTCTGAGAATTATGCATTATGGAGTAAGTCTATGAGAATTGCACTACTTGATAGAAATAAACTTGGCGTTGTTAATGAAAAATGTAAAAAAAAGAAAACTATGAAGAAGAATAGTAGGATCAGTGGGATATAGTGAATGCAATGGTCCAAGCTTGGTTGATGAACTCAGTTTCAAATGGTTCACTTAGTGGTATATTGTATGCCGACACAACTTATGAAGTGTGGGAAGACTTAAGAGAAAGATTTGATAAGGTAGATAGATCAAGAACTTATGATCTTCATAGAGAAATAACTATTTTAACTCAAGGAAGTTCAAGTGTGGCTGAATATTTATCTAAACTCAAGACATTTTGGGTAGAATTCCAATCTTAAGTTCCACCCCCTAACTGTGGATGCTCTAAGTCTAAAGAATTTGTAGAATACCTTCAAAGGCAAAAACTGTACCAATTCTTCATGGGCTTAAATGAGAATTATATGCAAGCAAGATGTCAAATCTTGTTAATGTCCCCACTACCTACAGTTAATAAGGCATATATCATAATTACTAGTGATGAAAATAAAAAATCAATCACTGCTAAATCAGTTGGACTGCTAGGTGTTGGGCATAGTGGATTTAGTCACAATGTAAGTCATGACCCTACTACTATGTATTCAATAGCAGGACCAAACTTACAAAAGTTCAAGAAGAACTCTAACATATTATGTGAAGTCTGTAAAATGAGGGGCTATACTAAGGAATTTTGTTATAAGGTGGTTGGTTATCCTCCAAGTTTTAGGTCAAAAAGAAAAGAACATGCTGCTCACAATGTATATGCAGATGATAATGATGGTGGAACTGCGAAAATATGCAAAACCAGTGGTATGAGTGACAAGTCCACTGTAATGACAAATTAAAGCTGGAAAGTTGAAGAAGCACATATGTTCTCTAAAGATCAGTATGAACAAATTGTACAACTGCTGGATCATAATTAGGGATGGCAACGGATCGGATCTGGACCGGATCCTATTAGATCCAGATCCGTTTTTCATACCTGAATCCAGATCCGGATCCAGATCCAGCGGGTCCATAAAAATCATATCCAAATCCGGATCCACGGATCGGATCTGGATCCACATGTAAAAAAAATTACCTTGCTAAAAATGTAACCTTGCTAAGAATTTTTTTTTGAACTGACAAACGATTTTTACTTAGCTAACAGTTTACTGTTTTTCAATTTTGAAATGTTCATATGAGATATTTTGTTCGTTGTCTCGTTTTGATTGTGAGCTATTAATTAAAAATGTTGGACAATGACAATAGTTGTGGAAAATGCTCACTAGTATTTCCACAATGCAGAACTTGCATGTGCTTGGAATCTTCATAAATGAAGTGAATATAATTTTAACTACTTGTCTATGGAGATGTTAGTCATTCACTAATATAACATTGATTTTATTATCGAAGTTACCTCTTTATTTTTTTTTGTTTTTGAGTTAACGCGGGGATAAATTAAACTTGTTTTGAGAATTAAACTTGCAAGATGTGCTTAGCAATTTTAAGAAAATACTTATAAAATTACATTCTAGGTTATGAATATATTTAATAAAAAAATGGATCCACGGGTCGAATCTGGACCGGATACGGATCTCAAATACAAGATCCAGATCCAGATCTGATCCGTCAGAAACAGATTCGGATCCGTCGGGTTCAAATTTTGAAGATCTATATCCTATAAAATGGATCTGGATACACCGGATCCGGACCGGGTCCAGTATCCATTGCCATCTCTAATCATAATATGATGCAGTCTAAAACTACTCAGCCTCAAGGATCAACTACTACTCAGTCATCTGCAAATGCAACAGGTATGGACAACCATAAAGACTTACTTGTAGATAATATCCTTAAACAATGGATTATAGACAATGGTGTCACTAATCATATGGTGTCTGATATTAGAACTGCTAAATAAAGCAACTAGAGTAGAAAATACATCTAACTCTAAGAGAGTACATTTACCTAATGGAGAGATGGTAAGTGTGACACATATATAATCAAGTACTATATCAAACAAAAGCACTCTTAACAATGTATTTTACCTACCACAGTTCAAATTCAATTTAATGTCTGTGTTCCAACGTCACGACCCAAATCGGAGGGCCGTAACGGATACCCGAACCCCACCCGCCAGGTACCGCTAGTCACACTATCAACACATACTCATAATTAATTACCGACTAAGGAGATAAAGATTGTAGAAAATCTTAACCAGAAATCCAATTTTCATACATACATACCCATACCAAGGCCGACAAGGCCACACATAACAACTAACCACATGACACATGTCTACAAGCCTCTAAGAGTAGCAACATCGAAGGTCGGGACAGGGCACTGCCATACCCATATATACAAGCAAAAATGTACCGTACCAAAATTAGACTAACACTCCGAACAAAGGGAGTGCTCCAAAAATCCGTTGGATCCACAATCAACTAACGTGAACCGTCACCCTGCCTATGTGAACCTGCGGGCATGAAACGCAGCGTCCCCCGATAAAAAAGGACGTCAGTACAACTAATGTACTGAGTATGTCAGGCATAAATAACAGTATAACATGAATATACCAATAACTGAAACATAAACAACTTACCAACAGTAACTGCCTCTGAGGGCCTTAATACACTTGCCTACATGTTATGCACAATGCAGTGTCTATATTTATTGGCCTCATTGGGCAATTTCCTTATCATGACAGCCTCTGTGGGCATCGTACCATGTAATAGTTAACGGATGTATGCATGATGCAAATGCGGTATATATATATTAGTTTTGCGGATCGTGCAACCCGTCCCAATATATGTTAGTGTTGTGGATCGTGTAACCCATCCCAATAAGCCATACAAGCATCACATCACATCATCACATCATATTGGCCTCTTCGGGCTCTTTTGTGATAGTCTGTACCAGCTGCAGGTAGTGTGCATATATAACGCCTTTCCATTTTTTCCCATATCCCCTATATATATAATATTTACCATAATGTAGTATGCATAGCACTAGTGGTCCAGGGTAATATATGAATGCAATGTAAATAAAAATGCATGAATATCAGTAGAACATTTCCTGAATTTATCGGATGACAATGATATTCTTGCCCCTTTGGCTAACACGGTGAACGTCAACACCTTTTCCGTATGCCTCAATAAGGACTTAGGAACATATTTAGACATGTTTTTAGCATAGGAATCAATAACATGAATATTCTTAACTGCTAGGAGTAGAATAAATTATAGAGCAATATCACAGTTCTATTTTGTTACATGAAACATGCCGAAGGAAATAAATAATTTGCCTTAACATACCTCAATTACCAACTCCTCAAATAATTCTCAACTGAAAATATAAACTCCAATTGTTTGCTACACGTTTTGTTCAAACCATACTGAAATGGTTTGCTACTGCTTTATACAGTTCAAGGGTAAAATGGTTGTTGTGCCTTTTTCACTGTGGTAAAATGGTTGATGTGCCTTTTTCACTTTAAATAATGAGATGCTCCCTAGATGAATTATAAAGGAAAGGCTGAATGTTTCAAGGAATCTCCCAAGGCTACAATATAAATCCCAACATGAAAATGCACCTTAATCATGACCCCTAATTATCATGTCCTCCACTCTGCCAATCTTGGCGGTGGAGGACTTAATTCGATGACACATGCCACCAACATGCACGGTCACTTAATTAATTAAGTGACCTGCCTCCGAATCATTTATCAATTACACACACAGTTAATTTCGTGATCCCACTTCACTTATAACTTGGTTATTTATAAGACCTTCATATACTCAATGTCATAATGTTATGACATTAGTTCATAACCTCTTTATGCACACACCAAATTTATTTCCGATCCCTGCCGTTACACTTGTTACGTCCAAAATTATTTCGGGGTTTAATCATTTTATATACTAATCTCTTTATTAGCATAAGTAAATATAACATAAATTTTCCAACGCTCGGACCTATTTACACACGCCTAAAGATTTTATATACGCTTAACGATTTAAATCGTAACCTGAAAGTATGGGATGTTACACCCAACTCACCTGAGAATTACTATGTGCAGCCACCTTCTACCCTGATTTCTGTTTATTTAAGGATTTTTACAATGGGAGGGTGAGGGAGATTGGTAGGCTGCAATATGATTTATACATGTTAGTGAATCAGCCATCACCAAAACACCTAAATGAATAATTGAAGTTAGGACTAAATGTGAGAAAGGCTAAGGAACCTGTTGCAATGCCTGAGAAAGAAATAAAATTGTGGCACAAAAGATTTGGACATACTTCTAGTACTATTTTAAGTAAACTGATTAGAGAAAAATCTGATGTCATAGCTAGTACTATAAAGAATTGTAATGTGTGTCCATGTGCTAAACATTGTAGACTTCCTTTTCCAACTAGTAATAACAAAAGTACTTCCAGCTTTGTTCTTGTTCATATGGATGTTTGGGGGCCTTATAAAGTTCAAACTCATAATGGCAATAAATATTTCCTAACAATAGTAGATGACTTTACAAGAATGACTTGGATATACTTACTTAAGCTCAAATCAGATGTCTGAGTGGTAATTCAACAATTTTTAATATGTGTATACTCAGTTCAATAAACCAGTAAAAATAATTAGAACTGATAATGGAACAAAATTTGTAAATGAGGTATGTAATAGTCTATTCTTAAAACTAGGCATCGTACATCAAATATCATGTTCTTATACACCTTAACAAAATGGTGTGGCTGAACAAAAATACAGACACATACTAAAAATAACTAGAGCAGTAAAATTTCAAGCCAACATTCCATTGCAATTCTGGAGCTTATGTGTACAACTTGTTGTATACTTGATAAATAGATTACCCTCTTCTATTACTGACATAACACCTTATGAGAAACTTTACAAGAAAAAACCTTCTATTAGTCATTTAAAAGTATTAGGATGTCTGTGCTATGCTAATGATTTAACAATATCTGATAAGCTACAGTCCAGAGTAAAACCTTGTGGCATGATGGGATATTCTGAAATACAAAAAGGAATATTCTATATGACATGCAAAACAAATTGTTCTTTGTCAATAAAGATGTTACTTTAAGGGAAACTGAATTCCCTTTCAGAGCAGAAAGACCAATTTTTCTGCATGATCAAACTAGTAAGCCTAATGATGACTATTCTACTACAAATACATATATGTCTATACCTGTATATGATTATCAGACTACTCTACAAGAAGACTCAGATCAAAGGCATCATAAATCAGAAAATGTTCAAAACATCACTCTACCCTACTCAATTGAAACTGTAATAGCAGATATAAACCAAAATGATACAATGCAAATACAATATCCTAAACCACCTATGACTCAAGACTCGGAATCATCCTACTAATACAATTTCTACCAGGAAGTTTACCAGATCAAAACAACCTCTAATTTAGCTTAAAGACTTCATCACAAATAAATCTGACTCAACTGCTCCATACTCTATAGCCAGTTACATATCATATGAAACAATCTCACCAAAATATAGAGCTTTCCTCACTGCCTTTTCAGAAATAACTGAACTAAAGAACTACACTGAGGCATCCAAAGATCCAAGATGGGTGGATGCAATGAAAGTAGAAATCAAAGCACTACAAAACAATCACACATGGGATATTATTTCCCTACCTGAAGGCAAATCTCCAATAGGATGTAAATGGATCTACGAAATCAAGTACAAAGAAACAAAAGAGATTGGAAGTCTAAAAGCTAGACTTGTAGCAAAAGGATACAGTCAATGAGAAGGTATTGATTACCAAGAAACCTTCTCTCCATTAGTAAAAATGGTTACTGTGAGATCCATTCTATCCATAGCAACATCTAAACACTGGCACATACATCAAATGGATGTGTATAATGATTTTCTACAAGGAGATCTACATGATAAAATATATATGAAACTACCTCAAGGATTTATCAGTTAGGGGGACAAACAGGTATGTAGATAGATCAAATCCTTGTATGAACTTAAACAGGCACCAAGACAGTGGAACTTTAAACTCACAGAGGAACTACTTCAAATGAATTTCAAACATTCACAATATGACCAATCCTTGTTCATAAGGAAAACTGACAAAAAGAATAACTTTAGTATTGGTCTATGTGGATGATATGCTGATTACTGGAGATAACATGGAATAAATAGTAGAAACAAAACAAACTTTAAAAAAAGCCTTCAAAATGAAAGATATGGGAGAATTAAAGTATTTTCTGGGCATAGAATTTGCAAGATCAGAAAAGGGAATTCTAATGCACCAAAGAAAATATGCTTTAGAACTCATTTATGAACTTGGTTTGGCTGCTGCTAAGCCTATTAACACTCCTATTGACTATTGTGTGAAGCTAACTATTAAGGAGTATGATGACCACATCTAAAAGCATCAAGAAATAGGAAGAGAGAAGACCAAAACATAAGATGAATTACTGAAGGACATCAGCTCATATCAAAGGCTGATAGGTAAACTACTTTACCTTACAGTCACAAGACCAGATATAGCCTACAGTGTTCAGACACTTAGTCAATTCCTACAACAACCAAAAAAATCTCACTTTGATTCTGCACTAAGAATAGCCAGATACATCAAAAACTAGCCTGGGCAAGGTATACTAATGTCCAGTAAAGCACAACTCTAGTACTTAGAATTGGATGGTTGGCTGAAACTAGGACTATGTCCGGTTCCAGCCTGAGAGGGCTGTTCATAATTCACACTTTGGAAATATAACATATATTTGCCAAAAAATAAGAAATCGCTATCAGCTTGAAGTAATATCAATATTTATTTCATTTTAATTATCGAATATCAGTCTAAAAAATAGCGGATAAACCTTCAAGGGCTACCAATAAACCAAATAGAAATAGAAGCAGATCAAAACTCAAACGCATGATAATCTATCTATCTAAAAAATTAAATATCTGTTATTATTCATTCAATTATTAGAATGAAATGATTGAAGAAATTGAGAGAATGATTAAGAGTGTGTGCTTTGAAATCTTTGGTCACAGTTCACGTTAAATTACAAGAGAAACACATTAAGGCTCATGATCTACTGTATGTCTCTACGACAATCCTCTTCTAATGTTTATACACACAGTATGTGCGTGTTTTGGGAAGGCACAAAGATGCCAAATGAAACTTTCATAGTGAAAGACCTTCATGACCATAAGGGTGAGATGACGACTCCATAAGATGTGTGATGCACTCACATAAAAAGTTATTGAGGCAGTTGAATCGTATCTAAATGGGTTTTCTGACTGATATAAATGTTGTAATTTCAATTACGATTAGTGACATGATAGTGTAAGAGCAGTCTGAGGATTTACAGAACCACATAATTGATTGCAAGTCTTTCATTGCACTTCTGTCATGACACAACTCCGCCTGGAGATATGCCTCAGCAGTTCTTTCTGTATAACAGAATAGCCGACATGCAGTCGGATTTCAATAGGAAACAGACGCCTTTTATGCTAACTTAGATACTTTATGCAAAAGAATAAAAGGGCAGCCCGGTGCACTAAGCTCCCGCTATGCGCGGGGTCTGGGGAAGGGCCGGACCACAAGGGTCTATTGTACGCAGCCTTACCTTACATTTTTGCAAAAGGTTGTTTCCACGGCTTGAACACATGACCTCCTGGTCACGTGGCAATAACTTTACCAGTTACTCCAAGGCTCTCCTTCACTTTATGCAAAAGAATGCTATAGGAAAACTGACAGAGTGAAAGCCAAAAACAACAAATCGACAAATCTGGGAGACAAAATGAGGCTTTCAATTAGGAGAAGTCTACAAGACATTTACAAATTCACATAGCTCTTGTGGGACATTCAACTGACAGAGCTACCCAACTAAATGCAGCAGTGCGTGAAACTGAGAGAAAAAGGAGCAAGAAAATAATGTAACGCCGAAAAGTGTCAAAAGTGAACCCTGATTTACGGTTTGCTGAAAAAATAACCAGATACAAACAAAAGTAGGTTAGCTCAGAGTTCAAGTAGAGGTTTTCCAGGACCTCAGCTATCTCCTTGACCAAAACTGGAAATATCTTCAAAAGAAACTGGGCAATGGTAAAGAACCAAAATCGATAGCATCATCCTCATCTACTAGAGCGTTGATAAAAGATAGGACCAGACTGCATGAAATAATTCATTGTGATCAGTAAAGAGAGACAAATGCCCTTTCAAGTAGCATGCATGTTATAGTCAACAAAAATATCAGCAAGGAATAGAAGGCTTCTAAAATGTCTCGCACACAGTATTTTATACTACAAAGTATTCCCATCCTTTTATTTAAAGCTAAATATGCCCATCCTTTTGTGTAGCAGGGTATAATCAAACTTTTCTCTTAAGATGACATCTAACCCTTCCATACTTGATAGGATTTTGCAGAAAGAGAACATCATCAAGTGCTTTTTGCTATTGAAACCATGTCCAAAACAACTGTCTCGTCTATTCTGTTCAGAAATTTGATGCAAAATCTGCAAGCATGAATTAGCACTTCACTATGCATAATTTACCATACAATTGACCTCATAGTGACTACATACTTTGCTTCATAAAAGAATTCAGAAAAGCATACAAACAAAGAGCTTTTTTGGCTGGGATTTCAACTCTACAGATAACTTTAACAACGAGCAATATGTTCCTGCCATTCTCTGAATGAGTTCTTTGTCGAACAAAAAATATGAACCCTGAATATTTTCTTCCTTGTATCTCTCTCTCTCCCCTATATAACTTTTAATCCTTTATTTTGTTTTCGACTAGTTGTACCTGCAATTGTATTCATTCATCTATAGAACAAGTGGGGATACAATCCCCCCCCCCTCCCCTTCTCTCTCTCTCTCTCTCTATATATATATATATATATATATATATATACTATGCTTCAATCCCAGGCATTGGGGTCAGCAGTATGAATCTTCAATATCATAAATGTTTTGTTTGGGTCCACAATATTTCAAATACTCCATACTTGGGGATTATCTAACACTAAAGATTCTCTAATATATTCTAGTGGTTATATCGATAATATGTTAAGAATCTTCTAGTCTACTAAGCATTAGTCTTCTAGTTGGTCTCACCCATACAAAGTTTCAACGTCCATTGTTCTCTATCTTTAGCAAGGTCAGCCTGGATTCCGCGTATTCCAAATCTTTTGGAAACTTCATTTCATGTGATTTCAGGTCTGCCTTTTCCTCTTTTAACACCTTCAATCATCATATTTTCACATATAAGAACTGATGCATCTGGAGGTCTACGTAACACACAGCAAAACCATCTCTAGTGACGTTCTCTCATTTTATCCTCTACTTGCACCTTCTCACAGATGCGATCATTTATGATCTTACCTGATCTTTGTATGACCGCAGATCATCTTGACATCGCATCTATTTGACACCCATCTTGTTGATATGTTGGTCTTCGATGTCAAATATACACTCCATACACCATTGTGGCCATCTAATTGTTCCGTACAACTTTTTTTTTGATAAAATCTTTTATTCAACTGGTACCAAGCTGGTACATAAGCAAAGTACAAAGCAGAACTACATAACTATCATCAGTCACACTACATATTACCCCTTAAGAAATTCAAATAAAGATCCATCCTATCTGGAGTACTATAGGAATACCATGAAAATAGATTTTTGAGGCATTTGTTCTTGACTCTAGGAATCTGCACCATCTTTCCTTCAAAGCATGCCTTATTTCTTTCCAGCCAAACAGTCCACAATATACAAATGGGAATTGTCCTCCATATCTTCTTTAATTCTCTTTTGATTCCCGGAGCCTGCCAGATTTGGAAGAGACGGCTAATTTTCTGTGGTATAATCAGAGATGCTCACATGATAGAAAGAAAAAACTCCCAGCACTGCCTTGAAAAACTACAATGAAGGAATAAATGTTCAACAATTTCCTCCTCATTTTTGCAGAAGTGGCATCTGCTACACAAAGGAAAGCCTATTCTTTGCAATTTGTTCAGAGTAAAACAAGCATCTAGCTGCTAACCGACCCAAACAGGCTGCTTTCCCATGTGCCTTCGCTTACCATATCATCTTCTCAGGCTAATTTGAAAACTCCAGGCTATTCTGATGTAGAAACATTTTATAGCAATTGTTCACTGAAATTCTTGTCTCTGCTGTTAATCCAAACTAATTTGTCTTCTCTATTCATATCAGTGTTCAGTTGTTGAAGCAATTAACGAAAGCTACTCACCTTCCAATCATTCACTCCTGAAAGTTACATGCCAACATGAAGTTGGATCAAAATCTGCAACATGACCCTCTTTATTTAGTGCACCTCTAAATAAATCTGGGAATATATTCTTCAAGCTCTCATCCCCATTCCAAATATCTGTCCAAAACCTGATTTGAGCACCATTACCAACCTCCAACTTTCACTTATTTTCTTTCAGACTCCCTCACACTGCTTCAATTGAGCTGGATTTTGCCTCCAACCTTTTTTTCCAAAAATATCATCTAATATATTTTTCAAAACCTCTTCACCTCCCCTACTGTATCTCCATAACCATTTAAAAAGCAAACTTTATTGTGTAACTTTAAATTCCTCACTCCCATTCCTCCTTTCTTCGTATCTTCGGTGACCACCTCCCATTTAACCAGGAAAAACTTTATCTTGATTGCATTTTCATACCATAAAAATTGTGTTCTTATGGAATCCAACTTACTACGACTTTTTCAGGCATACAAAACAGAGACATAGTGTGATACAATATAAATTGCGAAAAGGAAATACAAGGAATTGAAAGATAGATAGATTGACCCAAGAAGCTAACAATTGAGAACTAAGGCTCTAGATTAGCCAAAACCCACAATTGATTAGACAAACAAGAATCAAATGTCTTAGGATGACCAATAGGGAACTAGTGTCCCTAGAAATCAATCCTCTCAAATAAAAGCACAATCAATGGCTTCCACAAGCCCTCAATCACTCAAGACTCTCAAAGGAGAATCACAATATCAATAGTCAAAATAATCTAAGTCTTCCAAATGAAATAACTACTCTTATATTAGATAGGAAAAGAAGACTAATGAGCTATTACAATTCTACCCATAATGAAGTAAGGGCCTTGTTTGACTAGTCTTCTTTTGATGAAATCTCCAATTTAAGGAATGACCTCTTTTGTATGCATAGCCCACCTTCATTCATCTCCATTCCTTCCTTCCAAGCAATCTTCCACACTTGAAATCCTCGGGATTGCACTAAAGTATGTTCTCGGATGTCCATCCTCATGTGCAACCCTCGTGAAGCTTGGAGCTCATGGTCTTGAATCCACATAGGTGATCTTGAGGCAACTTGGAGTGCATCATAGTGTAAGTTGGAATTCTATTTAAGACACTATTGATCAAAGTAAGCCTGCCCCCAAGAGATAGATATTGCTTTTTTGCAAGGAGTTAGCTTTTTGTTACACTTGTCAATGACCCCTTGCCAAATGTTCTTATCCCTACTCTTCGTCCCTAATGGAAGCCCCAAATAGGTGATGGGAAACTTTTCCTCCATGCATTCCATAATATATGCCAGTTCCTCAACACAGTAATCAGCATTAACACTAATCTCCATCACTGCACTTTGGTAGTATTACACTTTGGTAGGTATCTTCCTATGGCATTACACTCTCATGGCATTCCTCCATTTCAACCATCCTACTTCAATCCTATGCTTAGTATCTTTATTTGTCATTCCATTCTCGTAGAATATTGAGCATAAATATTTAATTATATACATTTAGGTACCTCTATTTATCCAATCTCACCTAAACTTCACTCATATTTTGTTGGCTAAACTTGATGTGCATGTATTTTATCTTTTATTTTGAATCCCTTACTCTCTAAAAGGCTTTCTACCCTCCCCAGACCCCACGTTGTGGGATTTCACTGGGTATGTTGTTGTACTCTCTAAAAGGCTTAACCATAGCTCAATCCTTTGATTGAAACTCTCACTAGTTTCATCAATTAAACAATATTATTGGTACAAAGCATGCACCATGGTACCTCATCCTGTATGTTATTGGTTAGCTCATCCATAACAACAAAAAATAGGTAAGGACTTAGCACAGAGACCTGATGCAAATTCACGGTAGTGAGGAATCCTTCGTGTCTCTTACCACTGTTCTTACACTTGTGACAATTTCGTACATATCCTTTATGACATTTATATATTTGATATAAATTCTTTTCCTTTTCAATACCCACCGAAGGACACTTTCTGACGCTATATCATTTGGCTTCTCTAAGTCTATAAATATCAGGTGTAGGTCCTTTATCTACCTATAAATTCCATCGATCTTCTTCATAAAAATATAACCTCTTATAGACCTACTAGGCATATATCTAAATTGGTTCTCTATCGCCCTTGTAGTGGACCTAAGTCTCCGCTATATTATTCATTCACGTAGTTTCATTGTATGGCTCATAAGTTTAATGTCCCGATAGTTTGCACAACTTTTAATACCTCATTTGTTTGTGCATATGGGAACCAAAGAATTCTTCCTTCACCCAGTTGGCATCTTTCCACTCATCAATGTAGCATTGAATAGCTTGGTAAGGCACTTTACTCCAGCCTATCCGGGACACTCCAGACCTCTATAGGGGCACCATCTGGTCCACAAGCTTTTTTAACTTTCATGCTCTTCATGGCATCCTTTACTCTGTGGGTATAATTTTATGAGTGTAGTTAAAGTTCCTGTCTAGTACAAAGATCTACAAAGTTATTCTCGTGGCTAGAGTTGAACGATTGATCAAATAGGCTCTCTGTCTCTTTCTGATCATACTCTATCCTTAAGACTATAAGACTCATCTTTAGTGCACTTAACTTGGTTCAAATCTTTACCCTTCTTTTCCTGCCATGCTACTTTATACATTTCTTTTTCTCCATCGTGTGTCCCTAACTCTTGGCACAAGCCATCTAGAGCTTTCTCCCTAGCTTTGTTGGTTACTTGCATGGCTTCTCTCCTAGATCTCTTGTATTTCCTTCTGATTTTGGTAACTTCTTATAGTCCCCTCTCGCCTCTTGGTCTTGACAACTTTTTGCACTTCCTCATTCCACCACCACGATCTTTTGGTCAAAGCCCTGGACCTTTATACACTCCTGGAACTTCACCTGTTACTTTCTTACTACATTCTTAATGCTACTTGGCATTTCCGTCCAATGCATATATGTATGCCCCTTCTTTCCGTAACTTGTCCCCAAATACTTGGTTTGTGCAATTAGTACCCACCACCTAATTCTCGATCTTATATGTCCTCTTCGTAAAACCGATACTCTTTCTCTCCACATATAAGACCACTAATCTATAGTGGGCGATAAGCATTTCTCCTGGTATAACCTTGCAATCCTTACATGAGGCTCTATCACGTCTTCTGGTAAAGAATATATATATATATATATATATATCAAAGTTGATCAGGTGGAGTGTATTCAGTAAATGCAAATGTCTGAAAAACAATCAAACTAAATAAAATTACAAAGGTAAACTTAAAATAATAAATCCAATGAAAAATTAATTAAAAATAAAACGGTGGGTTATACAACATTTCAGAGTATGGTTTTCCTCTTTCTTTGAACAGCCCGAAGCTAAGAGAATCTAAAACCATTTTTGAGCTAACATTTTACTCCAGACCAATGTCACAGTTTTCAATAACTAAAGAATATCAAGCAGGTTAACCTACAATATTTTTCATTTTGCAATGATTGGATGATTATGGCTTCTTAACTGAACATGTGACATCATTTTGTAACTGTTCCACAAAATTGCTAGTCTACCATTTCTTTTTTCTAGCTATCTGAAGCTCTAATATACTTTTCTACATCGATTTTCAAGTACTGACTTTTCCAGTCAAATTTACAATGCGCAAACACTCGCATTCCAATTTTTTAGTAGCTCTTAAGTACTGTGAATCACTTTAACTAATGAAGTGAATATATCAAAAAAGAAAAGGTATTCAAGATTCCATTTACTGTAGTGCAGATAGACGACTCTTGTCATCCGTTAGCTGCAATTTGAATTCAAAAATATCAAGCTTAACCACGGAAACTGGAATATATTCTACTAAGGCCAAAGTTTTTTACTATGGACCTAATTATACAAATCATTACTGGAATTATAGATGGTAAGATAGAGGAGGCTTATTTTAGTTTACATTCAAACCAAAGTAAACCAAGCCTATGAGGGCTAAAATCACTTATTTTGGTTTTTTTACCCCATATTGTAGGGTGGATCTAGCTGTGAAGAAACTTTTACCAAACCACACTGCAGGTCAAAGCATTTCATTCGGGACCTAAAAAATTGGAACAGAGTTTAATGATAAGCACAACAATCATTACTGGACTTATCAGATGGTTAGATAAGGCTCCACAAACTGTGAAGAAACTTTGAGCAAGCTACAGCTCCATAAGATGCAAGATATTCTTGTTTGAATAGACTCTAAAGCTTATTATAGAATCCTTATTGTATTATTTCATACCAGTAATTACTACAACAACAACATACCCAGTGAAATCCCACAATGTGGGGTCTAGGGGTAGAATGTACACACACCTTACCTCCACCTTGGTAGGTAGAGCGGTTGTTTCCGGGAGACCCTCGGCTCAAGACAAAGCATAATCAGGCAAAGCAAGCAAAGCAAAACAAAGTATGAGAAATAGTCAGACTCAGACAAGAAATTAAAGCATTGTAGACATACAGATAGTAAGAATCAAATACGCAATGGTAGCGCATTCTAACAACAGGAAGCAGTAGCTAACACAACTAAATAAGATAAATAAATTACACCAAAGAACACATAGCAGCAGGAATCAAACTAAGTGTGACAGACTAATCGAGCTTACCGTAATAACACTACACTATCATTTTGTAAGCGTAAAGAGGACTACGCTCGATTACCTACTACCCTTATCTGTGTCCTCCACAACCCCCTATCTAAGGTCATGTCCTCAGTAAGTTCTACCTGCGCCATATCCCGTCTAATCACCTCTCCCCAATACTTTTTTGTCCTACCTCTACCCCTCCTGAACCCGTCCATAGCCAACCTCTCACACCTCCGCACTGGGGCATCTGTGTCTCTCCTCTGCACATGCCTGAACCATCTCAACCTCGGTTCCCGCATCTTATCCTCCACCGAGGCCACTCCTACTTTATCCCGGATATCATCATTTCTAATCCTATCTCTCCTTGTATGCCCACACATCCATCTCAACAACTCTCATCTTTTGTATGTGTGAAGTCTTGACTAGCCAGCACTCTGCCCCATACAACATAGTCGGTCTAACCACCGCCCTATAGAACTTGCCTTTAAGTTTAGTTGGCACCTTTTTGTCGCACAAGACTCCAGATGCGAGCCTCTATTTCATCCACCTTGCCTCAATACGATGTGTGACATCGTCATCAATCTCTCAATTCCCTTGGATAATAGACCCTTGGTATTTAAAGCTTCCTTTTTTCGGAATGACCTGAGTATCAAGCATCACCTCCACGCCTGTCTCAGGATCGCTCCCGTTGCTGAACTTGCACTCCAAATATTCTGTTTTGGTCCTATTCAACTTGAACCCTTTAGACTCCAGAGTCTGTCTCCAAACCTCCGACTTGGCGTTCACTCCGTTGCGGATCTCATCAATCAGGACTATGTCGCTGCGAATAACATACATCATGGTACCTCCCCTTGGATTTGTCGCGTCAGTCCATCCATGACCAAGGCAAATAGGAATGGGCTAAGAGTTGATCCCTGGTGCGGCCCCATCCTCACTGGGAAGTGCTCCGAGTCTCCTTCTACTGACCGTACCCTAGTCATGGCTCTATCATACATGTCCTTGATAGCCCTAGTGTACGCCACAGGTACACCTCTAACCTCCAAACATCTCCATAGAACCTCCCTAAGGACTGTCATATGCCTTCTCAAGGTCGATGAAAACCATATGTAAATCTTTCTTTCTCTCCCTATACTGCTCCACCAACCTACTAATAAGATGAATGGCTTCAGTAGTCAAACGTCCCCGCATGAATCCAAACTGGTTCTCAGAAATAGACACGTATTTCCTCACCCTCATCTCCACGACCCTTTCCCAAACTTTCATAGTGTGATTCAGCAGCTTGATACCCCTATAGTTGTTGCAACTCTGGATATCACCTTTGTTTTTGTACAAGGGAATCATTGTACTCCACCTCCATCGGTCGGACATTCTTGTCGTCTTAAAAATAACGTTAAACAACTCAGTTAGCCACTTCAAACCTGCATTGCATGCGCTCTTTCAAAATTCAACTGGGATCTCATCAGGCCTGGTCGCTCGTCCCCTACGCATCCTGCGAATAGCACCCTTAACCTCCTCAACCTTAATGTTTCTACAATACCCAAAATCCCGGTACCTACCAGAATGCTCCAGATCTCCCAGCACAATGTCTCCATATACTTTTCCGTTCAAGAGTTTATGGAAGTAAGACTGCCACCTCCGCCTAATATGCACTTCCTCCACCAGTACTTTGTCGTCCTCGTCCTTGATGCACCTCACGTGATCCAAGTCATGGGCCCTTCTTTCCCTAGCCTTGGCTAGTCTGTACAACTTCTTATCCCCGCATTTCTCCTCTAATTCCACATACATGCGTTCAAAAGTCGTCATTCTCGCCGCTGTAACCGTTTATTTTGCCTCTTTCCTCGATATCTTATACAGTTCCCTATTCGTCCACTTCTACACCTCATCCTTGCTTTCTACCAATCTCACATACGCCAATTTCATTGCTTCCACCTTCTCTTGAACTTCATCATTCCACCACCAGTCCCCTCAATGCCCACCACTGTTACCCCGCAAGACCCCAAGCACTTCTCTAGCTACCTTCCGAATGCAACTAGCCGTCTAGTCTCACATACCGGTCGCATCTCCACTACTCTCACAAGCCCCACTGGCCATCAACCTCTCCCCCTTCTCATTTGCACTAGCCATGGTCAAACTCTCCCATTTGATTCTTAACCTGTCATCCACCACCCTCTTCTTCTTCTCCAACTTGATCTCCAAATCCATCACCAAAAGCTTATGTCGGGTAGTAAGATCCTCATTCGGAATAACCTTGCAGTCTTTACAAAGACCTTTGTCAACCTTCCTAAGGAGCAAAAAGTCTATCGAAGTCTTAGCCAACGAACTACGAAAAGTCACCAAGTGTTCCTCCTTCTTCAGGAACCTCAAATTCGCTATCACCATCCCACTAGCTCTAGCGAACTCCAAAAGAGAGACGCCTCCCCCGTTCCTGTCCCCGATTCCAAAGCCTCCACGCACGTCGTCATAACCCCCCGAAAATGACCCGATATGACTATTGAAATCCCCTCCTACAAATAACTTTTCAGTGAGTGGTATGCCTCCCACCACTTCGTCCAAATCCTCCCAAAAGCGTCTCTTCTCCTCTTCGTTCAAGCCTGCCTACGACGCATAAGCCCTAATAATGTTCATAGTGCACCCTCCAACTACCAACTTTATCGTCATCATCCGGTCATTGACCCTCATCACCTCTACCACCTGCTCCCTTAGCTCGTTGTCTACCAAAATGCGTACCCCATTCCTATACTGCGATCTACCCAAGAATCATAACTTATACCGTCTACATCCTTAGCCTTAGGTCCTACCCACTTGGTCTCCTGAACACAGGCTATATTAATCCTCCTCTTCTTAAGAATCTTAACTAGCTCTATGGACTTCCCTGTTAAAGTCCCAATGTTCCAAGACCCTGTTCTAAGTCTAGCCTCTCTCTTACCCCACTTAACCCCCTAACCCTCGCCCATGTCCCCGACCGAGAACATGACCCTAATCTACCATTAGTTACCAAAGCCACTAAAGCAAATATAAAATAATAAACAACTCAAACGCTTACCCTAAAACAGGAAGGGATCAAAGTGCAAGCTCAAGTTAACAAGAATCTAAAGGCAAGTAACACCACTACGCAAAGAATGCTATAACTAAAGACAAGAGATGGAAAAATTTAACAGGAAGGTTAAGGACAAAGAATAGATACGGGCAACAGGAGGTAACAATTCCAGTTGAATCGAACTTGTTGCCAGCGAAAAATATTGTTCCCCGAGACTGTTCGTGAACACTGTTCACCATCACTGTTTCAGGTACTGTTCACTCGCCGGAATACTGTTCACCGGAAGTTTTCACCCAAAATAAAATAAAATAGAGCACCGTCGGAGCGGCACTTACCGTCAGAAATGGGGGATGTATGGGGGGGGGAGGGGGATGATGACGGTTGGGGTAGGTTAGAGAGAGAGGGGAGTGTCGGATGATGACTCGGGGGATGATGACTGTTGGGGTAGGTTAGAGAGAGAGGGGGGAGGGGGATGATGACTGTTTATTATTTTATTAATCCACAGTGAAATCCCACAACGTGGGGAGGGTAGAGTGCACGCAGACTTTATCTCTACCTTGGTAGGTAGAGCGACTATTTCCGGGAGACCCTCGTCTCAAGACATACCAGTAATTACTCATAGTAAAAAAAATTCAAAAGAAATAGAAGGCCTAAAATGGAGAGCAAACAAGAGCAAGGAGTCATATCACATATGCATTCCTTATCTTATTATGAGACAAAGAACACATTTTACTTTTCAGAATCAAAGGAGACACCTATCAGACCTAAAAACTGTCTAGAATTCAAGAACTGATGACTGAATGTCAAAATCTCCATCAGTGGACCGGAAAACTGATAGCAAAGTAGAATGCGTCCCTCCATTGGATATTCTATGTAGAAACAACAATCAAGCTATGTATTAGCATATCATGAGAGAAGATGTGGGTAAAAGGAGGAAATAATAGGGTCAAGAGTTACAATAAAACCTGACAAGCACTAGCACGAAGAGAACCAAGTAGAAACCCAGCTTGAATATCCGAATTTTCTTCTCTGACTCAATGAACCTAAAAACTTCAGTCACGTCAATAAGATGTTGCCGTCTTAAGAATCTGCAATGCAATAACACCTCTCTTAGTTAAGATTTAAACAAAGCAATCTAAAGAAAGCAGCTTTCGAAGACGAGAAACATAAACTTTAAATCGTAAGATAGAACACTTTTTTCAGTGTCATTGAAGTACGTAAACAAGACAAGCAACATCACAGCAGGAGAAACACAAACGAATGTTATTTGGAAGAAACCCACTATACCACCGGTTCTTCTGAAGAAAGGATGATGTTCCATTAGTTGACTGACTGACAAAATAAAACACTAGAATATTAGTTTTGTTTTCATCAACCACGTGATTCAAATGAGAGAACCTTGGCACAAAGGTAGGATGACCTGTTGGGTTAGAAGCATGGAAACAACTTCTTTGCATAAATACAAGAGGAAGGCTGCAACAGTTAATGTCCACTCTTCCCTCATCCTTGCACCCATAAACCTCTATTTCAATCACAGGATTCAAATACCTCATATAGGTATTGGAAAGAGACTTCACCTTTTCAGCTGAAGTTCCGTGAGCTCAAATCTACACTTTTGCTATATATATATATGTGTGTGTGTGTGTGTGTGTATTTGCTAACCTACTACATGAAGGTAGTTGGTTAGCAATGTACCCATTTTATTCTCCAAAATAACCTTAAAAATACATTGCAGACACATCAACAAATAGGTATTTTTGTCTTTCCCCCAACATTTTAATACTCCTTGGATTTTTCCCCATTCGATTTTCTTGCTTATTTCTCCGCCCAACAGCAAACTCCTCATTTCATTCACCGGCAAGATATTTCTCTCTATTCTTTCTCTGGCTAACTACAAACTCGTTACTCTTCTGCACTTTTGTTTTTGTGCTTCTCTGATAGGTTTAGAAACACTATTTCTTTCTTTTGCTAATCCCAGTTTGGTTTCACCCAACATACTTCTGACCTCACCTTGGTTTCTATTGAAGAGATTTTATTTATCATTTTTTTCCAAAAACAAAGAATGACATTAAGAATTAAAAAAAGAAGACAAATTTCCCAAAACACCTTCCAATCTTTACTCCAGTTTCTAGAGGAAAAAGAATTTCAACAACATTCATGATTGGGCTTTTCATTGTTAACTCAGACAATTTATTTCAACTCTTTACCAATGGCAATTCTTGTAAATTGAAGTTTTTGATTAATGATGGAGGGAATAGTGGGAGTCTCGGGCAGAAAGAACGGAGAAGAAGGAAAGGTGGACCAATTGGAGAGAAAACTAGACTTCGGGTTTAGTTATTGAGAAGGAAAGACAAAAATACCCATTTGTTAATGTGTTTGCTATGTGTTTTTAAGGGTATTTGGAGAATTTAAAAATGGGTACAATGTTAACCTACTATCTTTCAGTCAATTAACTATATGCCCCAATCCCAATTAGTCGGGGATGGTGATCCTTCCAATTTATCCAAATCCATTTTATTTCATAAGTATAAGGTTTTATCTTCTAACGAAAATTATGGATCCTCTAAAACTAGATGTTCTCTAAACATCACATTTGCTCCTACACAAACGTACGACTCCTTGACAATAATAACAGTACTCCAGAACACCATAATTGATGTAAGTGCAACAACTTAGCTTTAATTCTAACCAATGTAGTCAATGGCTCATTTAAGGCGTGCTTAAGCCCTGAAGCTCAGAAAAGCTTAGAGAGGGTGCTTCGCCTTGCTTAAGCTGCACTTCAATTTAGGTAAGCCACTAAGGTATGAGCCTCATTGTCATGAGTTCCATCATGAATCGAGTGGTATTAAGCAGCAAATACAATCGGCAAATAAGTGCATTAGTTGTTAAGGAAAACATTATGACTTTGTTACTTTTTTCTTTGTTGGGCCTTTTTTTACTCAAACTCAGATTTAAGTTGCGTTTTGCGCTTATTAGAGCTTTTCAATCTCAAAAATATGGACCATTTGATTCTATAATGCTACGCACTTAGCTAAGTTCGTATTGACTCCAAAAATAAACTGTAGGTACTTCAAGACAACATTCCTGCTCGATTTTATATCCACCTTGCCCCTTTTTATCACCTTCAATCTACATATAGTCACACCAACAAACTGATGAATATAGAGGCTTATGTAGTACCCTTTCACATTTTAGCATCTACGCATGTTACTTGCACCCTCTACTTAATGTGGTGTTTCTAATCTTGTCCAATCTTGTACGATCATACATCTATCTTAACATCCGCATTCCTACTATATTTATCTTGTGGATGTGTTGGGCCTCATATGGGCAACATTCAATTTTCTGTAATGTTGCTGATTCCACAATTGTTCTAGACAACTTGCACTTCACTTTGTTAAAATAACCATCCTATCACATAGCATTTCTTCATTTCAAGCATTCTATTTCTTTCCTATATGTTACATATTTATGTATCATGTCGTTCTCCCTGAAAAAAAAGCCTCAGTATTTGAATTTTCTACATATGGTTACTCCTTACTATAATCTTATCTAATTTCACTTCACCTTCATATTTTTCATTAGGTCTGAACTTGCAATGCATAAATTCTGCCATATCTACGTATCCTAAAATCTTTACTCTCAAGAGTACAGTTTTAGCTTTTGGTTGACTCACTCACTACTTTCATCACTTAACACAACATCAACTGTAAATAGCATATATCATTAAACCTCATCTTGTATACTATTGTTAGCTTACCATAACAAAGGTAATAAGAGCAAGCGGAAGGTAAATTCCTGCTAATAAGCCACGGTTATGGAAACTACTAATTTTTATGCATCTTCTCCCACTTTTCTTACACATGATTGCTCCTTTTGTACATATCCTTTTATGCCATTTATATATTTGATATGAATTTCCTTTACCTTAAATTTCTTTCTTCTCTAACACCTATCAAAAGACTTTCCTTGACACTATCATATGTTTTCTTTAGGGCAGTAAGTATCATGGGGAGATCCTTCTTCCACTACCTATAAATTTTCCACCCTTTTTGATAAAAATTTAGCGTGCGCTGCAGAGCTAGCATGCATTAAACCGGTTCTCTATTACCCTTGTAATGTCCCTAAGTCTATGCTTTATCCCTCTTTGCCAGTTTTTCATTACATAAATCATCAGTTTAATAGTATGATAGTTTGCACTACTTTGAATACCTCCTTCGACATCTTTCCTCTCTTTAATAAAATACTGAATAATTTGGTTCGTCATACTACTCAACCCTCTAAATGGAACTTCTAAACCTCTATAAGGATATCATCTAGACCAAACTCTTCTAATTCTCATATTCTTCATGGCATCCATCATCTTATTAGACCTGATACTATGAGTGTAGATCATTAGTGTGGAGCAATTGATCATAATAGCAGCATCACCATCTCTCTTTTATTTCATTGTCTCCTATCACAACTTGTTGGAAATTGTCTTTACCTTCTCTCACAATCATGCTAGCTACTTAGCTCAGACATTTCTTTCTCCATGTCTAGCATCCCTAACTCTTATAAGGGGTTAATGTCAGATTTTGCTAATTTTCTTCTTAACCTCTTTCTTAGCTCTCTCATAGCATTCTCCATCTCCTGGTCCTAGTAACTTTCTGTACCACTCTCTCTTTCCTTTAGTAACTCCATGCAGCTCTTTCATTCCACCACCATGAATTTTTGTGGTCAATAATGGACAGCCTTTTAAGTCTTTTTGCCACTATGTATCATCCATTTTACTTTTTGTTCAGTTGAGACACACAAGTAACTACAACTAACAATCTTACTTTTCTTCTGCTACTTTTCATAAATCTTATATCTTGCAAATTTCTCTTGAAATGTAGTTATGAAAGGCTCAATCATAACCATATTTGGAAGTATAAACATAGAATTTGCCGATTGGTCTGTCAACGTCTGAGCTTAACCATTGACTGAGAAGTCAGCTTGTATTCCTCCCTATCAAGAGGCAGCTTTGCATTCACGTGAACTTCATAGCTTCGACAAGTGAAAGTATATAACTAGCATGACCTACTTTTCATGTATAACAACTGTCCAGTGTCCACATAGAACATTAGTATTCCTAGGCTTACCTCTGAAAGGTACTTTCTAAACTGAAATATCGCCGGTTATAGGCATAGTTGCAAACTCCACAACAGCAAAAGAGACCTTAAGATGTATCTTTTTAAGATATTGAAAGGACAAAACAGGAAGAGTCTTTCATCTGTAAGATTTAAATGTACACTTCATAATTTACTTAATAGCATCAGGTGGAATATCAATCTACCAAGATGCTACACTAATTTCGGAAGTAACAGCCCCAGACCATCCCTAAAGTAATAGAATAGAATAAGTTTGTTAGGATTTCAAGTGAATATGGGTCTAGATTCATACACATCAAGATTCATTGTACTTGGATAAGGAAAATTATATAGAATACTTTATAAGATACCTCATAATATTTTGTATTTAATTATAGAATATTTATTTACCTTATTAGAGGGATGATTACCAACCATACAATTATTTTTGATGAAATGATTACCTGTCATATTATACATAACCTAAGACTTTTTTTCCTATATAAGAACACCTCTTGTACATTGTTGACCAAGTCAATGAGAAGCATTTCTAATTTCGCATTTTAACAGAGCATTTACGATATAGAAACTCAAATAGTTTCGTACCGACGAGCACTGTTGGCTAATGTGTGCCACATGTCAGGCCAATAGTTTTTTCTTTTGTTCTTCCTTTTGGTGCCCGACAACGCTCCTCTCACTGGCAATTGGTGCCCCTATTTTCGGACGAGTGTTCAAGCGTTGATCCTCTCTCTAGGATCATTCAAGCACCATTTATTTCTCCAACGACTAGTGCTGATACTTTTAACACAACCAACGCCCTCCTCTAAACTTTGAATTTATTGTAACCATTATACCAATTCAAGTTAAGTTGATAATGTTTTAGAGATTTGCAACACCGTATCTCTTCTTGATGACTTCCCTGAAAAGGATTCCAGCACCGCTTTTCTTTTTGTTGACTGTGCACTATTCTAGCGAGATTTCGATGTCAACTTTCTACTTTTGAAAATAAGCAAACTCAGGTTGGTTTTCCCATTTTGAGTTTGAGGGGGCATGTTAGAATATCAAGTGAATATGGGTCTAGATTCATATGGAATAACTTATCAGATACCTTTGAATATTTTGTTGATAATTACAGAATATCTATTTACCTTATTAATATAGGGGTTGATTACCTATGATATTATAGGTAACCTAAGACTCCTATATAAGAAGCACATTGCACCTTGTTAATCAAGTCAATGAGAAGCATTTCTATTTTCACAGAGACCAAAGTAGCAGGCTGCATAGCAGCACTAGTATGCAATGAGGTCATATATTTATACAATACCAAGTTGGTCACATACTTTGACAAAACAAAATAGCAGAACAGGTAATCAGAAGATTTACGAGCAGCGACATATTTTAAGGTAAGCCATAAGTATCTATCATGTAAAAAATTTCTTCTCAACAGACATACTCTTCTAAAGTGTTTCCCCTCTTGTACTGAGTAATGTCAATTCACTTATTGTTGAAACTATGCAAGTGAGACAGAAATCCTTTGTGAATTTCTTGGCATTCAAAACAGACTGTTGAAAACATAATCCGGTGTCGTATAAGGTGAAAGGTGAAAGGTGAACAGGAGGTATTATGCTTCCACTATAATGGGGCAAGCAATGCCTATTTTCTGTTAGTCCTCTTTCGATAAGCTTTTATTTCTATTGTTCTTAAAAAATGACTTCCAAATATCCACTTAACTTCAAATACTACTTTTATTCAAATATAAACTAATTCATGTCCACACGCCTACTAAGAATAGGAAAACTGAAAATTATCTACTCTTATATGGGCCAGACAGGTAACAACTCACCATTACCCTATACTATTATGATACAACTCTATATTGGGGGCTAATGAGTAGTTTTCCTTTAATCTTTTTGCGTTGGAGGTGCCCAACTAACAAGGAAAGCTTAACCCAATTAGTCACCTCTCTCCCTCTATACTCTACTAACAGAAAAGGAGAAAATGTTCTTGATGGCTCTGATGGTACCTTGTGCAAATCATGTATACCAGACACCTATAAGCTCAAATATCACCTTGGTAGTTACCATACTCCAAAACCTTTATAACACATTAGGCCTTAAGATGTGACAGCTCCAAATCAATTTGGATACATATTCCAATAAATACATTTTTTTCTATCTTTCCATCTCATTCCTCATAACTTAGATATCAGAACACAACCCTAAACAGAGATGTTTGCTAATTAATGGCTCGAGTAGCTCCATATTACATTAATAACATGAGAAACAAATAGTATGAAGCGAAAGCCGGATTTCAGGAACGGTAGTAATCTCAATTATATGGAAACCTATGTTACTAGGGTCCTCCACAAGTGACAGATTTCAAGTATGGAAGTATATCTCTTTTATATGAAAATCTATGTTGCTCGGATCCTCCAAAAATGCCGCTATACCCATGTTGGATCCTCCGTAAATGCTCTATTCCTTAAGGATCTGACATGGGTGCATCGGCATTTCTGGAGGATACGAGCAACATAGATGGAAACTAGATAGCATGAATATGAACTTGATATAAGATGTAAGAGACATAAATTTGAACAAGGAACTTACTTTCTCACATTATAGTAAGCAGGAAGAAGTGTTAGCAGGAAGATAAACCAACGCCCTGTGATGAGGAACAGGATGCAGAATGCACCATGTATAATGTACTCTTTAAGGACCACAGAGTTGATACGAGATGAAGACTCGTAAGGGTTCATATAATCAGCTTCCAAATCTGTTAAGCACACAATCTACAGGAAGCAAATAAACAACTTCAGACACTTGTCTTACTTCATAAAAAAGAATAAAGAACTTCAGACAACAAGAAACAGAGAAATGAATTATGTGGATGAAAGAGCAATTTAGTAGTACTTGTCATAAACTAAACAGCTGACAAGCAGGGGCTAAGCCAGGTAGGGCTAAGGGGGTCAAGGGAAAATTATACATGGTTAAAATTATTTTTATATATATATAGTAGATATTGAACCCAGAAGGGGAGCCTTGGAGTAAAAGATTGACTCTTGAAAGACTGACGGGCGGTCCGGGGGGGACCACTACGGCTCCTCTCTTCTCGAGAATCCATACATCCCTTATCAGTGTATGGACAGCTATCTCTCGAGCACAGGTTTAGGGGCGGGAACGGCCATTCTAACTCTTCTCGGGGGATTCCATCCACAAACGCAAAGTTTCGGGACCAACAAGGGGCAATAAGGGAATATTCACCTATTGTCCATCGACTACGTCTTGGTAAAGTTGCTGCCATGTGAACAAGAGGTCATGGATTCAAGCCGTGGAAACAGCCTCTAGCAGAAATGCAAGTTAAGGCTGCGTACGACAAACCCTTGTGGTCCGGCCCTTTCCCGGACCCCGCATAGCGGGAGCTTAGTGCACCGGGCTGCCCTTTTTATAGTAGATATTGAACCCCTTTGGCTTCTTCGTGTGTATACTTATTCATATTTTGAACCACTTGTTGGAAATTTACTAATGTGGAATTAAGTTTATCCCATTATTTATGACTTGAACAATTGGGGTCCCGCACGTCGGAAACATTGTTTCCACACACGTGCACACATAGTGCCAAGTATCGCAAATTTCATTAGTGAAAGAGATAGTGGTACGTAAGTGAAACGTTTGAGACATAGAATGATGGACGGTTATTGGCCAAATGACAAGTATTCCACGTTGGTAAACGAAGGAAGAAGTGTGCGAAGTGTAAGATGAAACAAGTCGGAAATCGCCGCGGAGCCACGAAGGGCCGCGGCGCAGCCCCGTCGGAGCCGAGGCGACGGAGCGCCGCGGCGCTAATTGGGAGTTCAGCCACTGGAGCCGCGGCGCTTCGGAAGTAGAATGCTGCGACGGGAAGATGGAAAGTTCTGACTTTTGGGCTGGTTTTGGAGCCTTGAATCTCTATTATTTGATACATGAATTCAACCATTATTTTGCTGAATGTAACCCCTCAATAAGTGTCATTACATGACTATTGAAGGCTATTAGTTGGCTAGTTGAGGGGTCATCTCCTTACACTATAAATTGAGGGCTTTGGCTCAATTGTTCAAGACACTTAAGATATTTTTCTGAAATCTTCTCCTTCCTCTCTAGCAAGTTTTCTATATTCAAAGTTCTTCAAGAGTAACACTTGAGTTTCCTTTGCTCATTTGTTAAGTTGCTGTTGTATCTTGGGAAACTATTGTCCGACACCGTAAAATGATATATACGGAGCAATCTTGTCTTAAAGACAGAGTGTCATCACTCGACTCAACAAATCACAAGGAGTTTGTATCATTCTTGATTCCAATTTGTTGTAATCTTTAATTTATCCTTTCTAGCAATTTGTAATATTTATTTACTTCCCGTTTCCTGCAATTGTTGTAACCCACACCCCTTACCGAAAATCCAGGTACCGCCACTGCTGACAAGGACTGCCATCACTGCAAAACGATTTAGACAGCACAAAAGAGATTTTTTTTCTTTTCTTTTCGCCATAGATCCATAAAAGTATACAAAAACTCAAACTTCTTGTCATCAAATTAGCACGAGTCTAGAAAGATTAGATGAACTTATTAGTTTAAAGATTGTCACAGATGACTCCTAGAAATAGCATACAAAAAATAAAAATAACTATGCATTAATCACTAGTAGTCTAGTACTACATTATTATATATAGATAAGATAACCATTAGGATAGCTCCGCAAGCTCTGAAAAAAAGGGTTTAAATAAGTAGTAAAGAAGAAAAGACAACTCTGCCAAAGAGAATAGTGAAATAAAAACATCATGCAAAGTCACGCTCTTCCTCCACGCCACCCACCCACCGACCAACAAATAATTTGTGAAATAAACATTGAAAAAGGCTGAATGGGGTTTAGGAATTAAGGGTACCTGATAGATGATTAATGAGATGAGGGAAATGTTAATGGCTAAAAATATCAGCCAAAGAATGGGTTCCCAAGCCATTTTTTTGCTTTATTTTGGATCCTTTACATGTAGAGAAAGAGGATTGTTTAGAAGAAATATCCAAATTGGAAAGTGCATAGGAGCTACAATGATTCTGAACTTGTAGGCAAAAGGGAAAAAGTGTTCTGGGCTGAATTGGAAAGTTGATGGAAGAAAGGAACAAGACGATTAATCAATCATGCCCAATTTTACAACATTTTGTTTTCTTTATTAATCCAAGGTGCAAACCGCAAAGGGTCAGATTTTCACCTTAAAATATGCAAAAAGAAATATATTTATTTTATGTTAATAGTTGGGTCAAATTTTGAAATTACTAAAATGGGCTAAATTTGCTCTTATTTTCAAAAGAAATTTAGCATTCGGTATTGCCACATATCCCATAATTAAGAACTTCTTTTACTAAATTTAAAATCTTTCACATAATTTAGGAATAAATTTGACTCTTCTCCCTACTTTTGAGTTTTTAATTTATTTTTGTTCCTCCTTTTTATTTCTCCACCGCTAATTACCCTTTCTTCCTCCTTTTCTTTGACCCCTTACAATATATCTACAATAATAATAATATATGTGTTGCATGTACACATCGTTTAGTGGAGTGAGAAAAGAGAAGAGAAGATAAGACGGTGGTAGATGTTATGATGACAACGATGGGAGGAGGGAGGAAGGAGGAAGGAGGAAGGAGGGAGAAATGATAATTATATAGTGGCGGGGAGAGAAAAATGAGGAATAAAAAAATAGGAAGAAGGATCGATTTTGCCTCTGAACTATACGAAAGATTCAAACTTGATTGTGAACCATGCGAAAGATTCAACTTTGTCATCCTAATTATTAATTATGGGACACGTGATATCACGAGTGTTAAGCTTCCGTCGTATGAAAATAATGATAAATTTAGCTCATTTTGATAACAGTAAGAGTATATTTGATTCCAACTATTAACAAAGTATAAATCTGTTCAATTTTTCATAGTTCGGGCTTTATAACCCTTTGCCTTATTCATAATATATTTAAAACTTGTGAAGTAATAATTAAAAGAATAAAGTTATTCACAATTGCTTGTGTCGAACAAATAAATTATGACATGAATCTTTTAAATAAGTTCTTGTTACTTAAAATGTATTTTCAGTTTAATTATGGTACTTAAATCGGGTGGTTTAGCACAAACACAAGTCATACATAAGTTTTTCTCCATAAACAAAGCCCTAAACTGGGTGGGGTGTGCCCAAATATTTTTGACACCCACCCATTGAAGTATTAGTCCAGGAAAACCTCCCACTGCAACTCCCAAACCCGCCAACCTTTTAAATTTCCACTTGTTAGTTCAAAATAATTGCTTAAAGCTTCAAGCACCAGAGATGAGCTGCAAGCTTGCCAAGAATGCTACCTCACATACAAAAATTCAATCGTGCTATCCTGAGCTAGACCTTAAGGGTCAAAGAGTTGCCGTAAGTACTTAGATATAATGCATTTCTTAATGTTATTTCCTTCTATTTTCGTAATAATGTGGATATTTAACTCAATCTTGAAGAGGGTTTCTCTATCAGATAGTTGGGCTTGGAAAATCGAGATCAGCTGCTATGAAGCTTGCTCTTGCTAGGGGCGCTTCAGTTATAGTCGTTGATCAAAATCAGAATTTGGGATCAACATTTAAGGTACAACTTATGCTTAATACAGTTTTTAGGATAACTTTCAGTCCTTAATTTTGATGTTTTATTATGCAGCTAAATGGTTGGTTGGATGAGAAAGATGGTGATTTGAAGACCGTTTTCGGTAATTTTGATAATAAGCTTCTGAAAGAGGCAGATATAGTAGTCGTTTCTCCTGGAGTTCCCCTCCAAAACTATGGTCTTTTCTCCATCATATCTTCAGTAAGTATTATTCAAAAGAAATCCAGCTAGGGATCATAAGCTAATTCTTCTGCTTACCAATTGTTTTAATTGTCTCTTACATATTTAGGGGAAGCAAGTACTCTGAAAGTTGGATTTTGCTACCCAAGTTATTCCCACCTACACTAAGATTTTAGCTATTACAGGAACTAATGGAAAATCAACTGTTGCACCCTTCGCAGGACAAGTTATTCCTTATAATTGATCACATTTCTGCTTTTTCTTTTTTCTTTTAGGGTGTGTTTGGTATGAATGAAAATGTTTTCTTGGAAAACAAGTGAGTTTTTTTAACTTATTTTCTAGTATTTCTTTCTGGCTGGCCCAATATTATTTTTATCATTTTCTTGTATTTATTTAGCATTCGTATATCTCTTATTCTTAATTTTTATTGATACTTGTTGTCCTTTCTGCTTTAATTTTTTTCTATTCTAATGTTGCTTCTTTGTTACGTGAGCCGATGGTCTATCGAAAACAACTTCTCTGCCTTCCAAGATAGAGTTAAGGTCTGCGTACACTCTACACTCCCCAGACCCCACTTTGTGGGATTACATTGGGTATGTTGTTGTTGTTGTTTTTGTTATTTTCTAGTGTTTGGTAAGTAAGCAAAAAATAAAAAAAGATTCCAAGAGCATTTATATGTAATCTATCGAAATACTGTAGGGGTGGGGAGTGGGGGTTTGGGGATGGCGGGGTGTGGGATGGTCAAGCGGTGGGGGCGTTGGGTGGGTAAGGAGGAGACCATGAACTTGCAACGTCACTTATGGAATTTATTTTCCCTACTTCCATTAGGGAAGTTATTTTCCTCATCTTTAAGAAACTTATTCTAGAGAAAATGTTTTCATAATCATTTTGACCAACCGAACACACCCTTAGTCTATTTCTATTGCTTTGTTACTTTTGCAAATAAGTTAAAATCTAGTACCATAAGTTTGTCAAATCTAGGTTGTCCGTAAATATTTGAACTCTCTTGTAAGTTGTTGCATATAGTAGTTTTATATGAAAGAAAAAGAAGCCAGAGATAGAGCAAATCATTCAGTTTTGAGGCATCTGATTGATAGTTTAATAAGAATTTCAGTATCATATGAAACATTTAACTTTTCTTGTCAACTTAGAAATCAGAAATTTTAAGTTTATGTTGCTTTTAAGAAACATCATTCTCTATACTATTCTGAAGCTAGATGCTTAATCATTTGGGTTTTGAGACATTTATTGGTGGTAGCTTGGGAGTACCACTTTCAGAAGCTGCTTTACAGTGCTTAACTGTGTCTCACCAAAGACCTTTACAGGAAAGTGTGGCCATTCTGTACTTTTTCAAGCCCCTAATTTATATGTATTGGGTTTTCATACTTGATAAAGTATGTTCAAGTTCTTGTTTTCATGTTGCTGTTGTGGAGGATAGTAGTTATCAATTGGAAATCCCACCTAAATACTTCTGTCCTTCAATAAGTACGCCTTTCTTGTATTGATAACTAGTGTGTTACCAACTTGTTCATGTTATTCTTTATTCTAAGAACATGTCTAGGTTGCTATGATCCTAAATCTTACTCCTGATCATCTTGAATGACACCAAACTATGAGGAACTATGCTGCAACCAAGTGCCAAATTTTTGTCACATTCGAGGAAACAAAATTGGTGTTCTTCCGCTTGGTAAGTGATTAAATTTTGACATTTCTCATCTAGGGTAATCACAACATGGGATAATTGTATTTATGTTTTACTTGTCGAAAGCTAGTTTTACCCAATATGTCGCTGGGTTGTCTCAGACAACGTTAAGGAACCAAATATGCATGTATTGAGAACTGTCCACTATTAATTCGATAAACAAATAAAAAGGGTTGAAACCAACAATGATGATATCACTCTGTAAAATACAAATAAAAATATCTGGTAAAAAGAGCAAAGTGACCTACTGGAATGGGATAGGAGCAGAGATCTCATATCCACACGTACCTAACATCCTCACATCTATTTAGGAAACCAGCATCTTGAAGAAGCAATTATGGATCAAGAAAATGGCATGAATCTTGCTTGGATTGGAGCTTGCCCTGGTGTCAGCGCAAGATGCTTAATTTCTTAATGTCTAAAAATTAAGAAATCAAAGAATTGAGTCATGCATTGTCATTTGGAAAGAGAATGGGGTTGTAGTTTCAACTTTTAACCATGCATCTTAAGATCCTTCAGAAGCAATATTTTCCATACCGAATATTGAAGGTAGTTTGTTGATATTGTGCCACTATGATGAATTCTACTGTCTACAAATTTCTGCAAAATATTGAAGTTCTATATAAAAAATTTGTTTTGAAGAATGTACGAAAATGTAGTAAGTTGGAAAATAAGCTAATTTTTAGTCATTTATGGTTATCCATGATGTTATGAGCTATTTTTCCTCTCCAACTAGTTTATAGGAAACATCTATAAGCAATCATAAAGAACAAAGGAAATGTCAGTGTTTCTTGTGCATTCATCATGAAAGAATGGAACTGAGACAACTTTTTCACTTGTTCCCTCTTAGAATTTGGTTGGTGTTCTATGGTGGCAAAATATCTTGATTTTTCCTGTAACTGGAAGGTTGATGTGGAGGGCAAGATTGCTGACTTATAACTTCCCACAATAGGCTGTGTTTCACAACTACAATTGGGTGAGGTGAAGGCAGTTGGGAAGCACAATAACACTAATGCTGCAGTGGCTGCATTATCAGTTGTTGGCTTGGATATTGAGATCAAAGCTGCAGCTTTAAGTTCAACAATTTCCACATTGAGAACTCTGGCTCATCGAATGCAAGTTGGTAAGTTGAAAGGACATACTCTATACTAATCTTTTCCTTCTCTCATATTAGGTATTATTCATTATAGATGTGCAATGCTAGAGTATTTTTGTGGCTGCTACCCATTTCGATTGAAACACTGTAAGAATTACAAAAGGTGAATCAGAGGGCCTACAGTATTACCCTTTAAAGGGAAATAGAAGATTTCGTGAATGGTTGGGAATCCTGTGGACTCCTTTGTTGATTTGGATTTTATTTAGTCTTTATGTATGAAATTCATGCTCAAAACAATTCCATCTACTAACTTATATAGACAGCTAAATTCTTACACAGTTTTATGCACATATCCATCACTAACTGAAAATGTCTTATGCAAGTACAAATTCATGGAGCATGTGATATTGAGTCATTGACAAGTGGAAACTCATTTTCTTTTCAAACATATCAATCTTCTAGAATATAACAAAGGGAAGTAAATGGCATAGAAACAATGTTAAGATACATGCATTATCATGTGGGAAAATGTATTTCTTTTTCCTAATATTTGTTTCTCTGGATTAAGTCCTTGTCCGTAATATTTAATACTGGTGGTGGATGCTTAAAAGTAAAAAATTTAATAGTACGATTTTTCTTCCAGTTCATGTAGACAGTGATGAGATAGCTTGGGTTGATGACAGCAAAGTAACAAATGTTGAGGCAAAATATTCTGGATTGATTGGATTTGAACAGAAGTCAGTGCTTCTACTTGGTGGTCTCGCAAAGGTTAAATACTTGGTGATCATTATTGTTAATTTTTCATATCGTGTTTTACATTGCTTTAGAAGGTTTGGACAATTTTGTCATTGACTTGAAGGAGGACTAAGCACAAAACTACTTTGGAGGTTAATGGTGCTTTTCAGAGTGAGAAATTGCAGGGAAGCCATGATACTAACTATATACCTATGACCCAACCAAGATTACTTTGGACACCTGATGCTGTCACCTATGATAGATTTGAGTTGGTTTGGGACTATCAAGAGCTTGTAGCATGATTAAATGTTGCTCTTGGTTCATTTAAGAGCAGATTAGAGGTGTTGCTTGATGGCTTTAAAATCAGAGATTTTAGTCATACAACATTTGGATTCTGAATTAAAAATTAGGGTAAGAGAAGTAAAGTCAATAAATTAAGGTCTTCAGCAGAGGTCATGGTAGAAACAGGACAAAAGAAGTTAATTGTTATTTGTCTAATGACCTATCAGCATGTCTACCCTCCCTGCAACATTATAAGTGTCTAGACTAACTTTTACTTTACATGTAAAATCACCTCCTAGTTATATGGAATGCTTTAAAAACCTTGTTCTATCCAAATACATATGAAACAAGCAATATAAAATTAAAAGGACTGAATCAGATAAATATTCTAAATATCCTGACTTTCCTTTTACCAAGGGAAATTTATGAAAATATCTTGTATTTACCTAAAGTGCTGCACGATAATCTATTTCAATATATCAAAAAAATTAATGCCTTATTCTCTCTCTCCATGCACTCTATCCCAAAGCTTTTCTTGAAATATAATATTTTTTTCTTTTTCGGATTTTCTCGTTAGGAGGTAAAGATGAAAACTTCTCATGGATTTTAGCAGCTGGTGGAACCTCTTCAACACCATCGTGGTGTAATCACTGTATGTGATGGTTGTAGCTAGGATGATACCTGTGGAAGCTTTGGGCTTCAACACATCATTGTTAACTTTTGCTTTTGAAATTTTTGACACCGGTATGTGTGGTTCTGCAGTTCGGATATTCAGGAAAGATGATCCAAAAGATAATTTGTGCTAATGATCTGACAATTCCTTGTTTGAATGCTAAAAGTCTTAAGAATGTTGTGACCCTGGCAAGGAGTATAGCAGAACGTGGTTTGTGTCTTAATTTTCAAGTACTTTGTCAAGATATCTCCCTTTATTTGTTTTTGAATTTTTTTTTGAAATGAAATTGATGGTTCATATTTTCTGGATCAACATGCATTCATACATTTTCTGAAGCCTTATTGTGCTAGGCTTCAAACTTTTCTAGCATTATCTACCGCATCATTGTTAACTAAGACGAATGCTGATTTGAATTTGAAACTCTCCGTTCCTTCTTGACTTGCCTTCGAGCGAGTTGAAGTTGCTTTCGATGTCAGAGCTACTAACTTAAGTGTTGTAGAACAGTAAACCATATATATGTGAGGCATGAATTGGAGAATAGTTGATTTTACTTTTTGTGGGCTGAGTAACTAGATAGTGTGAATTCTTGTTTGCAAGTAGTAATTCCGCAACTTGAGATCTTCATAATTTCCCTCTATGTCAATTGTGGGGGGATGCCATTATACTGAGTCCTGGTTGTGCTAGCTTTGACGAGTTCAGAAATTTTGAGCACCGAGGGAGGAGCTTGATATCTCATAAGAGTGACCATCTCTTCCACATTCTTCAGGTCACAAGTTCATCCGAGATGGACTATTTCACCTTGTAATGCTCTTAACCTGCCAGAAATTGTGGCGATTGATGTATATAATCCTAATTTCACTCTTCCTTTTAAATTCACTATATTAGGCCTGAATCTTTTGAGATGTAATTTTCTTAGGCATTTAGGAGTGTTTTGAGGTTACTGATTAAGTGCTATTTTAACTGGAATTGTATGGACTATGGAGCATGGCAATGTACTTCCATTTCATACATTGCTTTCAGGAGCAATCTTGAGGAGCCTTTATATGATGCCCGTGCATATTTTTGACAAAGTTAGAAGAGGGAGTTCCCACATTTAGGCACAGTTTCCACATTTAAGCGGGGGGTCCCCAATTTTCTTAAATAAATATTCTCACATAGTTTACAATTTTTAACAATTTGAGAGCTCTTCTCGGTGATGATCTTCTGGGTAAAGAAAAAATCTTTTGCACTCTTTAGAGAGCCGATAACAATTTGAATTGTGATGCTTTTGGTCACTCTATTGTTTGCTCAGGGATGGAGTATCCACAGTTGGACATAGAGGTTTTTATTTAAAGTTATAATCAAATTGACATTAATGTTCTTATTGTATAATTCTAAAATTTAAAGGGATATTAATCATTGAAATTTTGAGCTTTGGGCTATTTCGATGGGGGTAAGTCTGTTTGGACTTTTCTAACTTAAAATTCTTCCCATCAAACAAGTTCATTTTATTTAATAAAATTTCTAAAGCTCTAAGAATTACGGCAAGGCAACGTAACTGATTGAACGACTGTTTTTCCTAAGGAAACGTTAGTTATAACATATACTCCTAACTCTAGTTGTGCATGATATCTTAATTTCTGATACCCATCTATAGTTTCTCATATCTATATCAACTTTTAAGAAACTTAACAAATTTATAAAGAAATTGTTTTTCATTCACTAAATAAATTCAACATAGCTATAGTGACTCGAGAAAATTATTTATTCTCTTTCTTTTCTTGTTTGTTTTTCTGTTTTGGCAATAGATGTAGATAGACTTGTACAAGATTAAAACTAGATATTATAGCTCCTGCTTTTAAAATTTTACCAATTGAGTGAATTGTAGTGATCCTCTAGGTTGTTTTGAGTTTTTATCGTCTTTTCCCCCAAACACCCTTCTTGTAGCTTCGTCTTGGTAATTATGACTTGCGGGGACGGGTGGCGCGGTTCCTGAGACTTGCTCCAGGCTTTCGGACTCTAGGGGTCCAGCCAGCCCAGCCATTGTTTTGATGATGTGGTTTTGCTTGGTATTGCTCAACATCCGGCCAACCAGCCGACTATGTCTGTTAAGGAGCAGAAGATGCTTGACAGGTTTGAGTGAATGGATCTTCCTAAGTTCTCTAGGAAGTCGAGTGAGGATTCTTACGAGTTTATGATCAGTTATCATGAGAGGTTGCACAACCTGGGGTTGGTTGAGTCTCACGTAGTCGACTATACATCATTTCAAATGGTCAACGATGCCAAGCAGTGCTGGAGGGATTTTATCAGTAGTAGGCCAACCGGCTCACCTCGACTTACTTAGGATTAGTTTTCTCAGAGGTTTCTGGACAAATATGTCCCCCGCAGTATCAGATAGCTCAAGAGAGATCAATTTGAAGGTTTGAGATAGAACAATATATCTGTCACGGAGTATGAGACTAGGTTCCACTCCTTGGCTGGACATGCTATGATGATATTTCCACAGATTGAGTGAGTGAGTAGGTTTGTCAGAGAGTTGTTTGTCTATTCCGGTTCATTTGGATGTTTCTCAAATAGCCTCTATAGGGGCGTTATTTTAGGATTTGGTGGATACTGCCAAGGATATCAAGATGATGAGGCACCAGGGTTTTGAGCAGTGTGAGGGCAAAAGGGCCCGATATGTTGGTGGCTACAGTAGTGCTCCGCCTAGGAGCCAAGGTTATCCGGGTAGAGATTATCATCGCCTTAGCCAAATAGGCCCATTTATGCAGCTATGTCAACATAATAGTGTGTTTGATCAACTTCAGACAAAGGTCCCGGGGTTCTTATTCTAGGTCTTCGGCTCGAGGAAGATAGTATAACTATTCGAGTTCTTCCCAGCATACCGTGGTCAGTAGGGGATGTTTTAAATGTAGAGACCCAAGGCATTTCCAAAGGGAGTTTCCCATACTTAGACGCAGTGGTTCATTTCAAGGTTCTCAAAGTTCTACAACTAGATCAGCACTGCGTCGACTAGAGGAAGCACTTAGAGTAGTAGAGGGGGTTCATTTTCTGGTAGGGTGGTTCCCCGACTATACGAGGTGGTGTTCATGTAGGTACTTAATCAAAGGGTGGTCATGCCCATTGTTATGCCCTTTCGGGCAGGCCAGGTTCAAGCACCTGTTACTCCAGCCTCTGAATCTTCTGACTGTTCTAAGCTGGAACATGTTCAAATACTTGTTCCATCAATCTCCTTTCGTACATGCTGCAACTAGTTTTGTACCGCTTATGGGATATTTGATGGAACATGTTGACAAACCTGTTTCATTCATCATGTGTTGCTCTGTATTTGTTTCTCTTCACATGATTTCTGAGCTCGATTTATTCAGCTTTGTGTATGTCTTTCTTCACTTGATCTCTTTACTCCTAGTTCATTCAACTACTACACCTACTGACCCTCTGAGGTAGATCAAGTTTACATGCTTAATCTTTCTACATTGAGTTGCTCTCTCTTGGTTGATTCATCTCTCATTCCTTTGTATCGTTTGTATTTGTCTATGTGATAGAACAAGTCCATGAACCTAGTTTATTTACAATTTATCACTAATTATGTCGATTTATTTCATTGAACCAGACACACTGGGCATGTTCAATTGCTTTGTCAAGCATCAAAGCCACGCACTAGGTTTCCTGCTAATGCCAAAAAATTCCTCCTTTTTATGATGACAAACACCATGACAAAAACAACAGAGATAATCCTGAAAAAGTCTCAGCACACAATAGAACAACCAACAAAATTCCACATGTATCGACCATGTTCAAATTATGAGACTATCTTCTGTTTCACAATGACATTACCATAACATTACCAATTTTCCAGTTTTCTTTCTTTTCTTTCCTTTCTTCCCCATTTTGGCATCATTAAAAAAATCATGTTAGATTAATCAGAAAGACAATATAGAAGTAATTAGGGCTATCACATAAACAACTAACAAAATCAGTCACTCAAGAAAGTCTATGAAAAGAGTCAAATCAACAAACATGGTATAGATTTAATAAGAACTGCAATAACCTTTTCCATTAATTTCATAAAGTACAATTGCAGTCCCTTGGTTACAACAATATAAAAAAGATCATTCTTACAACATTTAGATGCTTTTAAGAATCTAGAGTTTGGATAAAACTAGGGAGAACCTGGTCACTTTGCTAGGGAATGTGACCAAGGTGGAAGGTGAACTTGGGGCTAATTTTAGGAAATTCTAACTAGGAGGGGTTGAAGCTTTACTATAAAGGAAGTATATATCTTTCTTTGTTTTTCTTCCCTATGTCACCATTTGGATCAACCCCTTTCCCCTAGGAAGAACCATCCTCTTTATCAACCTTTTTCCCCTAAGAAGACCCACCGTTTTTGCCCATGAGGACTAAGACCCTGTCTGTTCTCCATAGGACACTGATCCCCCATTCTTAGATTGGCGAGGGTTTTTTCCCATGCTGACGCTGACTGCAATTTAGCGCAAGTCTGAAGTGGATTCTTTTCTTTTTCATCCTTCCTTATTTCTCCAAAAACTGTTAGGTTTTCGTCGCATATTTTCTTTAATTTCCATTACCTCATATGAACTTGAGCTAGCAGTATCCAATAACTGACTTTCTTAAGAGGTTGTTGTGAATCTGTTTTCCACCAAACTAAGCTATGTTTTGGAGATTTTAGAGGGTTCCCCCTTTGGATGAGCCCTAACCATATTTCATTCGCCTTTTCCCTTATTAGACAAAATGTAGATTCGTATGGGAGGGAACAAGTGGTAAATAAGAGTAAAGTGGATCATGTGGTTGGAGGATTGAAAGAATATGATGGGGAGAGAGATTGATTAGAATCAAAAGATGAGTCAAACATTTTTTTCTTCTATTTTTCAGGATCTGAGAGAGAGAGAGAGTGATTTTGAGTTTTTAGATGAAAGATATGAAGGTGTGGTTGGTTTAAGTAGAGGTAAAGGCGGAAGATAAAGAGAAAAGTGATTTGAATAGGCTATTTGAAAAGTCAGTCTCAGAAAGGGTGTGATTTGATAGTGACTGACTTTTGCGATAGTCATCATGACATGACCCTTTAGATTTTCTCAATGCACTCTTAATGGTGTCTGAAACAGACTAGGTTGGGAGACCAGGTTGTCTTAGTTGTTTCAATGATCTAATTATATTATCTATTTCATAGAAAAAGTATACGTACCTGAAGTGTATTGATTAACCATTTGCAATCTTGATCCTTTAAGCCAATGCTGTGATAAAACAATTCATTAGACATTAAAAGATTATGACACTATTTAGAGTATAGGATATACACCTTAAGTATGAGACTGAGTAAAATATGTTCAATTTAGGATCTTTGATTAATACAAACCACAACTTTAATAAGCCATTTAAGGATACTGGTATGGTTTAATCCAACCGTGACCTCATCATCATTGTCCTTTTGCATTGCTCTCTTGCTTCTCCAGATTCTTCTAGGTGACTTCAATTAGAGATTATCAACACAATTTCAAATTAGTCCTTTTTGTAGTAGTTCCCAACTAATTTGAACCATTTTAAAATGAGTGTGTCACCACTTAGTTAAGCTCAAATAGGTACAACCCGTTCATTTAATACTTGGTTAGTTATCTCAAAGTATCACATGGTCTTCTCTTGTTACCTATATTTCCCTGTCTTGTCTTGGGCTGATCCTTGACGCACACATGATTAGTCTTCACCTTATGCCTGCATTAAATCATTTTTATACTCATGCTTCTTTAATAGTTCCCCTTGTGTGAGTGCCAACTCATGTGTGAAATTCTTGTTTGGATCCATTTTTCTCCCCTTCTCTGAACTATCACTTTTCCTTTGAAGTGCTGAGAGACATTTCATTTGCATCATCTCTAGCATCCTTGAGCAAGCTTGGTTTCTGTCTTGTTTATTCTTGCTATCTTTTCACTGCTGCTTCGAGCTAGTCAAGGGTAGATTTTTCGAACCCAAACTAGCTTGGGTCCATTTCCTTGAATAAAGGGGTGAATCAAGTTCTTCTTTGTCAAGGCTGGAAGTATATGAGAAAACCTATTTCTTCTACATGTTACATCCCATTTGACAGGTTTGGTATTTCGATTTGCAGGTTTAATCTTTATCCTATAATCATGGAAGTGAATTTCATCATTCCTTGTTGTTCCTGAATGCATGTGCGCCTCCATGTGTTGTTTACATGTTTCATACCTTTTTGTTGGTCTGAAGGTTCTTTGTTCATGCATGATTCTTCTCGTATGAGGAGAGGGGCGAGTCACCTATTTCCTAAGGTATTCATAAAGAGATCAATACATCAAATCTCGAATATTCCATAAGCTCATGGGTATTCATAAAGAGTCAATACATCAAATCTCGAATATCCTATAAACTCTTGGGTATTTATAAAGAGATCATCAAATATTATCTTTCAAGACATCTCAAAAATCCTAGAAATTTATGAAATATTCACAATGAGATCAAGGCATCAAATACCACCTTTATCAAACTGTCTGACATTCTTAGAGATAAAATATATCACAAAAAAAGTCTTCCTTTCTTCGAGAAATACGTTACTAACGACCCTCAAATTACTGAGAAATACTAGGAGAGAAGAATCAAGGGAATAAATAGATTTGTACCCGCAACATTCATCAATAAAATCTCGGTTTCATAATATTTTATTTGTGGTTGCAGTTTTTTTTTCACATATTAAAAAATTTACTGCAAACAAATTGGCACACCCAGTGGGACCAAGTCTTCCCTTCATCTCTTCTCTCATAAATCAAATTAGCAGTGAAATATGGAAGTTCCATTTTTATAGATACTTCAAGTTTCGTCTTCGAGTTTCGCAAGCCTACACCTCGACATGTCTTGAAGTAAGGCGCATTTGTAGACATCAAAATTTTGTGGACTCTACAAGACGAGTTCAATCCATTTTCAAACTCTAAGGTTTGTTAGGATTTCTTGGAGACTATTCTACCCTAAACCCCAACTCACCCTTATATAAATGGGTACATATTTTCTTGAAAAGACATCTGGAATATCCCATAAACTCTTGGATATTCATAAAGCGATAATAAAATATTATCTTTCAAGACATCTCAAAAATCCCAAAAATCCCTAGGATATTCACAAAGAGATCAAGACAACAAATATTGCCTCTATCAAACTGGCCGACACCAGGGTGAACATGGGAAGACATGTACCTGTTAGTTTCAATAGGTCTGTTACTTTTGTCAATGAACTCCAAGTTTCTTTGTATATGCCTTTGATTCACGGAGCATTTGGCACGTGAGTGGTCAGTTATACCATACATGGTGCACAATTATTCATCTACAGACTCCTTTTGTGCAGTTTCACTTCCATAACCTAGACCAGTTCTGACATTATGAGTTTAGCTGGTGAGACTGGTGAGCATGTGAGATGATTGAGTCCAGTGACTGACCCTTTCATAATCTTTCTTCATTGTTTCCAGATTTGAGTGCAATTTTCTAGACTTCTCCTTTTCAGAGAACAATTCATTTTTCTTTCTCTTGAGTTTAGACTCAGCTTCTAGTTGCTCCTTACGCATTTCAGCCTTTCTAAGTTTTACCTCCTCTTGCCTCAGAAGTTCTGATTTGAGTAACTCAACTGAAGAACCAAGTTGCATAACCTGTTCTTTTAGAGAACTAACTTCCTCTTCAACTTTGATCTTCCCAACTTCTAACTCTATGAATTCATGTTTCAGGTTTGTGTAAGCATCAAGTAATTGAGACTGTTTTGTACTCATTTCTTGATATTCATCAATGAGGGTGATCATTGAGAAAGTTAGTCTTTTCTTGGAAAATATACTCATTAATTCACATATGTTTACCTCTGAATCTTTATTTATATCCAAGTCAGTGTCATCAATTTCCATGAGAACCGTGTGATCAACTTCATCCTTATATTTTTCTTTAGAGCGCGAACTCCAAGCAACTATCATTGCCTTCTTCCATCCTGAGCCCCATGATGCGCAAGTCTTGATCCCTTGATCTGAATCTTCGCTTTTGATACACCCTTCAACCAGGTCTTTGTGCCTAGACATGTCTTCATACTTGCACTCTTGTGTTTCCTATTCCTCTGTATGATATTCATCATTAGTTCTTGTTTCCTCTGGATATAAGAGATTCCACTGGTCCTGATTAGCCATCTCAAGTTCATGAGTTTTCAGATGCTCAAATAGATCATCTATTAGCATCGTGCTCACTTATACTCTTCTTTAATCGATGTTATTTCAGTATCCCATGAGGATGGAAGACTTCTTAGGATTTTCTTGATTAGTTCTTCTATGGAGAATAATTTTTCAAAAGACATTAGGTCACTGATAATGCTTACAAATCGAGTGAACATGTCTAAGATCGATTCATTGTCTATCATTGTAAATAACTCATTCTCCTTCATGAGCTTTTCAAGTTTGAGTTTCTCTTCATGCGATATGGCTCCATACGTTTGTGTTAGCAAATCCCACATTTCATTGGCACAAGAATATCCAACGATATTTTTCACTCTTTCATTTCTATACTACAGTATAGAATATGGATTGCCTTTGAATTCAGTTAGAACAACTTGAAATCTTCATAGATAGTTCCTCTTCTGTTTTGGGTCTTGTTGAGCCATCGGATCTGAATGTCATGGGAACAACTGGTCCTATTGTTGTGATCAACCAGAGATCATAGTCCACGACCATCAAGAATGTCTCCATCTATTTCTTGCATAGAGCAAAGTGCTCTACATTTAATCGAGGTGGCTTGTGAATTAACCTTGCTTCATCGAATCCTTTAGGTGGTGCGACATTCATCATGATCTACTTTTAAGGTGTTAACCTTGTTGAAGAGAACCCGCTATGATATCAATTGTTATTCTGCATACCTAGTTGTTTAACATACGCGACACCTAATTTTTGCCTATAGGATAAAACACATTACTCTACCCGTTATATGCATAGCGCTTGCGAAATAATAAAGAGTAGTAAAGTAAAAGACACAACACTTTTACGTGAAAACCACCCGGCTCACATGGGCAGTAAAAACCATGACCTACACCTCTGTAAGATTTATCCTCAACTTCACTACAACGGTGAACCTCTGCATATTCAAGTAACAAACTCTGTAACCTAGGAACTATAAACTCTAATTTCTATCTCACTAATCTACCCGGACTAGTAAGCAACCTTCATGTTAAACTCTAACTTGAAGTTGAATTTAACAACATTTATACCTATATAATTGCTTCTATGAAAGCAGATAAAGGTACAACTTGATAATCAATTCCTAATACATAAAACTAGACTCAAGAACTGTAAAACATAAACTCTACTCTATTTCACAAGATCTTCAATCTTTCTCTTGTTGTATTAGGCAACACTTCTTGAATCAGAACTCTCAGTATAACATAGAAAGTTTTTGCTCAATCATTCTGATTTCACTCTTTGTGAGTGCTCGAAGTTCTTCATGGTAAGACTTGATATTTATAGTTCTTGGACTTCATCATTGCGATTGACCTTAACCCTGTTTGATACGGCCCATTAAGGTAGAATAGGGTTTGAAGTTGATTGGAATTCTTACACCTTCTCGTATATTTAGTTTCCTTGTAGGACTCTGAAATATTTTGATAAGTATGGTGCGAAATCCTGATAAGTATAGCAGTGAATCCTGCCGCCTTATACGCCAAGTTTTTACCATAAAAGAGCACAAATCCTAGTCACTGCAAGATTTGTTTGGAACATGTTCTTGGACCTTGTTCAAGCACCTGGTACTCCAGTCTCTGAATCTTCTAACTGTTCTAAGCTGGAACATGTTCAAATACTTGTTCCATCAATCTCCTCTCGTACATGTTGCAACTAGTTTTGTACTACTTATAAGATATTGGATGGAACATGTTAACAACCCTGTTTCATTCATCATGTGTTGCTCTGTGTCTGTTTCTCTTCACATGATTTCTGATCTTGATTCATTCAGCTCCGTGTCTGTCTTTCTTCATCTTATATCTTTACTTTTGGTTCATTCAACCACTACACGTGCTGACCGTCTGAGGTGGATCAAGTTTACATGCTTAATCTTTCTATATTGAGCTTCTCTCTCTTGGCTGATTTGTCTCTCCTTTCTTTGTATCGTCTGCATTTGTCTGTGTGATATAACAAGTCTATGGACCTGGTTCATTCACAATTGGTCACCAATTATGTCGATTTGTTTCATTGAACCAGACACACTGGGCATGTTCAATTGTTTTTTCAATCATTAAAACCACACTCTAGGTTTCTTGCTAATTCCAACAATTAGCACTATGAGAGGTATTGAAGGATATTGCAGCAAATAAGACACATCCATGGATGATAGGAGGGGATTTTAATGTCATAACATATGAGGAAGAAAAGTATGGTGGATTGCCTGTAAAATAAATGAGATACATGATTTCATAGTATGTATCCAAAACTGTATAATGAATTATTTTAGGTTTTAAATGAAGTCAATATACATGGTGGAATGGACAAAGTGGTGAAGGTTGCATATTTAAAATCTTGGATAGATATTTGGGAAATCAAGAACTAATAAACAAATGCCCTGGTATTAATATCACACACTTAAGCAGGAATGGGTCTGATCATGCACTACTATTAATATCATATTTAGGGGTTGTTGAACCTATCAAAAAATCTTTTAAGTTTCTAATATTTTGGGTTAAACATGAATCTTTTGTGGAGACTGTCAAAGATCATTGGAAAGGTGATTTCATGGAAAATCTCTTTACTTTATTTGAATATACACAGAAAACGGTAAAGGCTGATTTAGCTCAATGGCGTAAGACCACTTTCAGATACATATTTCAAGAGATAGAAATCTTGGAGGATGTAATAAAAGTAGATGAGGTTCAGTTTAAAACTTAACATACACATGCAAACAGGGAGAGGCTTCATAGGATGCAAGAAGATCTGAACATGTTTCTACACTCGAAGAAATAATTTTGGAAACAAACGGCTGGAATGCAATGGTTTCAGAATGGGGACATGTGTACTTAGTTCCTTCATGCTTATGTTTAAGGGAGAAGGAAAAGACTGCAGTTAAAGAGGATACAAGACCAAAATGATAACTGGATGGAGAACAATGAAGATATTACAACTGAGGCTATCAGGTTCTTTAGGGGACAATTCATAAAGGAAACTGATTCTAATACTTTTGAAATCTTGGATCATGTTCCAAGAATGATCACAACTGAGCAGAATAATATGATTATAGAGATGTCATATTAAAAAGAGGTGAAAATGATTGTTTTCAATGTAAATGGTGAGAGTGCTGGAGGTCCAGATAGATTTACAAGAATATTTTATCAGATTTGTTGGGAAATCATAGGGGAGGACATTACAAATATGGTAAAGGCTTTCATTTGTAGAGCTGAATTACCTAGATTTATTACTCATACTAACCTGGTTTTCTCATGAAAGAAAGATCTGATTAATACTTTTCAAATATGAGACTAATTAGTTTGAGTAATTTTATACACAATTTTTTTCTAGATTGATTCATGAAAGATTGGTGGACTGTCTTGCTGATATTTTATCTAAATCAGTCTGGTTTTGTGAAAGGAAGAAGTATAATGGAGAATGTGCTTCTTACTAAGGAAATCATTTCAGACATGGCTAATGCAGTATTGAAGTTAGATATGGCTAAGGCCTATGATAGGGTCTCTTGGCTATTTTTAACAAAGGTGTTGAGGCAGATGGCTTTTCAAAAAGATTGATTCATATGGTTTTCAAAATCATAAGCAATAACTGATATTCTGTATTGATAAATGGGAAACATAAGGGTTTCTTTCGATCTTCAATTGGAGTTAAACTAGGTGATCCTCTTTCTCCCACTCTTTTCATTTTACTAGCTAAAGTTTATACAAGGAATATAAATGCTCTTCATCGAACACCACAATTTAAGGGGTTTGGGATGCCTAAATAGAGTCCTACAGTGAATCACTTGGCTTATGCAAATGACATGATCATATTTTTTTCAGTTGATCTACTATCTATACAGGTAATCATAGAGATACTATGTAACACCTCATACATTCAACTAAGTCTTGTTCATTATTAAGGAGTTTAGGAAAACAAGACGAGGAGTGTAAAGTTAAAAACCTAGTTTCAGTTCTGTAATCCCTATTATACGCCAGATTTATATGGACCGTAGAATAAGGTACGGATCATAGAATTGGACCGTACAAATGACCATTAAAATTGGAAAAATACGGTGAGTTATACGGACTGTATAAAATTATATGGATAGTACATTCAGACTGTATATGGACCGTACATTACGGTGGTAAAACCCCTGACGAACTAAAAAATATATAATAACAAAATCAGTTTTCAACTCTTTCAAGCCCTAGCACGAATGTTCTCTCCTCCCATCATTCTCATACACCAATGTAAGCCTATTACAAGTATTCCAAGTGGATTCTAACGTATATGCATGAATTCTAAATATAAATTCATTATTTCTAACCTAGGGTTTTCAAGAAAACCCAACTCAAGGAATTATGTTCAGGCTTTGAGTTTCTTCTTCAAAGTTCAGATTTTTATTACAAATTTTGGAGTGATTAAGGTATGTAAAGATTCTATCCACATGTGGAAATATCATTGTTCTTCCCATGCCACACTTATCCTTGAAATACGAATTTCCATAAGTTTAGGATTTTATTCTATTATCATGATAACCCTAAGTACATGTAATATTATATGTCATGTCTCTATTAAAAGTTGTCAATTGAATTCATGATATGTCATTATGATTATCATGACCTGTCCGTAATCCATGAAGACATGTTTGGATTCTATGCGTTCTTAAATACAAGTTATGAACCATTGTTACCCAGTCCATGAATTTATACTTGTTTTTTCATGTTTTATACAAGTAATATTATATATCTATTCACATGCTAAATTATGATTATAAACCATGTTTTACAAGTTATATTCATGAAGTTCATGGGCTTACAAGACAAATATATTCATGGTCTTCAAGCTCATGTACATAGAGGTTAACTGTCGTTGGTACGTTATTTCGACCAGCTGCCCAAGAACAAGTTCCACATTTGCTCCACTTGCGTCTGGATTTGGTCTACTTGCTTCCTTACTCTGAAAGCTTCCAACCTATTTCCATAAGCTAGGATTGATGTGTTGATTATTTTTATTTATCATACATGTGCGACTTTGTTTGTTGTGTTCTTGGGTTATTATTCTGATGCGGGTGACACCTTTGACACCGTTTGGCTCATGTGGCTTCTTCAATTAAATGTTGTTTTGAGCGGATGCCTCTTTCGACACCATTGCCTTTTGTGCAAGCAGTTGACTTTGAGCGGATGCCTCCTCCGACACCGATGGCTTGCATATTTTGGTTGAGCGAATGTCACCTTACGTCATTCGAATCCAAATGTAAAGACGGAATAAGAGTAAGCATCCAAGGTATGCCGGAAGAAGAATCCTTACCCTGGAACACCTAAATCCACCTGCTCGGACTCACACTCGAGCTTGCGAACTAGTAGAGGGACCTGTATATGTATAAAAAAAGATACAAGAATTGTAGCATGAGTACACAAGGTACCTTCGTAGATATCATAGGTCGACAACGATGAAAGATATGTAACAGAGATAAATATCAAGTTGACACCAAATAAGCCTTTAATAGATAGTTCAATAGCCCATATAAATCACGTTGTACACATATCAATTCATTGATTCAACAAGTCACGTTGTTCACATAAGGTTCCAATCTCAGTCAAGTACAATCACTCCATACACATATACAAGGATCTTACGTCAAGTTTAACCCCACTTACCCAACTTAACATATCAAATAAATAAGTCAGCACTTAGATCACAACAACCCCTTTAGAACTCTGTCCAAGAGTATTACAGTTAAGCTAACCAATATGACATTAACTCCTGTATTATTCTTGACCTTAGATTTAGTTAGTTCTCTATACAATTATGGTCTGACACACATATATCATCCAATGTCTACCTTCCTAATAGTAACACTTGTCCCAGGCTCTTTATTAGACTCGTTACCAGTCACACGATCGATTATCAGAAAACAAACATATGCACATAGTTTCCATGGATCTAGACAATAGTACTGACCTATTGACATTTCTAACCATAATAGCAGTCGACACCAAACCCTTAGACTTACAATTATTAAAGCTACAAATACCCATACACAAGAAAGCAAACCACATACGGCAACCAAATCAATTCAACAAATTCAACCATTTATCTAAATATTCATAAAGACCAGCCTAATCATGGTAATTCACCCGATTCAACAGAATCAATCCAAGTTCCAAGTATTCATAGAGACAAGATCAATCATGTCAATCAATCCACATTATCAGTCAATAGATAATCAATGAAATGAGATGTGTATGATATGAATGCAATGCATATGTCAGGTACCTTTCGTTTTCCAATATATAGGCGCTCAAATTCTATGAACTGCACACCCATGAGGGACCCACAAAGTCTATATAACCTCCGGAACTTTTCAAGGGAGCCCAACCCTTGGGTGTAATAATTGTTGCAGGCGTGCAACCCCAATCCCCACATATCATCATATCCATTGTAGCGTGCAACCCAAGCCAATCGTAATATTATCATCATCATCTCAATGTTGCCAATAATCTCATAAGTACCTTGCCTTTTCGGTCTCTTTGGACCCACAACATTTTCATACTACTATCATATCAATATCATTAGAACCATGAGTGTATGAATGCAAATGACAATACAAGGCAAGAAATTAGAATGTATGAGATGCAACCAAGTATTGGACACATGTTTTCAGACTTCAACAAGAAGTAACCCAAGTACAATCCGGATATCATATCAATAGTCCAACCATAATAATCCAAGTATAATCGGGATATCATATCAAAGCATGTGTGACGAATAAACACGACAATATCAAATATGGCAACAAGCTTAAGTAATAGCGACAAGCCCATATAACAGAAGTTAGAGTTACTTTAAGGCTGATTCCCCAAATCACCGATCGACATAGTTCAACACCAGTACCCACTCAAACGTTCATCACAATCGTTTGAGTGGGACCCCTAAATATGCCCAATACCCTTCAATATTTATAACTACTATGTACTTCTATCGAAGTCTCAAAAAGCTAAATTGTAGCCTACCTCATTGCCGAATAGGAGCATTAACATATCAAGCCTCAATGATTGCCTTGCCCTTCCGCTGCACCTCGCGATGGTCGAAGTCTATCCACGTATATATTATTCATTAATTTAAAGCTTACGCAACATACAAGGATATAAACCTTACAAACATGACTTTAAATAACCAACTCGTGCCCACGTCATCAAGACTCGAACTTTAATACTCGAAAACCATTATTACACCCTAGGTAATCATATCCTTAAGTTAATATGAAGACTATATATATTTGAACCTTCAATTGAACAATAATGAAAAAGCCCCAATTTGTAACCCTAGAAATTCACCTTGAAAACAAGTTTCTACAATCAAATTAAGCCTATAAACATGATTATCTATCATCATCCAATCCTAATTCATGACATTAACACAATTTGATCCATAAACCTCCATTAAAATCAATCACATAATTCTCTTATTCTCATGGAAACGTACCACCATTTCCCCCCAATATAAACACATACTACAACACCATTAATGAGCTTAGAATCATAAACTTATACCAAATAAAGAAGGAAACTCTTACATAAGGTTGAAATTGCTCGTAAGGCTCTAAAAATACTCCAAGGCGCCTCTTGTTTTAAGGGTTTGTTGTTTGACGAAATAAAATTTGACCTAAAATTATTTATAGGACACTTGAACAGTATTTTTGCCCCAGTAGAATCGACTCCGCAAGAGCAGACCCATTGTGGCTGACAAACTCCTCACTGGGGTGAGGTCACTTAACACCTCACCCATCACCATGGTGGACTCAACTCCGCAGAAGCAGACTCGCCCCTGCTGACAGACCATTTCGCACGGCGAAAATCCATAATACTTAACCTTCTGCATTGGCGATCCAATCTCTCACCGAGGCGGACACGCTGGAGTAGACAATGGTACAGCCATGGCGGACACCAGACACCTGATCATGAATAACAACCTAAACCTTCCAATAAACATCTGAAACACTCCAGAGACCCCCTGGACTCAAACTGAATATGCTCGTCTATGGTAAATAGTGCTACGAACTCTCTCGTAGCCTTGGATTTCACAAATAAACAAGCTAAGGCATACATTTCTAAAGAATCATCTAGGAAAAACCAAATATCCATATTTTACAAATAATGTCACAAAGCACATTTGATTGCATCGAGAAGAAAACCAATGACTCGACTAAGTCATAAATGTCCCTCAGAAATAACTGGAAGTGACGGAACCTGAAAACGAACTCATCTAGCTAAAAGTCAACCTTGAGTCAAATTAACCAACTCTATGTTTCTAGACTTTGGGTTTTTCGTCCGAAACTCATATAAACGGACTTCGGCAACTGTGACACTCATCCCCGCGGATCACCAACCCCTCATAAAGATCATGGTAAGGGTAAAATAGTCAAGTAAGGTTCTTTAGCTAAAAATGACCAAACGGGCCGTTACAAGATCCTTTCACAACTTATTCCAAAATATTTATTAATCATAAGAATAGGTAGAGGATAAAACATACCTTTACACATAATAATCTCCTCAAAACAACATATTATTTCACCTCTAAGGGTTCTCCAGAATCGAGTCTACAAGGAGAAGATGATTATCACGATAACTACGGGATTTACCACGTTGGTCTTTCTTGTTTTGGCTTAGAATGAACTTAGGATGTCAAGATACCTTAGAGAGGATCTGGGGAATGTTTTAAGGTCTGTTATTAATGAAAATGAGGTCTCAAGATCAAAGGGATCAATTTATACTCGAAAAAATAAATTGCACCATCCATATTGATGGTCTAAATATACGGACCGTACAATTGGAACATAAAAGTCAGATCTGAAAAATTAAAATTTTGCAGGTAATTTGACAATCTAAATTCCCAAATTGTACGGTCTGTACAAAATTATACGGACCGTACATTTTAGCTGTCAAATTTGGAAAATTTTCAATTTTATTGAAATGTAATTTCTTCGATCCGTTCAGCTGCTATACACTCCGATACTTCTATAAACATGCTATAAACCTTTATTATTATTTCATAAGGTCGCACCTCTTCCCGGAATATCGGTATCAATCGATGACACGACATAACGTAAAACTATGAGGCATAACACAATGACACAGTTTCACATCATCTTAAGGTTCTTAAGAGTCCAACACTCATACAACCTAGGCTAAGGTGCAGACAAACCATTTAACAAGGTTCTAATCCATAAAGGAAGGACATGACATGGTGATAATGATAGTGAGGCTAAGACATGTGAACTAATCATGAAATAGGAACGCATATATAAGCAGAGCATTGTCACACCAAAGTATGTAGATAGCCACTTAGTCTAAGACATCAATGGGAATCCTAAGGTAAGTATTGCTAATTCACACAGTGCTAACATGTTGTCACTTTATGATTTAAGGCAAACACATACATAGTTAAAATTAAACAAACAATGCCGATACAAGTAGCAAACTTTCATGACATAGGTATTTAATGTAACAAGTCTTAAAAGTCATTTTGACTTAGGCTAAGTTCAGTTTCCACAAAATGATGAACACATGTTGGTCATAAGATGAATTAAATAGACACTTGAAAAAGAATGCTCAGATAGCAAGCCCAAACAACCCCAATGTAACCACATAACATCATAAAGACCAAAGCAGGTTGATAAAGGGCATTTAGAGTTCACTGTCATCACATTCTTCACATACCACATATTTCAACTAAGAAACAACAGAAATGGCATACCTTTAAACAAAAGAAGCTGAAATTGATCATTTATGCCAAGATTTAATGTTCAAAAATTTTCTTCTTACCTTATATAAATACAACATCATTTTAGATCTATTCAACCTCAATTTTAACTTAAACAGACCGTAAATGGCCTTTTAAAGCCCCATCAGCCTTCATATTCAAGTTTAATAACCTCTTTAACTACCTTAAAACCTAAAAGTTCATCCTAATCCATGTTAAGGCTATTCTTCTACTATTTGTGATCTTATACCTTCAGTTAACCATCACAGATGAGTATGCTAACTTTATAGGCTATTAGATGAACCTAATAGTATTTTAATGCTAAGTCGTGGCTATCCTTAGTTAAATTAGTAGACTAAGATAACTACTAACATATCTTAAGTCATTTCTAGGCTTAAACAAGTGTGAGATGATATATTAGGCATAATATTACACTAAATTAGCCAAACAAAAATCCTATAAGCTAACACATGCTTCTAAACCAATGTTTAAAGCTTAGGACAATTCATAACAATTAAAACAACTTCAAACTAACACACAATACATTATATCAACTAAACACATTTAATCGATCATATTAACACATAATACAGGTTATAAACATGAGTTAAACAATAATTAAAAAGGAAATAGCATTACCTTGTATGAGGGCCACCTAAAGGTCGAGGGAGATCTTAATCTTCACTCCGGGGACCTCTAACACTCGCAAACACACAAAAATGGGAGGGTTTTAATTGTGAATGACTAATTAAGGGAAATCAGGTTCCACCTAAGGGCTTGGATCCCAATTTAAGAAAGAACTAATCATATTTAAATCAAACACGACTCTTAAAGATATAAAATCCAAGGATTCGAGTTGCGGACCTCTGAAAATGAAGATTGGAGGTTCAATTTATAGAACCTCTTGGAAACCCAAGACGGATCAAGGATCCGATGTGGAATATATTGATTTGGGAGGGAAAAATCCTTCCAAAATTGATTAGCCAATAGGAATTTAGAGTTTGAAATCACGAAGGGACAAATACGATAAAAACGAACAAAAAACACAAAAAAAGGGGTTGACCCTTACCTGGTACTCAGAGGTTGTATGGCGGCGTGGAGGTGCGAATTCGCTTCTGCGCGATTTAGCTCACACCTGCTAGCTTTATCTCATCGAAAATATTCTTATTTTGTGGAACAATTATGTAGATGCGGACAATATCACACAGATGTGGCCTCTGCCCCATTCAACTAACAATGCACCTGCGGCCCACCTTGCATAAGTGCGGCTCCGCAGACGTGGGGAAAACTCTCGCAGAGGCGAGACACCTGAAACCAGAATCAACCAAATCTAGAACTCCACGCAACACTTGAAATTCACTCGAGGTCCTATGGGTATGATTTCAAAATATGTTCCACTCTCATAATATGCCAAGAATAGATACCAATTTGAATGAAAAAGCACGAAAGAATGAAAGATTTCCTAGATGTCTTATAGCCTATCGAGGATGTGCACGAACGTCAATTTACCTATACGCGAGACTTTATTAAAAATTGCCTTTGTACTTGTGAGACCGGTGAACCTAGAGCTTTGATACCAACTTATCACAACCTAAATCACGGGTCATGATGACACCTACACTATCCACCCGGTAGGCAAACCATCCACAAAATCTTTTTAACAATTATTGAATCATTGTGGCAAATAATAATAAGATTTAAAGAGAAGTAAAATTGTTTTATTAGAAAACTTATCAACTTCAATATCCCTTACAACATATCCTTTCCCAAAACCTCTTCTGACTCAGACAAGGACTACTATGAGTACATGAATAGGAAAATAAGGATAATAACTACCTTGAAAGAGTAAGACAGTCAAACCATAGAGGATGATCAGGGCTGCCGATAGGATGAGTGACCCACCCTAAACCTCCCTGAATAAATCATTGTACCTGCATCCACATAAAATATGCAGCAAGTGTTGCATGAGTACATAACATACCCCCGCAGAAATCATAGACAAACAACGACAACCAGTATGTAACAAACATAAATATCAAGTTGACACACAAGTATCCCTAACCTACACAGTTTGGTTAAGCACGTAAGTCACCTTCAGTAATAGAAATAGTTTAACACTTAAGTCATCTCAAACACGTAAGAATACATAATGCTCATAGAAATAGGTCCACTATACCTTATTCAATGATTTGAATCACACTTAACCTAACCGTATAAACATCATTGGTTCTCCTAGTATGGATAGTCGAACACTTAAAGAACACAACCACATCAGAAACCTTTCACATAAGCATATATTAGACACACATTGTTCCTATTGGTCTTATATTGCCTTTAACTCAAACACCTTGTTACTATCCGTGCATTAAGGACATTGTTACATGCAAGCTCTTATATAACACTATTATGTTCGAATAAGTGATTATGGTCATGAGTCTCCCATTTATAATTTATTTAAACATATCCAATTCACATAAGACGATAGTTAAATAACCAAGCACCGTATTCATTTATAATCTAGATTTCTGGTCAAATACCCTTTTTGGATTTAATCTTCACCCACTTAAATCAGAGACCAAACACATACGCTAACACTCACATCAGTATACACGAAAACCACCAACCATTCAATTATACTATCTAATCACACAATCAATAGACATACCCAACAACTTGTAACATCCCGTACCTTAGTGTTAGGATGTGTAAGATCCTGTAAGTTCGAACCGTTGAAAATGATTTATACATATATGCATATTTTTAATATGGTAAATATTCTCTTTTAAATGAGATTTTAATTATAAAAAATGAAATCATTTTCCCATTAGATAAAGTACTTTTTCCTATTTGAGAATATATAGTACAAGATTTGTACTCTTGATATTAGGTTGGAAAATTAAAATGTGATGAAATATATTTTCTCGATATCTCAATATTTATTAAATTTTAGAATACATGTAAATTTGTAAATATTTTTCATTTATTAGTATTTTAATTCTTGAGTTTATTTTGTTACCATGTATAATAATTACAAATTAATACATAAATTGTGTATTATTAGATTTTTTAATAAACTATATTATAATCTTAGTGGATAAACTTTTGTAAAAGGAGAACTTTTGTTATTTTGGTGACACGTTTCATTCTACATGAGATTAGTGGATAAGTATTTACATATTAATTTCCACCGCCTACTTTAACTAATTGATCATTGCTTTATCATTAAATGCTTAGTACTCTACAATCAATAAAGGGGTCCATTTTGATATATATAAATTACATTGACACAACAAAGCTACAATGAGGGGCATGGCAATACCATGAGCTTGGTCCTCTATATATGTATCTACATTTGAGAAAACAAAAGCTCATTTCCCAGAGATATTTTATAAAGTTTCATAAAAGCGAATTATGAGGGGCATGTCTGTCACGTCCCAAATCAGGAAACGCGTGGACACCTACCCTTTTCTCACCTGGTAGGCGAACTTGTCCCTTAATCACAACTTGATCAAATAAATAAGTAAACCCAAACCATCAATATAAACAACAAGTATGTGATATATAAAGAAAAAGTGCGGAATAATACATCAATACCGAGGGAATCTGTTCTAGGGCAGTACAAGAGCCACTAAATACATAAATGCAAGTCTGAATATAAAAACAAATCTCAAAAGTGGAATACTGTCTCGAAGTATCAAAATAAGACAATTATGAAAAGAGAGTTATCGAGGCTGTGGATCCATCTATATGCTCACCCTGAATGCTTGTTAGTAAGCCTAGGAATCAGTCGCGAGGAGAAGAAGTGGACCCTGATATGAACTTTACACTCATAAAAGAATGCATCAAGGTAGTATCAGTACATACACTATGTGCCGGTAAGTATCATAGGCCGACAACAGTTAGATAACATATATAAAGAAAGAGACTAAAAGATAGGCATGCTCACAATCAAATATACACTACAGAGTCCAATTATAATATCACAGGTTCAAGTACAAAGTCTGAATCCAATAAGTATGAATATGAGAGTATGAATGCATATGCAATGCAATGATACACACACGCTACGAGTGGAATAACTCTACATCCTGGTAGTCATGATTTAAGGGGGACCCGCGAAGTCCATGTAGCTGCTATGGTGCACAGCCCGATCCAATATAAGTATATATTGCGAAATGTGCAACCCGGTCCAATATATGTATATGTTGTGGAATGCACAACCCAATCCAATATATGTATATGTATATATATATATATATATATATATATATATATATATATATATATATATATATATATATATTGCGGCATGCAACCCAAAACAAATGCAATGTCATGTATGTATGTATGATATCAAATGCCATTGAGAATATATCAACACCACTGAGAATGTATCAAGTTAATCGTGCAATATATGGACACAAAATCATCATGTCAGAATGAACCAATCCTTCCTTTATATACGGTCAAGTATTGTATCATGCACGTGGCTACGAGAAACTAGATCAAATAAGGCAACAACCACCATCAATGATAGTACCACCCTAAGTATACCATCTAAACTTCATACACAAAGGAATACATGCTTTCTCCAACAATTACCAACTTAACATATATCGTGCGGGAGTCGCAAACGATCACTCTAGAACCTTGCCCTTCTGAGGATCCCGGTAATACTCAGAGTCTAGCCATCATATAAATCTAAGTTAGAAATGGAAACTAACAATATCCATATCGCTATACTATCCTTAGAATCAAACCCAACTATGGGAAAAAAAAAGGGAAAATAAGCTTACAAGGGTAAAATGGATAATTCAAGTGATATTGGTAATCCAACGTTCTAGAAGTCTAATTCTACCAATCAATTGCTAAATTAACTCAAGAATAGGTCATTTCATTATTTGAGTCAAAACCCTATTTGATATAAATCCTACAATTTCCCCCAAATTTCAAAAAGGGTTTAAGCATGCAATTGGTCAATAAATTAACATCTACTAGTCCATTACATCACTAATATATAATATCAAATACCACAATCCAATACATAACCCCAATTCCCCAATTAAACTCGCTTATTCTCAACATAAGTCAACCCCTCTTTTCCCATTCCCAAAACATGGATTAATACATATATTAATGGAATATACCAATGGAAATGACTAGGTTTAGGATTTGAGAATTACCTAGGTGAAGAACCTTGAATGAACACATTGAATCTCCAAAATATAGAGCTTAAGAACTTGGAAAATGGAAATAGGTACAATAGGATTTGCACTAGGGTTTTAATCACTGTTCGCTACAGTGCCTCATTTGCGTTCGCGAGACCTCACTCGCAATCGTGAAGGGTTAACCCAACCTGACCCCGCTGGACACGCCGCGATCGCGGATGAGACCATGCAATCGTCAAGCAGTGAGACTCAGTCCCTCTCTAAGAGCATGCCATCGTGAATGCGACAATGTCCATCGCGAGAGCCTGGTTCCACAAAGGCTCACGATCGCTGTCCTTCCCTCGCGAATGCAAAGAAGGAACTAGAACAACTAAAACCATATTTTGATGTTTTCTCTCCAACTTCAAGTCAACCCTCGGAAATCATTCGAAAGCCAACTAACACAAACCAAATATGCATTCATATCATAAAACACACTCCGGAAACACTTGCACACTTAGAATTTCTAGGAAAGGTCTCTAATGCTCGGGTTTGACTAAAGTCAACTCTTATACTCAAATTTTATTATTTCACAACCAAACTCCCAAAACTCACCGGGATGCCTCGGAAAACAAACTAAATGTTGGAATAAGTCATAAACGTCGTTACGAAGCTAATGGGAATGATGAAAACACAAAATAAGAACGTTTACCCAAAAGTCATATATTGATCAAACACTTTCACTTAAAGATTCTAATTCTTTCAATTTCACTAGGATCGCCTGATAACCATAGGAATTGGGTCAATAGGGGTAAAATGGTCAAAATGCACCTTACGACTAAATAAGTTGTTACATCAGATAACAATTAAAGAAACGCTCATCCTCGAGAGATAAGGAAAGATTGAGGGTGAAGTACTTGCATCAGCAAACAACTGGGGATATCTGGCATGCATATTGGTCTCGGCCTCCCATATAGCCTTCTCAATAGGACGATGCTCCATTTCACCTTAACCGAAGCTATATCCTTAGACCTCAACTTCGTAACTTGCCTATCTAAAATTGTTGTAGGTTCCTCCTCATAAGACCGATTCTCATCAAACAACACAGAATCCTAACAAATGATATAAAACCCACCTGAATGGTACTTATTCTACATAAAAACGTGGAAAATCAAATGAACATCTGACAGGCCTAGTGGAAAACCAAACTCATAAGCAACAACGCAAACACGACGTAGAATCTCAAATGGACCAATGAACCTAGGGCACAACTTGCCCCTCATCCCAAATTGCATCACGCCCTTCATGGGTGATGTCTTCAGAAGAACCTGCTCACTCTCCTTAAACTCTAGATCTCGGACCTTTCGGTCTGCATACATCTTCCGCCGACTCTAAGCTGCCAGAAGATTTTTTCCTGAATAAGCTTCACCTTGTCTAAAGATTCCCTCAAATCTATACCCCATGGTTGAACCTCAAAAGCATCAAACCATCCAATAACAGAATGACACCTTCTACTATATAAATCCTAAAATGGTGCCATATCAATGCTGGAATGGAAGCTATTATTGTAAACGAACTCTGCTAAGGTTAAGAATCGGTCCCAATGACCACCAAAATGAATGACACATGCTCTCAACATATTCTCGAGCACCTGAATAGTCCTCTCGGACTGTCCATCAGTCTGGGGATGAAAAGTGGTACTAAGGTCCAACTGAGTACCCAACTCTACCTGCAACATCCGCAAAAAATGGGAAGTAAACTGAGGACCTCGATCGAACTTGAACAAGAATGAAGTGCGCAAACTCGGTCAGCCTATCCACGATAACCCAAACTGAATCAAACTTGGCTAAGGTCTTCAGAAGACCTACAACGAAATCCACGGCAATCCTCTCCCAGCTAGAACCTTTCCCTTTTGAGGATCCCGATAATACTTAGAGTCTAGCCATAATTTAAATCTAAGTTAGAAATGAAAACTAACAATACTCAGAGTCTAGCCATCAATTTCATTATTTGAGTCAAAACCTCCAATTTGATATAAACCCTAGAATTTCTCCCAAATCTCAAGGGTTTAAGCATGCAATTGGTGAATAAATAACATATACTAGTCCATTACATCACTAATATACAATATCAAATATCATAATCTAATACATAACCCCAATTCCCCAATTAAAGCTCGCTTATTCTCAACATAAGTCAATCCCTCTTTTCCCTTTCTCAAAACATGGATTAATGTTTATAATAATGGAATATACCAATGGAAATGACTAGGTTTAGGATTTGAGAATTACGTAGGTCAAGAACCTTGAATGAACAACTTGAATCTCCCAAAATTAGAGCTTAAGAACTTGGAAAATGGAAATGGGGACAATAGGATTCACACAAGGGTTTTAATCACTGTTCGCTACAGTTCATCTTCTTTTGTGAGACCCTCGATCTCCCTTCAGGTGCGTGACATCGCAAACACGACCATGACCATTGTGATCGTGAGAGCCTGGTTCCCCAAGGTTGGCAATCGCAGTCCCTCCCTCGCGAACGCGAAGAAGGAAACCAGAACAACTTAAATCAAATTTTGCTTTTTTCTCTCAAACATTGAATCAACCCTATGAAATAATTCAAAAGCCAAATAACACAAACCAAATATTCATTCATATCAGAAAACACACTCCAAACATGCTCGTGCACTCGAAATTTCCAAAAAAAGCCTTTAAGGCTCAGGTTTAACTAGAGTCAACTCTTAAACTCAATTTCATAATTTCACAACCAAACTCTCAAAACTAACTGGGCTGCCTCATGAACCTAACCAAAGGTTGAACTAAATCATAGAAGTTATTCCAAAGCTAATGGTACCGACAAAAATGTACGTTTAGCCAAAAGTCAACTATTGGTCAAACTATTTCACTTAAGGATTCTAATTCATTCAATTTTTACTAGGATCGCCTTATAACCATGTGAATTGGGTCAACATGGGTAAAATAGTCAAAATGCACCTTATGACTGAATGAGTCATTACAATGTCGAGTAAGCACTTCCTAGTAGATGAGGCCATTAAGGCTCGACAGATCATATATTGTGTGCTCATTTGATTTATGTGTTCATTATGTTTGTATGTTATAAAGGAAAATAAAGATTGATCTAATTTACCATGATCCCAAGTACTTCAGTGAATCATCCCAAAACATTGCTCCATATAGCAACGTAAATATATCATAAAAAAGACTCAATAGAATGTTCAGAACAATATCATTACAATAAGATGTATCATGTGACTTCATAGAGTATTATTTGGCCTCATGACATATTCATATTCTTATGTTACATTGTATCTTTTTTTAGTTTCAGTATTTACTTATATTTTTATGTTTGCCTTACATACTCGGTATAATTTTTTTGTACTAACGTCCTTGTTGTTTGGGGCATTGCATTTGTTATATTTCACATTGAAGGTTTAGATATACAAGTTGGCAGACAATCGTTCCACGTACAATAGATATTCAGCAAAGGTGTTGTAAGCTCCATCTCAATATGAAGCTAACTCAGGTATATCATCTTTGTGTATAGTGATTACGGGTATGTCAGGGTCCTATCCTGACACTTGTATCAGCTTTTCAGTTATAGGTAATCAATGAGACTCCATAGATAGTGTTAGTGGGTTTATTTATATTCAGTTGTAAGCGTCAGGACAATGGCCACATTTGTATACAAAAGTGACCACACTTCTCATTTATCTTTAATGTTTTGGCATGTAGTACGTTATAAGTACATAATAGTTGCATATAGAGCATGGTTCATCTATTCGGGCTTGGGGTGTGACAAAATGGTATCAGAGCAGTTCAGTCCTAGGGAGTCTATGAAGTCTTGTTTAGTAGAGTCTAACTTATGGGTATGGTGCGCGACACACTTGTAAATGGGGAAGGATGTAACATCCCGTAGTTACTGACCACATTCGAGGATGAATGTTCCTAAAGGGGGAAGGATGTAACATCACGTACCATAATTTTAGGATGTGTAAGACCACGTAAGCTTTATTCGTTGAAAACGATATACAAGTATATGTATATTTTTAATATGGTATATATATTCTCTTTTAAATGATATTTTAGTTATAAAAAAATGAAATCATTTTCCCATAAGATAAAGTACTTTTTCCCATTTTGACAATATACAGTACAAAATTTACACTCTTGATATTAGGTTAGAAAATTAAAATGTGATGAAATATATTTTCTCGATATTTGAATATTTATTAAATGTTAGAATACTTGAAAATTGTTATGATATTTTTTTAATTTATTTGTATTTAAATTCTTGAGTTTATTTTGTTACCATGTATAATAATTATCAATTAATACATAAATTGTGTATAAATTATATTGAGTATTACATATTAATTTCCATCGCCTACTTTAAAAATTGACCGTACTTTATCATTAAATTCTTAGTACTCTACAATCAATAAAGGGGTCGATTTTGATATATATAAAGTACATTGACACAACAAAGATACAATGAGGGGCATCACAAAACCAAGTGCTTGGTCCTCTATATATGTATCTACCTTTGATAAAACAAAAGATGATTTCCGAGAGCTAACTTACTTTATAAAATGTCATAAAAGCTAACTATGAGGGGTATGTCGAGCAAGCTCTTCCTGGTGGACGAGACCGTTGAGGCTCGGCAGATCATATATTGTGTGCTCATTTGATTTATGTGTTCATTGTGTTTGTATGTTATAAATGAAGGTAAAGATTGATCTAATTTACCGTAATCCCAAGTACTTCAGTGAATCATCCCAAAACATCGCTCAACATAAAGACCAAAAGATATCATCAGAAACACACAACATAATGTTCAGTACAATCACATTACAATAAGATGTATCATGTGAATTCATAGAGTATTCTTTGGCCTCCTGATGTATTCAATTTATTATGTTACATTGTATCGTATTTCAATTTCAGTATTTACTTATGTTTTCCTATCTGCCTTACATACTGGGTAAAATCTTTCTGTACTGACATCACTGTTGTCGGGGGTGCTGCATTTGTTATATTTCACATTGAATGTTCAGATATACAGGTTGGCAGACATGCGTACCAAGTATTGTATATATTCTGCGAAGGTGTTGGAAGCTTCATCTCTACTTGGAGCTGAGTCAGGTCTAGCATCCTCGTGTATAGTGATTACTTGTATGTCAACTTTTCAGTTATATGTACTCATAGACTTCATAGACAGTGTTAGTGGATTTATTTATATTCAGATGTCAGCGTCACGAAAATGGCCACATTTGTATACAGAAATCACCACGCTTCTCATTTATCTTTCAAGTTTTGGCATGTAGTGCCTTACAAGTACATAATAGTTGCATATAGAGCATGGTTCATCCCATTCGGGCTTGGGACGTGACAGAATGGTATCAGAGCAGTTCAGTCCTAGAGAGTCTATGAAGCCGTGTGTAGTAGAGTCTAACTTATGGGTATATTACGCGCCACACTTGTAATTGGTAGGCTACATGCATTTAGAAATGTTAACCTTCTTTCACATTTCATGTTGTGCAATAGATTAGAGCGATGAGTAATCGCAAAATATTTATCAGATTAGACGTTCCTTACATTAGCAAATCATGCATTAGCACCCAAGAGTTACAGTCCACATTAGAGCATGAATGTTCCTATGGGGGAAGGATGTAACATCCGTTACGTAATGATAGGATGTGTAAGACCCCGTAAGTTTGAACCGTTGAAAACTATAAATAGATATATGTATATTTTTATTATGGTATATATTCTCTTTTAAATGAGATTTTAGTTATAAAAAAATGAAATCATTTTCCCATAAGATAAAGTACTTTTTCCCATTTTGAGAATATACAACAAAAATTTGTACTCTTGATATTAGGTTGAAAAATTAAAATGTGATGCAATATATTTTCTCAATATTTGAATATTTATTAAATTTTAGAATACTTGTAATATTGTTATGAGATATTTTGCGTTTATTAGTATTTATCAATTAATACATAAATTGTGTATAAATTATATTGACTACATATATTTTAGTAGATAAGTTGAGTAAACTATATTATATTGTAAGTGGATAAACTTTCCAAAAAGGATAACTTTTTTTATTTTGCCGACACATTTCATTTTACATGAGATTAGTGGAAAAGTATTACATATTAATTTCCACCACCTACTTTAAATAATTGACCTTTACTTTATCATTAAATGCTTAGTACTCTACAATCAATAAAGGGATCGATTTTGATATATATAAAGTACATTGACACAATAAAAATACAATGAGGGGCATCACAATACCAAGTGCTTGGTCCTCTATATATGTATTTACCTTTGATAAAACAAAAGATGATTTTCGAGGGCTAACTTATTTTATAAAATGTCGTAAAAGCTAACTATTAGAGGGATGTCGAGCAAGCTCTTCCTGGTGGACGAGACCGTTGAGGCTCGCAAGATCATATATTTTGTGCTCATTTGATTTATGTGTTCATTGTGTTTGTATGTTATAAATGAAGGTAAAGATTGATCTAATTTACCGTGATCCCAAGTATTTCAGTGAATCATCCCAAAACATCGCTCCACATAACGACCAAAAGATATCAGCAGAAAGACTCCACATAATGTTCAGAACAATCACATTACAGTAAGAAGTATCCATGTGACTTCATAAAGTATTCTTTGGCCTCCTGATGTATTCAATTTATTATGTTACATTGTATCATATTCCAAATTTAGTATTTACTTATATTTTTCTATCTGCCTTACATACTCGGTACAATCTTTCTGTACTCACATCACTATTGCTGGGGGTGCTGCATTTGTTATATTTCATATTGAAGGTTCAGATATATAGATTGGCAGATATTCGTACCAAGTATTGTAGATATTCAGCGAATGTGTTGGAAGCTCCATGAATGTAGCATACATAAATAATTCACCATGCTTCTCATTTACATTTCATGATTTGGCATGTAGTACGTTATAAGTATATAATAGTTGCATATAGAGCATGGTTCATCCCATTTAGGCTTGGGGCGTGACATAATTGTATCAGACCAGTTCAGTCCGAAGAAGTATATGAAGTCGTGTTTAGTAGAGTCTAACTTATGGGTGTGTTGCGTGCCACACTTATAATTTGTATGCTACATTCATTTAGGAAATGTTGCCCTTCATTCACATTCAAGATTGTGCAATAGAGCTATGTGAAGAGATCATTCCGCTTCATACGAGTAAGACTAAAGCGATGAGTAATCACAAAGTATTTATCAGATCAGACGTACTATACATGAGCAAATCATGCGTTAGCACCCAGAGTTACAGTCCACATTCGAGGATGAATGTTCCTATGGGTGGAGGGATGTAACATCCCTTACTGTAGTGTTAGAATATGTTAGACCCCGTATGTTCGAACCGTTGTAAACTATATATAAATATATGTATATTTTTAATATGGTAGATATTCTCTTTTAAATGAGGGCTTAGTTATAAAAATATAAAATCATTTTCCCATAAGATAAAGTACTTTTTCCCATTTTGAGAATATACAACAAAAATTTGTACTCTTGATATTAGGTTGAAAAATTAAAATGTGATGCAATATATTTTCTCAATATTTGAATATTTATTAAATTTTAGAATACTTGTAATATTGTTATGAGATATTTTGCGTTTATTAGTATTTAAATTGTTGAGTTTTGTTTTTTACCATGTATAATAATTATTAATTAATACATACATTGTGTATAAATTATATTGACTACATAGGTTTTATTAGATAAGTGTTAGCTTTTGTTGAATAAACTATATTATAATCAAAGTGGATAAACTTTCATAAAAGGATAACTTTTTGTTATTTTGGATGACACATTTCATTCTACATGAGATTAGTGGATAGTATATACATATTAATTTCCACCTCCTACTTTAACTAATTAACCTTTGCTCTATCATTAAATGTTTAGTACTCTATAATCAATAAAGGGGTCGATTTGTTATATATAAATTACATTGACACAACAAAGCCACAATGAGGGGCATCACAATACCAAGTGCTTGGTCCTCTATATATGTATCTACCATTGATAAAACAAAAGATGATTTTCAAGAGCTAACTTATTTTAGAAAATGTCGTAAAAGCTAACTATTAGGGGGATGTCGAGCAAGCTCTTCCTGGTGGAGGAGACCGTTGAGGCTCGCAAGATCATATATTGTGTGCTCATTTGATTTATGTGTTCATTTTGTTTGTATGTTATAAATGAAGGTAAAGATTGATCTAATTTACCGTGATCCCAAGTACTTCGATGAATCATCCCAAAACATCGATCCACATGACGACCAAATGATATCTGCAGAAAGACTCCACATAGTGTTCAAAACAATCACATTACAATAAGATGTATCATGTCACTTCATAGAGTATTCTTTGGCCTCGTGATGTATTCAATTTATTATGTTACATTGTATTCTATTTCAAATTTAGTAATTACTTATATTTCTCTATCTGCCTTACATACTCGGTACAATTTTTTTGTACTCACATCACGTTATTCTTTGGGGGTGCTTTGCATTTGTTATATTTCATATTGAAGGTTCAGATATATAGATTGGAAAATATTCGTACCAAGTATTATAGATATTCAAAGTGAATGTGTTGGAAGCTCCATCTCTATTTGGAGCTGAGTCAGGTCTAGTATCCTTGTGTGCTCATTTGATTTATGTGGTCATCGTGTTGGTATGTTATAATGTAAGATAAAGATTGATCTAATTTACCGTGATCCCAAGTGCTTCAGTGAATCATCCCAAAACGTTGCTCCACATAGCGACCTAAAGATATCATCCGAAAGACTCAACATCATGTTCAAAACAATCTCATTAAAATAAGATGTATCATCTGACTTGATAGAGTATTCTTTGGCCTCCTGATATATTTAGTTTCTTATTTTACAATGTATTCTATTTTAGTTTCAGTATTTACTTATGTTTTAATGTCTACATTACATAGTCGGTACCATCTTTCGGTACTGACGCCCATGTTGCTGGGGGCACTGCATTTTCCTTATATTTCACATTGAAGGTTCAGATGTATAGGTTGACAGAAATTCATACCAAGTATGGTAGATATTCAGCGATGGTGTTGTAAGGTCCATCTCTATTCGGAGCTGAGTCAGGTCTAGCATCCTCGTGTATAGTGATTACTGGTATGTCGGGGACCTTTCCCGACACTTGTATTAGGTTTTCGGTTATAGGTACTCATAGAGACTTCATAGATAGTGTTGTTGGGTTTATTTGAATTCAGTTGTATGCGTTAAGACAATGGTCACATTTATATAAAGAATTCACCATGCTTCTCATTTACATTTCATGATTTGGCATGTAGTACGTTATAAGTATATAATAGTTGCATATAGAGCATGGTTCATCCCATTTAGGCTTGGGGCGTGACATAATTGTATCAGACCAGTTCAGTCCGAAGAAGTATATGAAGTCGTGTTTAGTAGAGTCTAACTTATGGGTGTGTTGCGTGCCACACTTATAATTTGTATGCTACATTCATTTAGGAAATGTTGCCCTTCATTCACATTCAAGATTGTGCAATAGAGCTATGTGAAGAGATCATTCCGCTTCATACGAGTAAGACTAAAGCGATGAGTAATCACAAAGTATTTATCGATCGACGTACTATACATGAGCAAATCATGCGTTAGCACCCGTAGTTACATCCACATTCGAGGATGAATGTTCCTATGGGTGGAGGGATGTAACATCCCTTATCGTAGTGTTAGAATATGTTAGACCCCGTATGTTCGAACCGTTGTAAACTATATATAAATATATGTATATTTTTAATATGGTAGATATTCTCTTTTAAATGAGGGCTTAGTTATAAAAATATAAAATCATTTTCCCATAAGATAAAGTACTTTTTCCCATTTTGAGAATATACAACAAAAATTTGTACTCTTGATATTAGGTTGAAAAATTAAAATGTGATGCAATATATTTTCTCAATATTTGAATATTTATTAAATTTTAGAATACTTGTAATATTGTTATGAGATATTTTGCGTTTATTAGTATTTAAATTGTTGAGTTTTGTTTTTTACCATGTATAATAATTATTAATTAATACATACATTGTGTATAAATTATATTGACTACATAGGTTTTATTAGATAAGTGTTAGCTTTTGTTGAATAAACTATATTATAATCAAAGTGGATAAACTTTCATAAAAGGATAACTTTTTGTTATTTTGGATGACACATTTCATTCTACATGAGATTAGTGGATAGTATATACATATTAATTTCCACCTCCTACTTTAACTAATTAACCTTTGCTCTATCATTAAATGTTTAGTACTCTATAATCAATAAAGGGGTCGATTTGTTATATATAAATTACATTGACACAACAAAGCCACAATGAGGGGCATCACAATACCAAGTGCTTGGTCCTCTATATATGTATCTACCATTGATAAAACAAAAGATGATTTTCAAGAGCTAACTTATTTTAGAAAATGTCGTAAAAGCTAACTATTAGGGGGATGTCGAGCAAGCTCTTCCTGGTGGAGGAGACCGTTGAGGCTCGCAAGATCATATATTGTGTGCTCATTTGATTTATGTGTTCATTTTGTTTGTATGTTATAAATGAAGGTAAAGATTGATCTAATTTACCGTGATCCCAAGTACTTCAGTGAATCATCCCAAAACATCGATCCACATGACGACCAAATGATATCTGCAGAAAGACTCCACATAGTGTTCAAAACAATCACATTACAATAAGATGTATCATGTCACTTCATAGAGTATTCTTTGGCCTCGTGATGTATTCAATTTATTATGTTACATTGTATTCTATTTCAAATTTAGTAATTACTTATATTTCTCTATCTGCCTTACATACTCGGTACAATTTTTTTGTACTCACATCACTGTTGCTGGGGGTGCTGCATTTGTTATATTTCATATTGAAGGTTCAGATATATAGATTGGAAAATATTCGTACCAAGTATTATAGATATTCAGTGAATGTGTTGGAAGCTCCATCTCTATTTGGAGCTGAGTCAGGTCTAGTATCCTTGTGTGCTCATTTGATTTATGTGGTCATCGTGTTGGTATGTTATAATGTAAGATAAAGATTGATCTAATTTACCGTGATCCCAAGTGCTTCAGTGAATCATCCCAAAACGTTGCTCCACATAGCGACCTAAAGATATCATCCGAAAGACTCAACATCATGTTCAAAACAATCTCATTAAAATAAGATGTATCATCTGACTTGATAGAGTATTCTTTGGCCTCCTGATATATTTAGTTTCTTATTTTACAATGTATTCTATTTTAGTTTCAGTATTTACTTATGTTTTAATGTCTACATTACATAGTCGGTACCATCTTTCGTGATCGACGCCCATGTTCTTTGAGGGGCACTTTGCATTTTCCTTATATTTCACATTGAAGGTTCGGATGTATAGGTTGACGAAATTCATACCAAGTATGGTAGATATTCAGCGATGGTGTTGTAAGGTCCATCTCTATTCGGAGCTGAGTCAGGTCTAGCATCCTCGTGTATAGTGATTACTGGTATGTCGGGGACCTTTCCCGACACTTGTATTAGGTTTTCGGTTATAGGTACTCATAGAGACTTCATAGATAGTGTTGTTGGGTTTATTTGAATTCAGTTGTATGCGTTAAGACAATGGTCACATTTATATAAAGAATTCACCATGCTTCTCATTTACATTTCATGATTTGGCATGTAGTACGTTATAAGTATATAATAGTTGCATATAGAGCATGGTTCATCCCATTTAGGCTTGGGGCGTGACATAATTGTATCAGACCAGTTCAGTCCGAAGAAGTATATGAAGTCGTGTTTAGTAGAGTCTAACTTATGGGTGTGTTGCGTGCCACACTTATAATTTGTATGCTACATTCATTTAGGAAATGTTGCCCTTCATTCACATTCAAGATTGTGCAATAGAGCTATGTGAAGAGATCATTCCGCTTCATACGAGTAAGACTAAAGCGATGAGTAATCACAAAGTATTTATCAGATCAGACGTACTATACATGAGCAAATCATGCGTTAGCACCCAGAGTTACAGTCCACATTCGAGGATGAATGTTCCTATGGGTGGAGGGATGTAACATCCCTTACTGTAGTGTTAGAATATGTTAGACCCCGTATGTTCGAACCGTTGTAAACTATATATAAATATATGTATATTTTTAATATGGTAGATATTCTCTTTTAAATGAGGGCTTAGTTATAAAAATATAAAATCATTTTCCCATAAGATAAAGTACTTTTTCCCATTTTGAGAATATACAACAAAAATTTGTACTCTTGATATTAGGTTGAAAAATTAAAATGTGATGCAATATATTTTCTCAATATTTGAATATTTATTAAATTTTAGAATACTTGTAATATTGTTATGAGATATTTTGCGTTTATTAGTATTTAAATTGTTGAGTTTTGTTTTTTACCATGTATAATAATTATTAATTAATACATACATTGTGTATAAATTATATTGACTACATAGGTTTTATTAGATAAGTGTTAGCTTTTGTTGAATAAACTATATTATAATCAAAGTGGATAAACTTTCATAAAAGGATAACTTTTTGTTATTTTGGATGACACATTTCATTCTACATGAGATTAGTGGATAGTATATACATATTAATTTCCACCTCCTACTTTAACTAATTAACCTTTGCTCTATCATTAAATGTTTAGTACTCTATAATCAATAAAGGGGTCGATTTGTTATATATAAATTACATTGACACAACAAAGCCACAATGAGGGGCATCACAATACCAAGTGCTTGGTCCTCTATATATGTATCTACCATTGATAAAACAAAAGATGATTTTCAAGAGCTAACTTATTTTAGAAAATGTCGTAAAAGCTAACTATTAGGGGGATGTCGAGCAAGCTCTTCCTGGTGGAGGAGACCGTTGAGGCTCGCAAGATCATATATTGTGTGCTCATTTGATTTATGTGTTCATTTTGTTTGTATGTTATAAATGAAGGTAAAGATTGATCTAATTTACCGTGATCCCAAGTACTTGGTGAATCATCCCAAAACATCGATCCACATGATGACCAAATGATATCTGCAGAAAGACTCCACATAGTGTTCAAAACAATCACATTACAATAAGATGTATCATGTCACTTCATAGAGTATTCTTTGGCCTCCTGATGTATTCAATTTATTATGTTACATTGTATCCTATTTCAAATTTAGTAATTACTTATATTTCTCTATCTGCCTTACATACTCGGTACAATCTTTCTGTACTCACATCACTGTTGCTGGGGGTGCTGCATTTGTTATATTTCATATTGAAGGTTCAGATATATAGATTGGAAAATATTCGTACCAAGTATTATAGATATTCAGTGAATGTGTTGGAAGCTCCATCTCTATTTGGAGCTGAGTCAGGTCTAGTATCCTTGTGTGCTCATTTGATTTATGTGGTCATCGTGTTGGTATGTTATAATGTAAGATAAAGATTGATCTAATTTACCGTGATCCCAAGTGCTTCAGTGAATCATCCCAAAACGTTGCTCCACATAGCGACCTAAAGATATCATCCGAAAGACTCAACATCATGTTCAAAACAATCTCATTAAAATAAGATGTATCATGTGACTTGATAGAGTATTCTTTGGCCTCCTGATATATTTAGTTTCTTATTTTACATTTTATTCTATTTTAGTTTCAGTATTTACTTATGTTTTTATGTCTACATTACATAGTCGGTACCATCTTTCGGTACTGACGCCCATGTTGCTGGGGGCACTGCATTTTCCTTATATTTCACATTGAAGGTTCAGATGTATAGGTTGACAGAAATTCATACCAAGTATGGTAGATATTCAGCGATGGTGTTGTAAGGTCCATCTCTATTCGGAGCTGAGTCAGGTCTAGCATCCTCGTGTATAGTGATTACTGGTATGTCGGGGACCTTTCCCGACACTCGTATTAGCTTTTCGGTTATAGGTACTCATAGAGACTTCATAGATAGTGTTGTTGGGTTTATTTGAATTCAGTTGTATGCGTTAAGACAATGGTCACATTTATATAAAGAATTCACCATGCTTCTCATTTATATTTCATGATTTGGCATGTAGTATGTTATAAGTATATAATAGTTGCATATAGAGCATGGTTCATCCCATTCAGGCTTGGGGCGTGATAGAATGGTATCAGACCAGTTCAGTCCTAAGAGGTATATGAAGTCGTGTTTAGTAGAGTCTAACTTATGGGTGTGTTGAGTGAAAACTTATAATTTGTATGCTACATTCATTTAGGAAATGTTGCCCTTCATTCACATTCCAGATTGTGCAATAGAGCTATGTGAAGAGATCATTCTGCTTCATACGAGTAAGGCTAAAGCGATGAGTAATCACAAAGTATTTATCAGATCAGACGTACTATACATGAGCAAATCATGCGTTAGCACCCAGAGTTACAGTCCACATTCGAGGATGAATGTTCCTATGGGTGGAGGAATGTAACATCCCTTACTGTAATGTTAGAATATGTTAGACCCCGTAAGTTCGAACCGTTGTAAACTATATATAAATATATGTATATTTTTAATATGGTAGATATTCTCTTTTAAATGAGGGCTTAGTTATAAAAATATAAAATCATTTTCCCATAAGATAAAGTACTTTTTCCCATTTTGAGAATATAAAGTAAAAAATTGTACTCTTGATATTAGGTTGGAAAATTAAAATGTGATGAAATATATTTTCTCAATATTTGAATATTTATTAAATTTTAGAATACTTGTAATATTGTTATGAGATATTTTGCATTTATTAGTATTTAAATTGTTTAGTTTTGTTTTTTACCATGTATAATAATTATCAATTAATACATAAATTGTGTATAAATTATATTGACTACATAGGTTTTATTAGATAAGTGATAGATTTTTGTTGAATAAACTATATTATAATCAAAGTGGATAAACTTTCCTAAAAGGATAACTTTTTGTTATTTTGGATGACACATTTCAATCTACATGAGATTAGTGGATAGTATATACATATTAATTTCCACCTCCTACTTTAACTAATTAACCTTTGCTCTATCATTAAATGTTTAGTACTCTATAATCAATAAAGGGGTCGATTTGTTATATATAAATTACATTGACACAACAAAGCCACAATGAGGGGCATCACAATACCAAGTACTTAGTCCTCTATATATGTATCTACCATTGATAAAACAAAATATGATTTTCAAGAGCTAACTTATTTTAGAAAATGTCGTAAAAGCTAACTATTAGGGAGATGTCGAGCAAGCTCTTCCTGGTGGAGGAGACCGTTGAGGCTCGCAAGATCATATATTGTGTGCTCATTTGATTTATGTGTTCATTTTGTTTGTATGTTATAAATGAAGGTAAATATTGATCTAATTTACCGTGATCCCAAGTACTTCAGTGAATCATCCCAAAACATTGCTCCACATAACGACCAAACGATATCAGCAGAAAGACTCCACATAGTGTTCAAAACAATCACATTACAATAAGATGTATCATGTGACTTCATAGAGTATTCTTTTGCCTCCTGATGTATTCAATTTATTATGTTACATTGTATCCTATTTCAAATTTAGTATTTACTTATATTTCTCTATCTGCCTTACATACTCGGTACAATCTTTCTGTAGTCACATCACTGTTGCTGGGGGTGCTGCATTTGTTATATTTCATATTGAAGGTTCAGATATATAGATTGGCAAATATTTGTACCAAGTATTATAGATATTCAGTGAATGTGTTGGAAGCTCCATCTCTATTTGGAGCTGAGTCAGGTCTAGTATCCTTGTGTGCTCATTTGATTTATGTGGTCATCGTGTTGGTATGTTATAATGTAAGATAAAGATTGATCTAATTTACCGTGATCCCAAGTGCTTCAGTGAATCATCCCAAAACGTTGCTCCACATAGCGACCTAAAGATATCATCCGAAAGACTCAACATCATGTTCAAAACAATCTCATTAAAATAAGATGTATCATGTGACTTGATAGAGTATTCTTTGACCTCCTGATATATTTAGTTTCTTATTTTACATTGTATTCTATTTTAGTTTCAGTATTTACTTATGTTTTTATGTCTACATTACATAGTCGGTACCATCTTTTAATCTTTTGCATCGACGCCCATGTTGTCGGGGGCACCTTTGCATTTTCCTTATATTTCACATTGAAGGTTCGGATGTATAGGTTGACGAAATTCATACCAAGTATGGTAGATATTCAGCGATGGTGTTGTAAGGTCCATCTCTATTCGGAGCTGAGTCAGGTCTAGCATCCTCGTGTATAGTGATTACTGGTATGTCGGGGACCTTTCCTGACACTTGTATTAGCTTTTCGGTTATAGGTACTCATAGAGACTTCATAGATAGTGTTGTTGGGTTTATTTGAATTCAGTTGTATGCGTTAAGACAATGGTCACATTTATATAAAGAATTCACCATGCTTCTCATTTATATTTCATGATTTGGCATGTAGTACGTTATAAGTATATAATAGTTGCATATAGAGCATGGTTCATCCTCTTCAGGCTTGGGGCGTGACAGAATGGTATCAGACCAGTTCAGTCCTAAGAAGTATATGAAGTCGTGTTTAGTAGAGTCTAACTTATGGGTGTGTTGCGTGCCACACTTATAATTTGTATGCGACATTCATTTAGGAAATGTTGCCCTTCATTCACATTCCAGATTGTGCAATAGAGCTATGTGAAGAGATCATTCTGCTTCATACGAGTAAGGCTAAAGCGATGAGTAATCACAAAGTATTTATCAGATCAGACGTACTATACATGAGCAAATCATGCGTTAGCACCCAGAGTTACAGTCCACATTCGAGGATGAATGTTCCTATGGGTGGAGGGATGTAACATCCCTTACTGTAATGTTAGAATATGTTAGACCCCGTAAGTTCGAACCATTGTAAACTATATATAAATATATGTATATTTTTAATATGGTAGATATTCTCTTTTAAAAGAGGGCTTAGTTATAAAAATATAAAATCATTTTCCCATAAGATAAAGTACTTTTTCCCATTTTGAGAATATACAGTAAAAAATTGTACTCTTGATATTAGGTTGGAAAATTAAAATGTGATGAAATATATTTTCTCAATATTTGAATATTTATTAAATTTTTTAATACTTGTAATATTGTTATGAGATGTTTTGCGTTTATTAGTATTTAAATTGTTGAGTTTTGTTTTTTACCATGTATAATAATTATCAATTAATACATAAATTGTGTATAAATTATATTGACTACATAGGTTTTATTAGATAAGTGTTAGATTTTTGTTGAATAAACTATATTATAATCAAAGTGGTCAAACTTTCCTAAAAGGATAACTTTTTGTTATTTTGGATGACACATCTCAATCTACATGAGATTAGTGGATAGTATATACATATTTATTTCCACCTCCTACTTTAACTAATTAACCTTTGCTCTATCATTAAATGTTTAGTACTCTATAATCAATAAAGGGGTCTATTTGTTATATATAAATTACATTGACACAACAAAGCCACAATGAGGGGCATCACAATACCAAGAGCTTGGTCCTCTATATATGTATCTACCTTTGATAAAACAAAATCTCATTTCCGAGAGCTAACTTATTTTAAAAGCTAACTATGAGGGGGATGTCAAGAAATCTCTTCTTTGAGAATGAGGCCATTGAGGCTCGGCAGATCATATGTTGTGTGCTCATTTGATTTATGTGTTCGTTATGTTTGTATGTTATAAAGGAAGATAAAGATTGATCTAATTTACTGTGATCCCAAGTGCTTCAATGAATCATCCCAAAACGTCGCTCCACATAGCGACCCAAAGAAACATCAGAAAGACTCACCAGAATGTTCAGAAAATTCTCATTACAATAAGATGTATCATGTGACTTCATAGATTATTTTTTGGCTTCCTGATGTATTAATCTTCTTTTGTTACATTTTATCATATTTCAGTTTCAATATTTACTTATGTGTAATGTCTGCATTACATATTCGGTACAACCTTTCTGTACTGACGCCCTTGTTTCTATGGGCGTTGCATTTGTTAAATATCACATTGAAGGTTCAGATGTACAGGTTGGAAAACATTCGTACCAACTATTGTAGATATTCAGTGAAGGTGTTGTAAGCTCCATCTCTATTTGGAGCTGAGTTAGGTCTAGCATCCTTGTGTTTAGTGATTACGGGTATGTTGGGGTCCTGTCCCGACACTTGTATCAACTTTTAAGTTATAAGTACTCATAGATACTTCATAGATAGTGTAAGTGGTTTTATTTCCATTCAGTTGTATGTGTTAAGACAATGGACATATTTATATATATAATTCACCACGATTCTCATTTATATTTCAAGTTTTGGCATGTAATACATTATAAGTACATAATAGTTGCATATAGAGAATGGTCATCCCATTCGGGCTTGGGGCGTGACAAAATGGTATCAGAGCAGTTCAGTCCTAGGGAGTCTACGAAGTCTTGTTTAGTAGAGTCTAACTTATGGGTATGGTGCGCGACACACTTATAATTGGTAGTCTACATGCATTTAGGAAATGTTACCCTTCTTTCACATTCCAGATTGTGCAATAGAGCTATGTCAAGATATCATTCTGCTTTGTACAAGTAAGACTAAAGGGATGAGTAATCACAAAGTATTTATCAGTTCAGACATGCCTTACATGAGCAAATCATTCATTAGCACCCAGAGTTACAGTCCACATTTGAGGATGAATGTTCCTATGGAGGAAGAATGTAACATCCCATACCGTAGTGTTAGGATGTGTAAGACATCGTAAGTTCGAACAGTTGAAAACTATATATAAATGGATGTATATTTTTAATATGGTATATATTCTCTTTTAAATGAGGTTTTAGTTATAAAAATATAAAATCATTTTCCCATAAGATAAAGTACTTTTTCCCATTTTGAGAATATACAGTACAAATTTGTACTCTTGATATTAGGTTTGAAAAATAAAATGTGATGAAAGATATTTTATCAATATTTGAATATTTATTAAATTATAGAATACTTGTAATATTGTTATGAGATATTTTGCATTTATTAGTATTTAAATTCTTTAGTTTATTTTTTACCATGTATAATAATTATCAATTACTACATAAATTGTGTATAAATCATATTGACTACATAGGTTTTTTTAGATAAGTGTTAGATTTTTGTTGAATAAACTATATTATAATCTAAGTGGATAAACATACCTAAAAGGATAACTTTTGTTATTTTGCTGACACATTTCATTCTACATGAGATTAGTGGATAAGTATTACGTATTAATTTCCACCACCTACATTAAATAATTGACCGTTACTTTATCATTAAATGCTTAATACTATACAATCAATAAAGGGGTCGATTTTGATATATATAAAGTACATTGACACAACAAAGATACAACTAGGGGCATCACAATACTAAGAGCTTGGTCCTCTATATATATATCTACCTATGATAAAACAAAAACTTATTTCCGAGAGCTAATTTATTTTAAAAGCTAACTATGAGAGGGATGTCGAGCAAGCTCTTCTTGGAGGACGAGTCCATTGAGGCTCAACAGATCATATGTTGTGTGCTCATTTGATTTATGTGTGCATTGTGTTTGTATGTTATAAAAGAAGGTAAAGATTGATCTAATTTACCGTGATCCCAAGTGCTTCAGTTAATCATACCAAAATGTCGCTCCACATAGCGACCCAAAGATATCATCAGAAAGACTCCACAGAATGTTCTGAAAATTCTCATTACAATAAGAGGTATCATGTGATTTCATAGATTATTCTTTGGCCTCCTGATGTATTCAGTTTCTTATGTTACATTGTATCCTATTTCATTTTTAGTATTTATTTATGTTTTTATGTCTGCTTTACATACTCGGTACAATCTTTCTGTATTGATGCCCCTGTTGCTGGGGGCGCTGCATTTGTTATATTTCACATTGAAGGTTCAGATGTATTTGTTGGCAGATATTCATACCAAGTATTGTAGATATTCAGTGAAGGTGTTGTAAGTTCCATCTCTATTCGGAGCTGAGTCAGGTCCAACATCTTCGTGTATAGTGATTACGGGTATGTCAGGGTCCTTTCCTGACACTTGTATCAACTTTTCAGTTATAGGTACTCATAGTGACTTAATAAATAGTGTTAGTGGGTTTATTTGAATTCAGTTGTATGCATCAAAACAATGGCCACATTTATATACAAAATTAACCACGCTTCTCATTTATATTTCATGTTTTATGCATGTAGTACGTTATAAGTACATAATAGTTGCATATAGAGCATGGTTCATCCCATTCGGGCTTGGGGCGTGACAGAATGGTATCCTTCTTTCACATTCCAGATTGTGCAATAGAGCTATGTCAAGAGATCATTCCACTTCGTATGAGTAAGACTAAAGCGATGAGTAATCATAAAGTATTTATCAGATCAGACGTACCTTACATGAGCAAATCATGCGTTCACATTCGAGGATGAATGTTCCTATTGGGGGAAGCATGTAATCTCTCTTACCGTAGTATTAGGATATGTAAGACCCGGTAAGTTCGAACCATTGAAAACTATCTATAAATATATGTATTTTTTAATATGGTATATATTCTCCTTTAAATGAGGGTTTAGTTATATAAATATAAAATCATTTTCTCATAAGATAAAGTACTTTTTCCCATTTTGAGAATATACAGTACAAATTTGTGCTCTTGACATTAGGTTGGAAAATTAAAATGTGATGAAATATATTTTCTCAATATTTGAATATTTATTAAATGTTATAATACTTGTAATATTGTTATGAGATATTTTGCATTTTTAGTATTTAAATTCTTGAGTTTGGTCTTTTACCATGTATAATAATTATCAATTAATACATAAATTGTGTATAAATGATATTGACTACATAGGTTTTATTACATAAATGTTAGATTTTTGTTGAATAAACTATATTATAATCTAAGTGGATAAATTTTCCTAAAAGGATAGCTTTTGTTATTTTGCTGACACATTTCATTCTACATGATATTAGTGGATAAGTATTTAGATATAAATTTCCACCTCCTACTTTAACTATTTGACCTTTGCTTTATCATTAAATGTTTAGTACTCTACAATCAATAAAGGGGTCGATTTTGATATATTTAAATTACATTGACACAACAAAGCTACAATGAGGGGCATCACAATACCAAGAGCTTGGTCCTCTGTATATGTATATACCTTTGATAAAGCAAAAACTCATTTATGAGAGCTAACTTATTTTATAAAGTGTCATAAGAACTTTCCTAATAGGTTCATTTCTGTGTTTCGGTACTTCTGGTAGTTCTGGAGAGTCATTTATGACTTACTCGAGTCATTGATACGCTTCCCGAGGTAATCAAATGTATTTTCTGGCCTTATTTTTAAAGTTTGGATTATGGTTTTGTCCTAGATAATTCTTTAGAAAAGTACTCCTTGGATAAGTTATTTGTGAAATCCGAGTGTACGAGCGAGTTTGTAGTACTGTTTATCATAGTCGAGCATGTTTAGTTTGTTTTCGGGGAGTTCCAAGAGTGTTTCTACATAGCAGAATCGGGTCTGTTGTGGCGAGGTATGAGGTGTCAAGTGACATCTGCTACGACGAAGGCTTTTCCGCTGCAGCGGGTCCACTCCAGCGGAGTTGATTCTGCTGGGGTGGATTACTATTCAGGTGTCCTATATATAATTCTAGGTCAGATTTTCTTTCCATAAACAGTGTGTTCTCGAAACCAGCACTGCATAAGGGTTATTTTAGGAGCATTTCCCACTTTGAGGTAATAGATTCTTTCACTTTTTGGTTTAAGTTTATGATTCTAAGCTTATTAATGGTCGTTTAGCTTATTGTTTGAATTTGGGAAGATGGGTTTCACATATTGTGAGTTTAAGAGAGTTGTATGGTTGGTTTTAATGGAGATTTATGGATTGAATGATGTTAATATCATGAGTTAGGAGTGGATTATGTTATATTATCATGTTATAAGTCTTAATTTGGTGATAGAAGCATGTTTTCAATTAGGGAAAATTTCTTGGGTTTCAAATTGGGACTGTTTGATTGTTGTCCAATTGAGGGCTCAAATGTGAATAGATTTTCAATTAATTTAAGGATGTGATTGTCTAGTATGTAATCTTGGGTTTTGTGTAATAAAGTTCGAGTCTTGGTGGCGAGGGCCTAGAATGGGTATTTAAAGCCTTGATTTTGTTGTGTTAAGCTTATTATTAACTATGTAATACGCGTGAATAAACTTCGATCATCGTCAGACAAGAAGGAAGGGCAAGGTTGTTTTCAAGACTTGATTTATAGCGCAAGGTACCATGTTGACAAAGGTACCTTGCATATGCATTTCATTCACATCATTCATTTTATGACATATCATTGATAAACTGTGACTGAGACATGCTATTGAGTGACTATGAACATCTTGGTTGCATTTGGGACTTGAAAGGATTATTCATGCCACATGATATTTAATATGTTGTTGAACTCTATGAGACATCTTGGTAATTATGTGATATACTTGGTCATTGATATGCTAGTATAGGATTATTTGGTTTCAACTTGGTATTTATCTCTGAATATGTATCTTCCGTTGTTTTCTGCCTATGATGTCCATGGGTGTACATTGTGTACTCATGCTACACTTATTGCATTCATTTTGGATGCAAATTCAATACCTTCTACCTCCGCAACACCGCATGACTGTGAGTTTGATTTGGTGATCCCAGGCATTCAGAGTGAGGATGCTATCTCCAACATACCCCTTGGATACTATTTCTCTATTTACTATCTTTTGTTCACACTTGAGAGACATATTCAGACTATGTATTCAGTTTTAGCCTGCATGCCACCTCTTTAGACTTGTTTCGTATTATGTTAGTGCTTTTGTATTTACAGACCAGATCTTTGAGGGGTGTTTGTTAATGTTATTATACTTGTCACTTATTCCGCATTTATAGTATGAGACATTTTTTGTAGTATCTCGTTATCTTTCGCTTTTACTTATGTTGTATCATGTTGAAGATTTGGGAGTGGTTCGCCTACGTGGTGGGATTATGTAGGTCCCGTCACAACTCCTGAAAAAGGGTCGTGACATTGATAGTGTCGGGAAGTGTAGACGTAACACCCTATTTTTTTGCATTATATACATTGTCATAAGTTAAGTTATCTGAGGAGGATAAGGACTTGCACAAAGTTATTAATAGTTTAAAACTAAAGTTGAGGCCAAACGTGTAACACCCCGTACCTCTCAACGTGTGTGCAACTAAGTTGAAGTCAACGAACTTTCTTAAATGTAGAAGAATAGGGTTATAGTTAAACCTAAGGATCCAAGTCTATGGAAATATTACGTCTATCTAAGTTTAATGAGATTCATAAACAAATGAGATGTCGGATAAAGGTAGACGATCTACTAGCTTCACCTATATGTTTCATCTACTTGCTTAGATGTCCTATGGTCTTGAGCTACTTCCTCACACGTTCTACTTAGTTGAACGTCCTACTTGCTTAAGCTACTTGTTATACTTCCTACTTGCTTGAGCTACTTATTTCCCGTCCTACTTGTTTTAGGTCCTACTTACTAAATAAGGATGACACACATATTTAGAACTAATTAGTAACCTACTAGCTTAAATAAGTGAGAAGTAGGCGCATCACCTACTTAACAAAAGAGAAGACCAGATTCTAAAACAAGCGAGTAAGTGCATCACCTACTTAGAGTGAGTGACACAAATTAAATAAAAAATATAAATATGGACAGCCTTGGGGCAGCCCATGACCCATCTGCCCAAGCCCATTCAATGGGGCTATATCTATATATGCATTATAGATCATTACTTCTCCCCAAGAGTTCTCATATGGTCTCAAAGTAAATCCAAAGGTATACAACATAGATCTTGCTTCTCTTAGTTGCTGGATATGAAGTTCTTTCAAGAGGGAGTAAGGTGAAGCTAAGGTGTGAATCTGAATATCTAATGTGAGAATCACCTTCTCCTTTTTGTTTATATAGGTTAACTTGATTTATTGATGTGTTTAGTTGTTGTGAGAGTATAGATGGTGTTGTACTGATCTTTCTTTATTTTAGTTGATTAGAAGGAGCTATAAAAGATAACAATTAGAGGAGTTGCAATGTTAGGACATCAAGGTAAGATTTCTCCCTTACCTATATGTGTATAACTAGTTTAATCTCTAGATGTGTTTAGCTGTTAAAGGACAGTGGTTGGACATGTTAGATCAGTTGTTGGATATGTTATGTAGTATGTTGGGGATGATTTAATTGTATAAAGTTGTTGGAGGTGTAGTTGTGGGCTGTTGTTCTTTTTCTGGTTATGCTGCATATTTGATGGTAGTTCTATGGTATTAATGTGATGGTTAATGGGATGGAAATCATGTATATATATTGGTTTGTGTGCTGGACATGTTGGATGTATTAGCATGTTAAATTGTTTTTGGTTGTGCGTTGGAGGATAGATGAATCATAGACTTAAGTTGTAGATGTGCTATATGATGTGTTAAGTGTTATTGGTGTGTATAAGGGGTTGTTCATGTCATGCCTAGGTGCTGAAAGTATGAACATGTATTAAATAAGTTAATTAGTATGCTTAGAAAATGAGAGTTGTAAGTTGAATGGATAGATAATGTAGTGAAATGTTAGTTGTGTTGTATAAGGTGTTGGGATATATTTTGGTGGTAAGCTAGGTTGTTCTTAAAGTAAGGAGATTTTGAATGTGTTTTTGTATTTGTGTATATGTGTACTGTTGTTAGTGGTGCAAGGTTAAAGGAGATTAGGCAAAGATATATGTTTATGAATCATGTTAGAGCGGAATTCTCATTCGTGGGTTACTTAGTACGTTCCTTTATGTTGATACTAGTATTGTTTTCTTGGTTGTACCTTGACTTGAGAAGGAAGCTGAGTTTGTCACCTTCGTTAAAGGATCGACATAGAGGTATGTAATGGCTATCCCTTCCTTCATCTGGAATGACTCTTAGAAAGTGTACTTGAAGAGAGAATGAATAAGAAGAGCAATTGTCGTAGGTACTCTATTCTAGTATTTGGTATCCTTACTACCTTAGATTGTGATGTGCGTAGTCGAGTTGAGAGTTATGTGGCTCATAAGTTAGTTCCTAAATCTATTAGCATTCATTTGATTCATCACACGAGTGTGTATCTTTAATAGTAGGTGAATCAACTAATAAGAGGTTTTATCAATTATTTCTGGAAATCCCAGTTACGCATAATAGTTGTCGGCGAGTAATAAGAGTGAAAAGTTGTAAGAGAATCATAATACGAAGTTCCATATATATACTTGCTGGTCATTGAGCTTTCCTAGTTGGTTCCATTCCAAACTACTAAGTCACATTAGAGATTATACTACTCGATATGATCTCATATAGTATTTGAAAGCATTAGTTGGTCTTTATGAGATAAGAGTCCCAAGAGATAAGTTGTAGCAAGAGTCGGGTCATATACTTGCTAGTTGTTTAGTTATCCAGGCCTACTTCATTTGTGGTTACTACCCTTCTTATTTGATTATATATGCATTTATCATGAACTTCGAAGCTAAGTGAATTCCTTAGTTACATTACTTGTAAGAAAATTGTATGTATCATATGTTGTTATATAAGAAGAGAGCTTTAGTTGAATAAAGTAATACGCAGAGAAACTAGTTGAGTTAAGAGAAAAGACTCGTTGGCCCTTACGACTTATTTGTTAGCCTTTGAGCCTATTTTCTAGCCTTCGGGCTTACTTGGTAGACATAAAGGCTTATTTGGCGGCCATCGAGGCCTATTTGCTGACATCCCAAGGTCCATTTATTACTCTAGTGGAGCATAGTTGTGAAACATAGATTAGTTGTATAAGTAGGCATAACTTGAATTGTTGTAGTACTTTACATTGTAGAGTTAGTAGTAACCCTAGCACAATACAACTTACATGTAAGTGACAAATCTCACTACACTTGTTGTTACTTTGTTACTTGTTTCTACTTGAAGTTTTAGTACTTGTTATTATGTTTATCTACCTTACATACTCGGTACATTTTATCGTGCAGATGCCCTGTATTTGATAGGGGCGCTGCATGTCATGTTGCAGATACAAGTTCCTGGTTTGACAGGTCTTCTAGTAGTTTCTTTAATCGATCAGCCGAAGTTTGGTGAGCTCCACTTCCTTGTGGAGTAACTGAGTCTAGACACACTTGTGATATAGTTGTACATGCTATATGGGTAGGCCGGGGCCTTGTCCCGCAATTTTACGGTGGATCTTTTCATCATCTAATAATCCTAAAGAGGGTAGGAATATAGATGGTACACTAATAAAGTTTTATCTAAGTTTATCATATAATAAGCATGTAGTACGGAAGCAGGTATTATCAATTCAAAATTCATTTTTAAAATAAAAGTCTATAACCTTTAACCAATATTAACATCATAATTGCAGAATTTACACTTATCAAGATTATAATTAAAAACACATAGTCTAAAAATCATACTTCTTAGTAGAATTTCATATCACCGGAATGCTTACCCACCCTGGATCTCGACTCCCTTTTATCTTCCACTGAATTTTCGGGATTATTGGCCTAGGTGATAGGAGACTCAATAGACTCTTTCTGAGATTCTTTTTAAGCTGTAGGTTTATAGACTAATATGGTTCTAATTATAACCTTTCAAAGTGATCTATATCTCTGATAATATGATATTATAATTGATCTAGATTATAGACTAAGGAAGGGGGTTTATCTAGACATAAGAGAGAATTTTCAAGGGAAAATTTGTATTGAAGTTTTTCGAATGCCTTACAATGTTGGTAAAGAAAATAGTAGTGTGTTACAAAAGTCTAAAAGTAAATAGTAGGTTGTCCTCTATGATTGCAGCTTTTTCTTCAAAGTTTTTATCTTGTTGCAGTTTTGTCAAAGCTGTCATATTTTTCATTTGTCTGGTTGCTTTTGCTAACTGCTCTCCAGCTGTTTTCATCAGATTTTTTGATAATATGTTGATTGAATGTTTTGACATCTGTCATTATCTTCTTCGTGCTTGAGTAGTATGGTTTGTAATATATGATAATACACGGGCTTACTGTAGTTAGACTACATTGGGTCATAATATGGTATTATATTGGGCTTCAAGTAATAAAATTACATGATCCCTGTCAGAGTAGTAAATTGGGCTTCAAGTAGTAAAACTACATGATCCTTGTCATAGTAGTAATTTGGGCTTCAAGTAGTAAAACTACATGATCCCTGCCATATGATGTTACATTTTTATGCAAAAGGATCATAAACTCCTCCTTTTTTTATTGTGTTGGTAGTAGTAGTAGTATTTTTAGTATTTAGTACATGCCTTTTCTTTTGTCCAATTACCATATGATATTGGTTAATGGTTTCTTTTGCATGTTTGTGTTTCAAGTTTATGATTCTATCATGCAAATGCGTTATTTCCATGGTATCATGTGATATGATGTCATTGTTGTAATATAGGGTAATAATTTCTTCCACTTCTCCTCCTTTAGAGGTTCCAATAATGCATGCCTTTTTGGCTCGTAGCATATCTTCTATCCTGGTTTTTAAGGTTAATAATCCAAATGCTCTTTTTGTACTGAGCCATTCTTGGAACTTCTCCAGAGTACATGGTATTTTCATGTTTAGATTCCCATCATCTCCGCTGATGTTACTGTTTTTTCCTGTTTTGAATATTTGGCAGATCACAATGGGTTTTCCCGTTAAATCAGTTGATGCATCAAATATTTGTATTCCATAGACACATTTTCCAAATGAGTCCATCATGGCTTTTGTAGACTCGACGATAATACTTGGAAGTTTGGCAATATTGTACATGTTTTTATCCACTATTAGTTTATCAATAAAACCATAAGTGAATAATTTTGATATTATGTCCGGGTTAGCCCGTTCGCTGCACAAGAATATGGGATACTTGCTGAGCTTAGAACTGCGTAAAACATAAGGGTTAGTCTTATAATCATAAAATTTATTAATTTTCTCATAAGCACTGATGTAATCTGGTGTGTATTTCCGTTTGTCACACATTTATACTGATGTTGATACTTGGGAAGAGGATGTTATTGAAGATGACATAGTGGCAAGTTTAGATACAAAAGATGCCGAGGTTTTAGTAGGGATGTTTGGATTTTCAGGTGTATTTGTAGGTGATTTTGATTGGTTTTCATTGATTTGTAAGGTTCTCAGGGTTTTTAAGTCTTGTAAAGCTTCTTTGAGCTGGTTTACAAGATGTGTATTCTCTTGTATTTTGGATATTAAGATTTCATTGGTTTGTATAATGGAATCCATGACATTGGTAATATATCCTTCAAGGTTATCACCGTTGGTTGACATCGTTATATCAACTAAGAAAGTCAGCTAAAACATTTTTAGTTCTAGATATATTTTTGACAATAAAATCATAACAACAAAAGAATGATTGCCAGTTCTAAAGGGTCTTTTTGTTTGTAATGAAAGCTTTTACTTGTGTGTTATCAGTTCTAACAATAATTTTTACTGGTAATAAGTGATAATGAAATTTCATTATTCTGAATCTCACTCCTAATAATTCTTTTTCGTTAATATGATAATTTTTCTCGTTTGGCTTCCATGTTCCACCTCCATATCCACAAATTAGTGGTTTTTCTTTATCTATATCTTTTTTATCATGTGCTACTGATTTTACCTTGTCCTAATCATTTTAGGTACTAATGTTTCACTATTTTTTCTTGTATTTAATATGATTGACTGATCATTATAACATTTCTGTTGATCTTTCCTGGATCAACTACTATTTATTTGTCAGATACTCTTTGAGGCTTTTGTGGACGTATGTACACCTGTGGTCAGTAGCATTATGTGAGTAAAGCATTGTATAGGTTGAGGCCTCGTAGGCCCATGTTTATGTATATATATGTAGGGACTTTCTGTTTGTAGATAGTTGAATACAGTAAGTTACTTGCTATACAAAGTGGGTCGCTCACGTAAGTAAGGCACTTAGTGCCCGTCCACCTTACCAATGTTGGGGTGTGACAAAGTGCTATAAGAGCAGGTCTATGTATGTAACCAGTCGAAAATATGTTTTTCTTAGAAATCCCTAAATTACCTTCCCGAGTCTTTATTTGCTTTTTTGTAACTTGCGGGATGGGTGGCTCGGTTCCTGAGGTGATCTGATAGGTTTCAGACCCTTTTTTGGTAAGTTTGGAAATTCCTATGTTAAGAGAATAGGGAGGTTTGACTCATAGTTGACTTCTGGATAAACATGCTCTTTTTGTAGTTTTGTCAGTTACATTAGATCTGGAATGAAATTTATGACTTAGTCGAGCCTTTAGTTCAGTTCCCAATGTAACCGGGTGCATTTTGGTGATTGGTTGTGAATTTGTGAAACAAGAACTTAAGGGTTGACTTTGGTCAAACCCGAGCCTTAAAGACCTTTTCCAGGAATTCTGATTGCACGAGCAGGTCTGGAATGTGTTTTATGGTAGGAATGCATGTTTGTTTTGTATCCGGAGGTCCATGGAGTGTTTCGGGTGTTCGACGGAGAGTTAGATAAGTTTAGGTTGTTGCTAGTGTCTAGTGTCCGCACCAGCGACCCTCCGTCCACTTCTGTGTGTCCGCCTCTGCGGAGGCTAGGCTCGCAGATGCGAGAATTGTCCATGAGTTGAGTTTTCGCTTCTACAGATGATTTTCTTATAGAGGCGAGTGTGCTTCTGTGGAGTTCTTTCCGCACCAGCGCATATCGAGAAGTTAACTTGACGTCACCTCGGCGACTTGTTTTTTCGCTGAAGCGCGTCCTCACCCACGAAGTCAATTCCACTGGAGCGGAACCACTGTTTGTTATAATGATTAATGCCATAAAACATTTCTATTCCCCAAAAAATACCTTTCTTGGGATTGGAGCTCGATCAATAGAGGTTTTCTTGAGATTTTCAAGTGGGTTCTTCAATAGAGGTATAATTCCATCCTTTAATTATTGTGTAATTAATTAAGTTCCCTATCCTAAATGTAATCTCTAAATTGGGGGGGGGGATGGTATTTGTTACACCCCGTAGTTTCATGCACGAATGGGAGCATAGTTAGTATACTTGAGCTCCAGCGACTCAAGATCCTTTCTAAGTGTCATGTACGACTTAGATGGATGTTAAGAAGATATACGGAATATTGAAGGTCAATGGGATTAAGGAAGGTTTATTATAGTGTTAGATAAGTTTTGGGAAAGTTTGAGACTACGGATGGAAGGAAATAAGTTTCGACAGAAGTTCATCAATTCATCGCCTTTCAGAACTTTATGGGAATCCTGAGGCACATCCTGTGACCCAGAGGAAGTTCCTGTGAGGCACACACCTACCACAGGAATGGACATAGATTTTTCTTATCTCAGGACAGATCCTGTGGTAGTCCAGTAGGATGCAGCACAGTCTTGCGAGTCACAGGAAGTGCCCCGAGAATGTCGGATGCCAATTTTTCATGTTCTATAAATAGAACCCTTCACGATTTTTAGCTCATTTTCTTTCAGTCTCCTTACCCTAAGAACCCTAGAATACTCTCCATACAAGTCTCCCATTGTTCTAACTTAAGATCTAAGGAAAACCAAAAGACCACTATGTAAATCTGACTTAGGGAATCTCGTGATCATCGCTAGATCATTTTCTTCCTTGTTCTAGCAACTTTGGAGTAAGCTTGGTGATGAAGTAATCTTGGAGTTGGAGTGTTTCTTGTAACTTAAGGTAAGTTCCATCTTCCATATCATATACCTAAGATTCTACAAGTGTTTAATATGGAGTTGTGGGAGGTTTCTTAAAAAACAAGTGTTTGTAGGATCATATATTTTATATGATTTGAAGGTGTTGTATGAATTTATAAAGCTTCAGATGGGATTGTAGAGATTAGTATAAGTAATATGAAAATTATTGTGAGGTTATGGATGAAGTTTGAGCTAAAAATGATATCAGGAATTTATGCACGCAAGTTGCTTGATGAAATGTCTAAATGAACTTTCTTATAAGTTATGAATCCGAAATTGATACGAAATCTTCATATAATGTAGATATCATCCATGAAGTGTGCAAGAGTTTGTGGAACGTAGATAACTCCATCATTAAGGTATGTTAAGGATAAACTCTTCCTTCTTTTGACATGATTGTTGAAGTGACGACGTGTGTTGAAACGTCCGCTAAAGAGACTCTATTTCGGTCTAGGGAAAACATGTTGTTTCTTCACTCTAAATGGTATTCCATGACTCATTTGTCCATGGTTGGAAGTACTTCTTGTACACTATAACATCTCATTTATGTTGATATCTCGAGACTCCTGATTGATTTCATAAAAACAAGACATGATGCATACGGGTTTGTTGACTCATATGAAATAAGTATTTATTGATGATAGGTTCAAAATGCTACTTGGGGGTTAACGACCTTACGTCACTCCGATGAGTTCACAACGCCTTCGTATGACTCTAACAATATTATTAGTTTGAATGTGGATCTAATAGTGACATATAAGCAAGGTAGTAAGGATGTATATGTATGTGTACTACATATAGGGGCATGATTATGTATTTATATTTACCACCGGGCTACGACCGGTTGGGCAGTTACCATTATTTTGGCATTATATATATCGTTATTTACCATTGGTTTTGCAGACACATTATTTACAATCGAGCTATGTTTGGTTGTGGAGTTACCACCAGTTAGGCAGTTATATATATTGTTATTTACCATTGGTTGGGCAGACACGTTATTTACCACTGGCTATGACCATTTGGGCAGTTACCACCGGTTGGGCAGTTATATATAGTTATTACCACCAGCTAGGCAGAGGCGTTATTTAATATCGAGCAATTGCCGGTTGGGAAGTTACCACTGATTAGTTGGGCAGTCGAATATATAGATTTACGACATGGATATACTGTCATAGAAGGAAGTTACAAGATATGAATAATCGATATGCATGTTGTGGCCCTCAGTGGTATTTCAGAGGTTCGGGTTGACTCATATCCGTTTCTTTTATGATTATGTTTTATTTCCGCCTTACATATTTAATACATTATTCATACCCTTTGCGTGGAGACGTTGTGTTTCATGCCACACAGGTTTAGGTAGGCAAGGAGAGGACTCACCCTTGTAGATCGCGTTCAGATATCAACTTTTGTTGGTTTGCTCCATTTCCTCCTGGATTATTGCCGAGTCAGGGTGGTGTTTATATCCTTCTGGTTTTTTCGGTATGTTAGAGGCCCTGTCTTGACTTATGTATTATGTCTACATTCTTTTAGAGACTCCGTACTCATGTCCTTTGTTGTACAACTTGTTCAGTATGGCCTTGTAAGCCTAGATGTTTGGTTCGAAGATTATGTTGGCCTTGTCATCCTTAGTATGTATATATACATAGGTTAGGTTCTTCTATGTGTAGGATTTTATGTTGTATTGCTTTATAGTTATCATTCTGAGGCCTTGTCAGCCCAGACAGTTATATGTTCGGGTTATGATATTCAGGTGGTTCGCTCGTGCCGTCCAGGCATCGTGTGCCGTCCAGGCATCGTGTGCCGTCCAGGCATCGTGTGCCGTCCAGGCATCGTGTGCCGTCCACATCCCCAAAGGTTGGGACGTGACAATATAGTTTCATGATAAGAATTTTGATTTTGGGAATGATTATTGATTAGTTGATTTTAATATTATAAACTAGTGTTAATCCATGATAGAAGATGATGTTTAATTGGTTAATTTAATGTTTGAAACCCTTTTTGGAGTTGGGGATAATTCTAGGGTTTAGAATTGGGGTTTTTTTCCTAAACATGCAATTGAGGATCCAATCGGGCTTAGTTTTCAAATTAACTTAACGATATGATTTTTGGGTGTGCTAATGTATTTTTTGGGTAATAAAGTTTGAATTTTGCTATTATGGGCTCGGGGTTCTTTTTGAGTTTAACTTGGGGATTCTAGCTTTATATATAAATATGGGTACCGTTAGACCCATAATCTAATCTAGTTAACGTAATTTATCAAAGTGGGCTCGTGAGGAGACTCAGAGGAAGGGGAAAGTTATTGCGTAATTCTTTGGCTCCGAAACAGGCACGTTCAGACATACTAGACTCTAATGCAGCGTTTATGTATTGGTATGCTAATTGATGGGATTAATGGGTTATTGGGGGTCCCGTAATAGTGAGGTGACAAGAACTTGTATCGATACTGGTGAACTTAAAGGGTAATTAAATTAACCAATATGTATAACATGACAAAGACTATGTGTTTAGCCTTCGAGCTGTGAGCGTGGTGTATAAATCCACATAGGTTGGTATGATTGTTAATTATTTGGGCTCGTAGCCATGCAACCATTCATGTTTGATATTATGATTGGATTTTTCATGCATTCATCACCCTACATTTTGTATAAATACTTGAAAAAGGATTTGATAATACTGATAATATTGATTATGTTGTAGCATGGTGTACTCATATCCATATCATTCATACACGTTATTTTTGGCATTTGAACTGTTGAGACACTGATGAAAGGGTCTTGGAAGCTGGTAATTGGATAAGGTACATGGTACATGGTACGAGATTGATGGTTAACGATGAGACTACCGCCACATAGATGTGATCCTATGGGATCAAATGGGTATATGGACCTCATGAGTTCCCCAAGGGTCATGTGACACCTACTATAAGAGTGTGTGTATATTGGGTACATACGACATTGCTTACATAAATATCATCTGTATTGCATTCATTCATATTCTTGATATATATTTTATATTATGTGTACTCGGTGTTGATTTCGGGTAGACATTATGATCTTATGGTTCTTGGTAGAAGAAATAATTATACTTGAGGCTTATACTTGTTGTGAGATTGAGTTGTGAGACATGATGGGACTAGACACCATGAATGGGGTTTAGGCTGATTTTGGTAACACTATTTGGGCTTAACTCTAGTTATACTTGGTAATTGTGGTAAGTCTCGTGAATTTCATGATACTTGTAACATGATTGAACTATAGAAACTATTGGTAGGTTTGGATAATTGGACTATTTTTATACTTAGTTGACTAACAAGTAGAGAAGTATTAGAAAGTACCAACCCTTGCCACTGTTATAGTTAGGGTCGGTTGACGGTATTGCTGGGTACACGTGCTTTCCGTACTAACTCTACACTTGATGCACTCTATGTGCAGGTAATAAGCCAGACCGTAGTAGAGTAGCTTGAGCGCAAATTATTAGATATTCTTTGTGGAGTCCAGGGTGAGCCGTAGATTCCACCCCGGCACTGGAACTCATCTCTTATCATTTTACATTTTGTCCTTTATTATTAAGACAATTGTATTTGGTTTTCAGACATGTATTCTAAATTAGTAGCTCTATACTCATGACTACCTGATTTTGGGGTTTTATTTTAAAGGTTATGTATTAAATACTAAGCTTGACAATACTTCTATTTTTACTTACTATTTCCGCATTTACATTTGTATTATTCTATTTGAATTATTGTGGTTCACCTACGGGTTAGGGTAGGTGCCCTCACGACATAATGAGATTTGGGTCATGACAAATTGGTATTAGAGCACTAGGTTCAATTGTCTTATAAGTACTAGAGCAATGTTTAGTAGAGTCTTACTGATTAGTATGAAGTGCTTCATACCTATCTTTGAGAGGCTATAAGAAATTTAGAAAAAAATGTTTCTTTCATTCTTTCGTGCGTTTCGACTATGATTGGATTCTAAATCTACTTTATTTCACTATTTCTCACAGATGGTGAGGACTAGATCAGCCACAGGAGGCGATCAGGAGCCTGCACCTGCACCCATTATTAGAGGTGGTGCACAGGATATTGTAGAGGTATAGGTAGAGATAGACCTTAAGTGGTAGCACCATCCTGAGGCCGAGCACCTATAGTTGCTCGGGCTCGTGATAGAGTAGAGTCTCCGAGGCCAGAGGCTATTCTGAAGGATGATCAGGTTTTGATATATGAGGATGACCAGGGTCAGGCTAACGGTGCAGGGCCAACACAAGTGATATCGGGTTTCATTTCTACACTGGTACTTCAGGATACTCTAGTCGCATGATGAGCTTTCTTGAGACTATAACTCAGGGTATTCAACTAGTCACTTTTGATGGGTCACAAACTAGAGTTGGAGGGCAGACTCCTGACCATGTGCCTATGCCAGATTTTTAGGTACTAAGGGTTCGGCCAGTACCTGCTGGGTTCACCATTTCTTAGGTGTGACAATGCGTGGTCTTGCTACTCCTCCAGCTACTCATCCCCCGATGTCTATTAAAGAGCAAACGATGTTTGAGAGGTTTAGGAAGTTTGATCTTCCTAGGTATGATGGAGAGCCAGAGGATGATGCGTATGAGTTTTTAATTATCTGTCATGAGAAGTTGCACAACCTGAGTTTAATGGAGTCCCGTGGAGTTGATTATACTACTTTACATATAGTTGGACCTGCCAAGTAGTGGTGGAGGTCTTATCTTGAGTCTAGACCAGCAGGGGCCCCTCTTCTCACTTGGGTTTTATTTACTCAGATTTTCTTAGAGAAGTTCGTGCCTCGTAGTGTCAGAGAGAGGAGACGAGCTCAGTTTGAGGGGTTACACCAGAGGCATATGACTGTGACCGAGTATGAGACATATTTTCATGCATTGTCTCACCATGCTTTGATGATTCTGCTTGATGAGGTTGAGATCATTAGGAGATTCACCAATGGGTTGATTTGTCCCATTCATTTGATCTCAACACATATGGCTGGCACATGTTGTGCCTTCCAGATAATTATTAATGCAGTTAGAGATGTTGAGATTATTCTGTGAGAGGATTATGATGAGAGAATGGTCAAGGGGCCTAGTTGCATCACTCAGGTAGTTTTCTCATCTGGAGGTAGGGTTCATTATGGTGGAGGTCATCACCGTTCGAGTGCTAGATGTTATGCCTACATCTGAGGGAGGCTAGCATTCACATATTTCTCATGGTTCGGGGCAGTTAACCTGGAGTTCTTATTGGCCCTCTAGACATGGTGGTCATTATGGTGCCAGTTCTTCTTCTCAGTCATCGGCAGTTTCTAAGGGTTGTTTTGAGTGTAGAGAATTAGGGTATTTCAAGAGGGATTTCCCCAGACTCATTGATGGTGGACAGAACTAGGGATCTCGAGGTTCAGGATCTAGAGCAATAGGGCAGCCATCTTGAGGTGGTTCTCAAAGAGGCAGGGGTAGCCCTCAGACATGTCGAGCTGGTGGACGTGAGGGTAATCAAACATCGGGTGATCGTGGTCATTTCTATGCATTTCCAGGAAGACCCGAGGCAGAGGCCTCTGATGTTGTGATTACAGGTACTCTTTCGATTTTCCATTGACCTGCTATAGTTATGTTTGCTCCGGGGTCTACCTATTCTTATGTGTGTGCCTACTTTGCTTTGCGTTTGGATTTGATATTTGAGTCTGTAGTTGTTACACCATGTACTTTAGGATATGTCTTGAACCGCTCAATGTATGTAAGTAGACCCGAGCCTCGGGTAATTTTGGTCATATTTAAGTAGGAGGATCAACATCTCGGTGTCTAAAAGGATGAAGTCCCGACGTGATTTACGACTTAAAAGTGTGACGATGGGGATTGAAAATAATATTGTGTATTCCAAAGGAGACTACGGACTAGTTCTATATCACATGATTGTGAGACTAGGTATTTGAAGTGTATTAAAAGTAATTAATATTTAAGTGAAGTTGAGACTGAGAATTATTTTTTGGTGCAATTTGTTAATTGTTAAGATTTAGTGAAATTAGTTAGTAACGTAATGGATAAGCATGATATTAAACCACTTCCACGTGGTCCATGGAGAATAATACAACTAGCTAAGTGACTAATCACCTTTTTTGTGGTGGTGGCATCTTAATAAAAATTAGATACTTAAGTGGAGGAATGGGATGTAGACCCCACAATCCATTCGTGGATCATTAGCTAAAAACCTCTTTTATAACTTATATTTTATTTGATTTAGCTAGTTTATCCTTAGTGTAATTATATGGAATAGGAAAGGTTGAGAGGGCATATTATCTATCCTAATACAACTAAGAACGTGAGTGCCAAAAAACACATGATGATTTAGAATGAATATAGCTCAATATATGCAGCTACGAAGCATAGCTTGGCACCAACTTCATACCCAATTTCGTTCAAGTTACTTGGTTATTGTAAGATCGGGATAGAGTTGGCTTGTTTTGTATTGATTTAAGAAAAAAACTTTAAAGAGTGCTTGGTCCATCATAATTGTTTCAGACGTCGTAAACCAATGTATGTAAGGATTGATCTTTCTCTTAGCATGATCTTTGGTAAAGTGAAAATAAGACAAAACATTGTTGAATTAATCTCATTCTTAATAACTTGATGATCTTGTGTTTTCATTCCGTTTAGGCTTATGATTCTTGTATATTTTCCTTGTCAAAACACTTATTCGCATCTTATGATATCCTGGTAATAAGCTTGATTCTATGAACTTTTTTTGGATTGTAATGTTTGTTGTATATGATTCAATAATGATTGATGAGGGTTAATGACTTTAGTAACCCTGCCCTATTCTTATTGAGGTCATGAGGTCTTGCATGCACTTATATATATGTTTCTGTTTTCTTACCGAGCTCAGCTATAGTCGATCGGGTATGGCACATACACGTGCACACCATTATAGTCAGTTTTGATATTACTGAGTCCTATTAAGGCAGGGTATGATATTACAGAGTCCTTTCGAGGCTGAGTACGTTATGATATGATTTTCCCTAAAGAGAAGCTTGATACTATATTGTACGGCCCCACAGAGTATCCCAATTTTACTTTGATGCATATGTTCATGATTAGGTTAGTTATGTGCCCTCAACAACTTTTCTGAGTTTCAGGTTGACTTTTGTACCCTTCTCTTGTATCACAATTTTATATACTTTACATGCCTTGCAAATTTATTACAATCTTTCGTACTGACGTTCCTTTCTGAAGCTATGTGTTTCATGCCTGCAGCTACAGATAGACAAACCGATGTACCTCCATAGTAGGGTGCCTATTTTCAGCTACTAGTAGTCACACTCCACTCTTTAGGAGTTAATGTACAGAGTCTGTAGGCACTATTGTATATATTTTTGGTTATTATGGGTATGGAGCAGCCCTGTCCTGAGTTGTTGGTGTGTTGTGGTAGTTCTAGAGACATGCAGATTGGTATCTAGTGTATATTCATTTTCTTGTCCTTGTCGGTCCTCTTGTCAGTGATGGATACACTTGTTACGACCTTTTCGGCCTCGGTTATGTATATGCATATGTTGTTGTATGGCTTTTTCTGCATGCAGGATCTCATTGCATTTTATTTTGTTATTATTTATTAGAGGCCTTATCGGCCCAAGTCTTATGTCGTGTGGTTCAGGTACTATAGTTCATACACTCGATCCTTATGGTGTCGGATGCCAGCCACACTTCCCGAGGTTGGGATGTAACAAGCTTTGTATCAAAGAAGGTCTGCCCTTGGGAGTCTGCAAGCCGTGTCTAGTAGAGTCTTATTTATAGGTGTATTGTGCACCACATTTATAAGCATGAGGCTATAGGACATTTAGGGTGGTTACTTTTCTTCATGATCTAGATCGTGCGATAGAGCTAACTTGTTAGTGTTCCACTCATAATATGAATATTGTTCATATTTTCAGCTATGCCTACTACTAGATGACAGATGGTTATTCAGAGGTTAGATATAAAGGAAGGAGAGTGCGCCAATCAGGTACCACCCACGGACACCGGGTGACAAGAGCATCAGGATGAGGCTATATCTCAGGCCTTTAGAATTCTACCCTCACCACCTCCAGAGGAGCATAGGGGAGCAGATGTACCCCTAGTTCCTCCCCAGGTCATTCTTGAGCAGGACCTTGATATGAAGAGCATCGTACAATTGTTGATAGTAGCCGCCCACGCCCAGCGTCAGACTACTAGTCTTTCTGATAGAGCGGTTAGTGCAAGAGTTTGGTATTTCATCAATCTGGACCCTCCGGTATTCACGGGGTCGGACTAAATGCGGACCCGCAAAACTTACTTGACTAGACGTTATGTACTTTGCAGGTAATGCATGCTACGGATACTTAGTCAGTAAAGTTGGCTTCTTATAGGTTGTGAGATATTGTTGTGACTTGGTATGAGAATTGGAAGTATACTCGGGAACCCCGTGCTCCACTAATAAGATAGAGAGAGTTTTAAGAGGCTTTCTTATAGTTTTTTACAGTTGGTCGAGCTCTGAAGAGCTAGGCAGGATAGGTTATTATGTTTGGAGCAGGGTAACATGAGTGTACGGGAACACATCTTATAGTTTAATTCATTTGTAGATATTCTCTGACGATTGTAGCTGAGATGAGTAATTGAGTATATCGGTTTGTTAATCATTTGGTTAATGAATGTACTACGACTTCTATGAATCTGAATATTTATATTGCCCATGATCAGGCTTACGCACAGAATTTGAAGGATCGCAAGAGGCAGCAACGGGTTGATCAAGAGCGGGATAGGGGCAAAATTAAGCATGATAGATCCACCGGTAATACAAGAGAGTTCAGAGGTGAGTTTAGACCACTATTTTCTAGGCCCCCATCTTATGCAGCAGTCAGCGCGCTATCACAGTTTCAGGGCCATCGTCATGATTGGGCCACTTATTTTGGTCAGGGTCAAAGTTTAGGGGCATCAGGCTAGCAGTATAGAGAAGGTTCCAGTCAGATGAGACCTTTGATGCCTTATTATTAAGGGAAAGATGAAGTAAGAGCATGCTATTGGAGACGTTGCAACATATGTCGGGAAGGCCTCCGTTTATTATGTACGAACAAAATACGAATCCAAAGATTGTGATTGATGTGGTAGATCCTATTTTGGGCAATGCTGTTAGTGTTCAAATTTGTGTTATTCTTGTAGACAACCAGGTTATATTATAGGAAACTATCCAACTAGAGGCGGAGGTTGTATGGCACAGCCGAAAAGATCTGTAGCTACTTCTTCTTCATATGTACACCCTCCTAGGCAGGGTACGTAGACAATAGTTGGTAGAGGTAGATGAAGAGATATAGCGTCTAGCTGAAGCGGTCATCAGAACCGAATCTACGCATTGTCGGGCCGACAGGATCTAGAGTCGTCTCCTGATGTTGTTACAGGTATACTATCCATAATTTATCTTGATATGTACAAAATGATAGATCTAGGTTCTGCATTGACATATATTACTCCATTTGTTGTCGGTAAGAGTGGTAGGGAATCTCAGATATGTATAAGTCATTTGAGGTGGCTACGCCAATTGGTGAATCTGTGATTGTTAGGCGGGGTATATCGAGATTGTGATGTTATGATTTATGATTTTCATACTTAAGCTGACATAAACAAATTGGGGATGGTCGATTTCAATGTTATTATGGGTATGGATTATCTAGCTTCTTGTTATGCTAACAAGAATTGCTGGATGAAAGTTGTTCGTTTTAATTTTCCAGGTGATCTCGTTATTGAATGGAAGGATAATGCTGCAGTGCCTACATGGAGGTTTATTTCCTACCATCAGGCACAAAAAATGATCTCAAAGGGATATATCTATCATCCGGTACAAGTACAAGCCGCAGAGGCAACACATCCAACCCTTCAGTATGTCCCTATTGTTAATGAATTTTCTGATGTATTCCCCGATGAACTTACGGGCATTCCTCCCGAAAGGGAAATATATTTCGCTATCGATGTGCTTCCTAATACCCAGCCTATATTTACTCCTCCATATAGGATGTCCCCTGTTGAGTTGAAAGAATTGAAAGCGCAACTGAAGGATTTTCTAGAGAAGGGCTTTATTAGACCCAACACTTTACCATAAGGCGCACCTGTATTGTTTGTTCATAAGAAATATGGGATGCTGAGGATGTGTATTAATTATCATCAGCTGAATAAGGTCACTCTAAAAAATAAATACCCACTCCCCAGGATCGATGACTTATTTGATTAGTTGCAGGGTGCTTAGTACTTTTCCAAGAATGACCTTAGGTTCGGGTATCATCATTTGAGAGTTAAGGAGAAAGACATTCCGAAGACCACTTTCAGGACCAGATATGGTCAATATGAGTTTCTTGTTATGTCTTTCGGTCTCACTAATTCACCATCGGTTTTATGGATTTGATTAATCGGGTGTTTAAGCTATTTTTGAATATCTTTGTAATCATATTTATGGATGACATTCTGGTGTATTCTCGGTTAGAAGTAGAGCATGCGGGTCACTTAAGAGCAGTTTTACAGACGCTCCAAGATCAAAAGCTATATGCCAAATTTTCCTAGTGAGTTCTAGTTGAATTCGATGGCCTTTCTGGGGCATATATTATCAAATCAGATTATTAAAGTTGATAGCCAGATGATCGAGGCAGTGAAGAATTGGCTGAGGCCCATAACTCCTATTGAGGTGCATATTTTGTTGGACTTAGCAAGTTATTATCGGAGATTCATGGAGAATTTCTCCTCTATTGTTGCTCCATTGACAAAGTTGTCTCATAAAGCGGCTAAGTTTCAGTGGACAGATGCTTGTGAAAAGGGTTTTCAATAGTTGAAGGGAAGGTTGACCTCAACACCTGTTTTGGCACTTCCAGAAGGTTTAGAGGGTTATGTTGTATATTGTGAACCTTCCAGAGTCGGTTCGGACTGTGTTCTAATGCAACATGGAAATGTTATCACATATGCTTCTAGGTAACTAAGGAAGCCCGACCAGAATTATCCATCTCATGACCTAGAGTTAGCAGCCGTTATATATTTACCTGAAGATATAGAGCCACTATTTATACAGGGTACATGTTAACTTGTTTACAGATCGTAAAAGCTTACAATATATTTTCAGGCAGAGAATGTGGCTCAAGTTGCTTAAGGACTACGATGTTGACATCCTATACCACCTAGGCAAAGTGAATGCTTTGGCCGATGCATTGAGTCATAAGTCTTTTGGGTAGCTTAAATCATGTAGAAGCTAATAAATTGGAAGTGGCTAGAGATATATGTCAGTTAGCAATCCTGAATGTACGGCTACTTAATACCGATAACGGAGGCTCTATAGTTCAGAATACTGTAGAGTCATCCTTAGTAGTAGAGTTATAGCAAAACAGTTCAATAATCTAGAGTAGGTCAGGATAAGATAAGGGGTTGCTTTTCAAAAGAAGAAGTTATTGGAGTTATCAGACAACAGGGTTCTCATATACAAAAGTTGATTATATGTACTTGACGTTGAAGAACTCTAAGGGAGGATTCTGCAGAAATTCACCAACCCAGTATTCTATTCACCCTGGTTCTACTAAGATGTACCATGATCTTCAATAGGTTTACTAGTGGAACGATATGAAGAAGAATATTGCAGAATTCATAGCCCAATATCTGAATTTTCAGTAGGTTAAGGTTGAACATCAGAAGCCTGGAGGGCTGCTTCAATACATTGAGATTTCGACATGGAAATGAGAGGTGATTAATATGGACTTCATTACGGGGTTACCTAATTCTCATCGAAAGTTCAACTCTATCTGAGTTATCGTTTATAGACTTACGAAGTATAGAAGGTAAAGTTGATTCAAGAGCGATTGTCAACGCTCAAAGTCATCACAAGTCTTATTCAAATAATCGACATTGAGACCTAGAATATTTCATTGGCAACTAGGTGTTTTGAAGGTATCGCCTATGAATGGCGTGATGAGATTCGGCAAGAAGGTCAAGATTAGCCCTAAGTACGTCGGACCATATAAAATCGTTCAGAGAATCGGCCAATTTTTTTACAAATTGGACTTACCCTCGAAATTAGAAGAAGTTTATCCCGTATTCCATGTATCCATGTTTTGAATGTGTATAGGCGATCACTCTCGTATTGCCCCTGTAGAGGATGTCCAGATCATATAGGACTTATCGTAAGACGGAATTCCTGTTTCCATCTTAGATCGTTTGGTCCATAAGTTACAGACCAAGGAAGTAGCTTCAGTTAAGGTGCTTTGGAGGAATAATAATGTGGAAGAGATGACATGGGAGGCTGAGGAGGACATGAAGTTCAGATACCCTAACTTTTTTTTTTTTTCAGATTTCAAGTTTATATTAACACTCCTGCGATATGACTTTTCTATTTCTATTATGTATGTAAAACTTATTTTATAAATACCTTAATTAGGTAATGTTATTGAGTCATATGTGACAGATGCAACCCAGAGTTCCAATGATTGATGCGTATTATTATTAACTCTTTTGATTTCTGATTAAATGGATAGTCGTGTGAGGAAAGTAGTATTATGTTTTGGTTGCTTGCGGCCCTGTGTGGCATTGGATATGTGTTTTGGGATTCTTGATAGATTTTGGATAGTCTTATTTATCGAGGAAACTCTATCGAAATTTGTAGAAAATCCTTAAGAATAGAGATCTTAAAGATACGTTACCCCAACATTCGAGGTCGATAGTTTCTAAGGGGAGAAGGATGTTGATGCAAGAAAAACCATGGACTTAAACTCCCAACTTGAGCCATTAAGTAGCTTGCCGAGGATGCCAATAATTCACCATCTTCCTACGGATAAATGCCTCAAATGGGATGAAATGTGGAGTAGAATGAATGGCATCACGTGAAGATTTAAGAAGATAGTATTTTATGTCGGCTTTGTATGTAGGTCTTGGACAAATACCCTTTTTGTTTTTCTTTTAGTTTATCTTTAATTCATAGCTTAACTTGTAGTTCTCCTTAGGACATGGTGTAACATGTAAATAACTCCTAGCTCCCATTAGGACACAATTAATAAGACATGTAATAGGAATGAATGACTAAGCCTTGTAATAAGGTGACTTGGCCAAAAGGTCTTCCAAAATGATGACTAGGCCGAGAAGATAAGGTTGACAAGAACAAAAATAATCTAGAAGGGATGGCTTCCAAGATGACAATTCATGAACCAACTAGTTCATCAATTTTAGAATATCAAGATTGGCCAAGGAAGAGAAAGAGTTGGTCGAACAAAGGACATATGCAAAGGATGGAAGCTTCCAAACCCATTCTAACAAGATGAGATCCTTGAGAAGCCAAATTCATGCATTCTTCTACATAGGAACCACAAAGGGGTGTGAAAGAAATTGAGTTTATCCTCATCCCAAAGTAAAGCTAAAAACCTTTCCCATTTGTCTTTGTTTGGCTGAGGACATCTTTGGTCCCCCAAGCCAACATGATCCCTTCCCCACTTGTTCCCACACTTGGCCGAAAACCCAAGCAGTTTGTCCTTTGTTTTGTCTTATAGAAAGGTCCCTATACTACTATAAATAGGACCCTTAGGATGTTGTAAAAAATAGCATTTGAGTGAAATATAAACTTGAGTGTTTACTCACGCACTAAGGTATTCAACTTTTGTGTTGTATACATTAGTTGGTCCTGGTGTGGACCACAGTTCTTGTGTGAACCACCCACCCTTCGGTGTAATCTTTGTTAAGACTTGTGTTACTAAGCTATGCCCAAGCTTAAGTAACCCCCTTGATGCAAGTGAATGTTGGAACTTTTGTGATCTAAGCAAACCCAAGCCTAGGGTCTATCTTAAGGTTACCGGCCACCCTCACTTGGTTTGTATTCGAGCTTGTACTTAGAAACCCCGATCAAGTCCTTGTCCAAATTTCCACCCTCATCTTGGTGTCGACACGAGCATTAAAAACCTTGTGTTATTATCCTTGTTATAGGGCGTCCAAACACTTGGGTTATACCCGAGATTGCATCTATCAACTCGTGTTCATTCCTCGTCCAAACCACCATTTTCCTTCCACCACCATACACAAAAATACTTTCCAAACATCCACTAAAAAGGTCATTAACCGAAACCACAAAAATACAACCGACAACCCCAAATTGTCTGTATAACACACCTTACCAAGAACCTCACTATTTCAGTTATGTTCCGTTTCCTTGCCATCATACAACCACCAAACCCCGACCACCAACACCCTCAACGTACCCGGAACACCTCCATAAAATGCCTAAGCCCGAGTCCACTTAAAACTACCCGTTTATCCCTCACAATACCCCACTGTCCGGCAGAAACGTCTCATCCGAGAACCCCCACTTTGAACCCATTTTCATGTCAACCCATTTACAACCAAGCTCTGAACCTCTTATCCACTTACACTCCTCCTTACTTACATCATATTGGTATCAGAGCCAAGCATTCCTATTCCATGCCTTAACGCTATGGCCAACATAAATAAATAAGAACTTCGAAGGGTCGTAAGAGACATGTTTGCGAAGCATGCGCCAATGTTGAGGCAGGAATTTTTTAGGCATGCCATGAATGAAAATAACAATTCAATGGTCGTATGAAACGGCCCAAGACATGAAGGTAAAAGTACCCCAAGACCCTATGTCAAATCCACAAATGTTAAGGAAAAGGGAGGCACCTCGTTTACTAACCCTTTGTATCACCGAAAAGGTGTAGAAGAAAATAAAAGGAGAGAAAGGGGAAGCACTCCTTCCACTAAGCCATTGTATACCCAAGAACGTTAAGAGGTTACAAAAGGGGTAGATAAAAAAAGAAAAAAATCTTCCAATGTCAAAAAGTAGGACACTTTGTAAGTGAATGTCCTAATTCCCGGGCCGTGCTAAGAGAAGAGTATAGAGAGTGTGGATTTTCCTTGGCTATTAAGGAACCCATACTACTTGAAGAACAAGAGGAAACAGAAACCCCCTTACTTGATACACCAGAGATAGACAAAGAGTCAAAGAAGGGGAGTGCCATAGATACCGACTTCAAGGAACTCTTGGATGAGGTATGTTCAAATGATCTTGCATTCGGAGCATTACCGAAGAAAGATGATGACTTGCTATTGAATTATTTTCAAGAAGTTCATTATCTACTCACCAAGACCATGGATGTCATCCTGAAGAACCTAAGGACTTGCAAGGCCAAGAACAAGAATTGTTCGGAGGAAGCTATGACCGAAAAAGCCTTAGCCCATACACAACACCCGCATTGTTGTTGCCGGGAGAGAATTGGCACGCATGTTGCTGAGAGGTTGATAACCTCACCATGAAGTGCACAATTCCTATGTCGAGATTGAAAGATCTCTTGGGTGAAGGGAATATAATGCAGTTGTTATCCCAGGAAGACTTAAGGAATGGCCACCACCAAATGAGAAGTCGAGAAAGAGGTAAGTTGGATTCCAAAGCATGGCTTGTGATTCCATTTGGAGTATGTAGCACTCCAATCCCTCCAATGACTTTCATGCACAAACTACTACAACAATTCACGGGTTACGTGACATTACCCGACAACATGTATAATTTCCATCCACGGAGTTAACTCTCCGGAGTTGGCCCAAACCGTCGAATGGAAGTGTGGAAAAAGGTTTCTGTGATTCAGCTTCCTTTCCTCATCAATGGACTCAAAACTTTTGGGCCTTTACTGCCCCTATTCCAAAACTTGGAGTTGAGTGTGATGATGGAGTCGTCTTACTGCAAGGCCAAGAGATCATGACTGCCTCTAATGGAAGAATAGATGACACACGGCTTCCTTATTCTACCTACGACTCGGAATATTATATGGTGTAAAAGAAGTTGAATCTGAGGCTTGTTAATTGGGTAGCACATCTACAAACTCCCACATCCTCCACAAGACATAAAGATGACAAGTCCATTATGGTGGCGGACACACTTCTTTGAAGGCTCATGATGTTGACTATGCTTGAACCAAGGTCAAGGGTATTGGAAGTGCTAAAGGAGTTCCATGAATGAGACCCCAAGTTCGAAGACATCGTAAGAAAGTGTTCCACGTGTCAAAGGACTAAAATGTTCTTCCACCAAGAATCGTATACTCCTTTTCCGGTCCTGGAACCACCATGGAAGGATGTGAACTTGGATATTATTTTCGGTTACCCAAGCGCACCACGAAGCAAAACTTTTATCATGCCATATAGGTTGTGCAATGCTACCATCTCTACCGTGAGCTTCATGATGCTCCACAGGTCCATGAGTTACACCACATCACTTGAGGGCATGTGTGATAATCCAACCACGGTGGAACCTAGCCAAAGAAGTTCTGAGCCTACGGGTATGATGACGGCAAATAGTTTCCTTGGTCCGGCTTGTTTTCCTTATCATTTCATTCGGATTTCTTGTGACCTTGCTGCCCTTATCAATGAACTAACAAGAAAAGATGAGTATGAATGGTTCCGAGGAGCAACAAGAGTTTTTGAAGCCTTGAGGAAAATGTTTTGTGAAGCCCAGGTCCTAACTATGCCAAGCCGTGAAAGGCCATGGGAAGTCGAACATGAAACTAGAGTAGGTTCCATCTTTTACTCTAGTACAACATTGACTAATGCACCATGCCATTATTCTACCTATGGAAAGGCATTATATCTTATGGCATTCGTGACCCAATGCGGACATCATTTTAAGTCAAAGCCAAGTGGAATGTATCCGGAACCCTATTTGGCAAGTTTCGAGGAAGGCACATACAAGATAAAACTCCCGGGCTTATCTAATGAGGGAAGTGTTAGATCAACACTTGGTTTCGAAGACTTATTTCCACATTTAGATGGCAAGAATTCAAGGATGAATTCTTTTGAAGAAGGGGAGATTGATGCAAGAAAGACCACGTACTTAAACTCCCAACTTGAGCCATTAAGTAGCTTGCCAAGGATACCAATAATTCACCATCTTCCTACGGATAAATGCCTCAAATGGGATGAAATGTGGAGTAGAATGAATGGCATCACGTGAAGATTTAAGAAGACAATATTTTATGTCGTCTTTGTATGTAGGACTTGGCCGAAGACCATGTTTGTTTTTCTTTTACCTAATCTTTAATTCCTGGCTTAGCTTGTAGTTCTCCTTAGGACATGGAGTGACATGTAAATAACTCCTAGCTCCCATTAGGACACAATTAATGAGCCATGTAATTGGAAGGAATGACTAAGCCTTATAATAAGGTGACTAGCCTAAAAGGTCTTCCAAAAGGATGACTAGGCCGAGAAGACAAGGTTGACAAGGACAAGAATAATATAGAAGGGATGGCTTCCAAGAAGACAATACATGAACCAACTAGTTCATGAATTTGAGAACATCAAGATCGGCCTAGGAAGAGGAAAAGTTGGCCGAACAAGGCACATATGCAAATGATGGAAGCTTCCAAACCTATTCCAAGAAGATGAGATCCTTGAGAAGCCATATTCATGTATTCTTCTACATGGGACCACAAAGGGGTGTGAAAGAGATTTAGTTTATCCTTATCCCCATGTAAAGCCAATAACCTTTCCCATTTGTCTTGTTTTGGCCGAGGACATCCTTGGTCCCCAGGCCAACTCGATCCCTTCCCCACTTGTTCCCATACTTGGCCGAAAACCCAAGTAGTTTGTCCTTTGTTTTGTATTATAGAAAGGTCCCTATACTACTATAAATAGGACCCTTAGGATGTTGTAAAAATTATCTTTTGAGTGAAATATAAACTTGAGTGTTTACTCATGCACTAAGGTATTCAACTTGTGTGTTGTATACATTAGTTGGTCCTGGTGTGGACCACGGTTCTTGTGTGAACCACCCTCCCTTCGGTGTAAGCTTTGTTAAGACTTGTGTTACTAAGCTACGCCCAAGCTTAAGTAACCCCCTTGAGGTTACCGGCCACCTTCACTTGGTTTGTATTCGAGATTGTACTTAGAAATCCCGATCAAGTCCTTGTCCAAATTTCCACCCTCATCTTGGTGTCGATACGAGCATTAAAAACCTTGTGTTATTATCCTTGTTATAGGGCGTCCAAACACTTGGGTTGTACCCGAGATTGCATCTCACAACTCATGTTAATTCCATATCCAAACCATAATTTTCCATCCATCACCATACACCAAAATACTTTCCAAACATCCACTACAATGGCCAGCAACCGAAACCCCACAAATACAACCGTCCAAACCCGACAACCCCAAACTGTCTGTATAACACACCTTACCGAGAACCTCACTATTTAGGTTTTGTTCCATTGCCTTGCAATCATCCAACCACCAAAACCCAACCACCAACTTCACCCTAAACGTACATTGAACACCTCCACAAAATACCTAAGTCCGAGTCCACCTAAAACTACCTGTTTATCCCTCACAATACCCCACTGTCTGGCAGAAATGTCCCATCTGAGAACCCCACTTTGAACCCATTTTTATGTCAATCCATTTACAACCAAGCTCCGACCCACTTATCCACTTACACCACTCCTTACTTACATCAGATGTTACACCCCGTACTTTTAGGATATGTTTTGAACTGCTCAACAAATATAAGTAGACCCGATCCTCGAGGAAATTTGGTCATATTTAAGTAGGCAGATCAACAACTCAGTGTATAAAAGGATGAAGTCCCGACATGATTTATGACTTAAAAGTGTAATGAAGGGGATTGAAAATAATAATTTTGTGTATTCCGAAGGAGACTACAGACTAGTTCTATATGACGTGATTGTGAGACTGAGTATTTGAATTTTATTAAAACAAATTAATATTTAAGTGAATTTGAGATCAAGAATTATTTTTTGGTGTAATTCTTAATTGTTGAGATTTAGTGGAATTAATTAGTAATATAATGGATAAGCATGGGATTAAACCACTTCCACGTGGTCCCTGGAGAATAATGTATCTAGCTAAGTGACTAGTCACCTTTTTTGTGGTGGTGGCATCTTAATACAAATTAGATACTTAACTGAAGGAATGGGATGTAGACCCCACAATCCATTAATGGATCTCTACCTAACAACCTCTTTTATAACTTATATTTTATTTGATTTAACTAGTTGATCCTTAGTGTAATTATATGAAAGACAAAAGGTTGAGAGGGCTGATCATCTATCCTAATACAACTAAGAATGTGAGTGACCAAAAACATTATTATTTAGATAGAATATAGCTCAATATATGTAGCGACAAAGCATATCTTGGCACCAACTTCATATCCAATTTCGTTTAAGTTACATGGTTATTGTAAGCTCGGGATAGAGTTGGCTTATTTCCTCTTGATTTAAGATAAAGCTTTAAAGAGTGGTTGATCTTTGTAATTGTTTCGTGGGTCGTAACTAAGGAATGTAAGGCTTGTTCTTTCTCTTCGCATGATCTTGGTTAAAATGAAAATGAGACAAAATATTGTTGAACGAATCTCATTCTTAATAACTTGATGATCTTGTGTTTTCATTTCGTTAAGACTTACGATTTATGTATATTTTCCTTGTCAAAAATCTTATTCGCATCTTATGTTATCTTGGTTGTATGCTTGATTCTATGAACTCTTGTTGGATTGTAACGTTCGTCGTATATGATTCCATAATGATTGGCGGGGTTAATGATTTTAGGTCACCCCACCCTATTCTTGTTGAGGTCCCGATTTCTTGCATTACACTTATATATATGTATCTATTTTCTTACAGAGTCGTGCTATAGTCGGTCGGGTACAACACATACACCTGCACACCACTGCAATCGGTTTTGATAATACCGAGCCCTATTAAGGCTGGGTACAATATTATTTTCAAGGATGGATACGTTATGACATGATTGTGAATTTGACATGATTTTGAAGTGTATTAAAAGTAATTAATATTTAAGTGAATTTGAGATTAAGATAATTTTTGCTGCAATTTGTTAATTCTTAAGATTTAGTGGAATTAGTTAGTAATATAATGGATAAGCATGGGATTAAACAACTTCCACGTGGTCCATGGAGAATAATGAAGCTAGCTAAGTAACTAATCACCTTTTTTGTGGTTGTGGTATTTTAATACAATTTAGATAATTAAGTTGAGGAATGGGATGTAGTCCCCACAATCCATTCGTGGATCATTACCTAAAAACCTCTTTCACAACTTATATTTTATTTGATTTAACTAGTTGATCCTTAGTGTAATTATATGGAAGGGAAAAGGTTGAGAGGGCAGATCATCTATCCTAATACAACTAAGAACGTGAGTGACAAAAAAACATGATGTATTTAGAAAGAATATAGCTTAATATATGCAACAACGAAGCATAGCTTGGCACCAACTTCATACCTAATTTCGTTCAAGTTACTTGGTTATGTAAGCTCGGGATAGAGTTGGCTTGTTTTGTCTTGATTTAAGATAAATATTTAAAGAGTGGTTGATCCGTCATAATTGTTTCGGAGGTAGTAAACTAATATATGTAAGGCTTGTTCTTTCTCTTGGCATGATCTTGGATAAAATGAAAATAAGACAAAACATTGTTGAATGAATCCCATTCTTAATAACTTGATGATCTTGTGTTTTCATTACATTTAGGCTTATGATTCTTGTATATTTTTCTTGTCAAAACACTTATTCACATCTTATGATATCCTGGTTATACGCTTGATTCTATGAACTTTTTTTGGATTGTAATGTTCGTTCTATATGAATCAATAATGATTGGCGGGGGTTAACGACTTTGGGTAACCCCACCCTATTCTTATTGAGGTCTTACATTACACTTATATATATGTATCTATTTTCTTACCGAGCCCCGCTATAGTCGGTCGGGTATGGCACAGACATGTGCACACCACTGTTGTCAATTTTGATATTATTGAGTCCTATTAAGGCAGGGTACGATATTACCGAGTCCTTTGGAGGCCGGGTACGTTATGATATGATTTTCCCCAAAGAGAGGCTTCATACTATATTGTATGGCCCTACAGAGTGGCTCAATTTTACTTTCATGAATATTTTCATGATTATGTTAGTTGTGTGTCCTCAGCAGCTTTTTTGAGTTTCAGGTTAACTTTTGTACCCTTCTCTTATATCATATTTTTATATTCTTTACCTGCCTTGCATATTCAGTACCTTGTTCGTATTGACATCCCTTTTTAGGAAATTGTGTTTCAGGCCTGCAGGTACACATAGATAGACCGATGTACCTCTATAATATAATGCCTATTTTCAGCTACTGGTAGTCGCACTCCACTTCTTCGGAGTTAAAGTACATAGTCGGTAGGCACTGTAGTATATATTTCTGGTTATTTTAGGTATGGCAGGGATTGTCCGAACATGTTGGTGTATTGTGGTACTTTTAGAGGCTTGTAGACTTGTATCTAGTGTACATTCATTTTGCTTGGCATTGTAGGCCCTCTTGTCAATGATGGATACACTTGTTACGGCCTTGTTGTCTTCTTCTGTGTGCAAGATCTCCTTGCATTCTATTTTGTTATTGTTAATTGGAGGCATTGTTAGCCCAAGTCTTGTGTCATGTAGTTTAGGGACTACAGTTGGTACTCTCTATCCTTAGGATTCTAGGTGCCATCCATACTCCCCGAGGTTAGGATGTGATACTAGCCATGTCTATTCATGTTTCTACACCTATTGGGGACTCTATAGTGGTAGATCGGGCATATTTGGGATGTATAGATACTTTGATGGGGTATGATACTTATGTAGACTTGAATGTTTTAAATATGGTAGATTTTGATGCTATTTTAGGTATGGATTTCTTAGCTTTGTATCATGCGATCTTGGATTGTTATGCCAAGATGGTTACCTTAGCCATGCCGGGTATTCCTTAGTTAGTTTGGAAGGGTACTCTTAGCTAGTATTCAGAAAAGGTGATCTTGTTTATTAAAGCTTAGAATATGGTATAAAAAGGGTGTCTTTCTTATTTGGCTTATGTTCGTGATACGAGTGCGGAGACTTTTCCATTGGAGTTAGTTCCGGTAGATCGGAAGTATCTAGAGGTATTTTCTATAGACCTTCTCGATGTTCTGTCGGATCGTGATATCGACTTTTCTATTAATCTAGAGTTAGGCACTCAGTCCATTTCTATGGTTCCATATTGGATTGTACTAGCCGAGTTGAGAGAGTTGAAGGAACAATTTCAATATCTTGTGAGTAAGGGGTTTATTCGGCCCAATGTTTCACCTTAGGGTGCTCCAGTGTTCTTCGTGAAAAAGAAGGATGTGTCTATGGGCATGGGCATCGATTACATGCAGCTGAACAAGGTGACTATCAAGAAAAAGTACCTGATACCTCACATCAATGACTTATTTGATCATCTACTGGGTGTTTTGGTCTTTTCTTAGATTGATTTGAGGTTCAATTATCATCAGCTGAAGATCAAGGTCGAGTATGTTCCTTAGACGGCTTTCCGGACACGCTATGGGCATTATGAATATTTGGTGATGTCATTTGGGTTGACAAATGCACCTGCAGCCTTTATAGAGTTGATGAATGATGTGTTTAGACCCTATTTCAATTCATTCATGATTGTGTTTAATGATAATATCTTTATATATTCGCAGAGCGAGGAGGAGCACGAGCGGTATTTAAGGATCATGTTTGGTATTCTGAAGGAAAAATAACTTTGTGCAAAATTTTCAAAGTGTGAGTTCCGGCTCAATTCGATAGTTTTCTTCGGGCATGTGGTAACTAAGGATGGTATCATGGTAGACACTAAGAAGATTTAGGCAGTTCGGGATTGGATTAGGCCTGCTTTGGTTACAGAGGTTCGGAGTTTTATTGGCCTCACAGGGTATTATCGATGTTATGCGGAGGAGTTTTCTTCCATTGCAACTCTGTTGACTAGATTGACTCAAAAGGAAGTAGCATTTCAGTGGTCTGTGGAGTGTGAGGAAAGCTTTCAAAAGCTCAACTACCGCCCGATTTTGACCTTGCCAGTTGAGGGAGAGATCTTTACAGTTTATTATGATGCTTTTGGGGTTGGTCTTGGGTGTGTTTTGATGCAAAAGGGAAAAGTGATAGCTTATGGTTCAAGGCAATTAAACGTTTATGAAAAGAATATTCTCACCCATGACTTAGAGTTGGCGACGATCATGTTTGCCTTGAAGATTTGGAGGCATTATCTCTATGGGGTGAATTGTGAGGTGTACATTGACCATCGTAGTCTCTCAGTACTTATTCAATCAGAAGAATCTTATTTTGAAATAGCGTAGATTGTTGGAGCTACTTATGGATTATGACATGACAATCTTGTACTACCCGGGGCAAAGAAAATGTGGTAGTGGATGCCATAAGTCGTAAGGCGGTGAATATGGGTAGTTTGTCTATGTTACATGTGGGAGAGAGTCTTATGGATAAGGATGTCCAGTCTTTAGCAAAGCGGTTTGTGTGGCTTGATATTTAGGAATCTAGTAGAGTGTTAGCCGGTGTAGAGGCACGATCTTCTGTATTAGAGCAAAGTAGATCTCAGCAGTTTGATGATGTATAGTTTCTGCAAAATCAGTGATAATGTGTTGCGAGGAGAGGCAAATGAGGTTGTTATCGATAATGATGGTATTTTGAGGATCAATGGTCAAGTTTATGTTCCTATAGTGGACGATTTGACTTGATTAATTATGGAGGAGCCCTATAGTTAGTATTCCATTCATCCAGGGGCTATGAAGGTGTACTGTGACTTAAAAAAATATTATTGGTGGTGCCGATGAAAAGAGACATAGTGGAGTTTGTGTCCTAGTGCTTGTATTGCCAGCAAGTGAAGTATGAGCACTAGAGGCCTGATGGTGTGATTCAAAGGATGCCCATTCCTAAGTGGAAGTGGGGGCGGATTGGTATGGACTTTGTGGTAGGATTGCCACGTACCTTGGACAAGTTTGATGATATATGGGTCATTGCAGAGATAGTTCGACTGTATGGGGTGCCCAATTCCATCATTTCAGACTGGGGTACGTAGTTTACCTCTCACTATTGGCGGTCTATGCAGAAAGAGTTGGGTACTAGAGTGGAGCTTAGTACAATTTTCACTCTAAGACTGACGGCCAATCTGAGCTATGGGTGGCCAGTGGGCCGGGATCGGGACCGGTGAGATCGGGTCGGGCGGGATCGGGTCGGGTCGGGACTGGCGAGATCGGGACAGGCGGCATTAGTCGTTGTCCCATCCCGTTTCCGATCTCGTCAGAATCAGGGTCAGGGCGGGATCGGGTCGGGGCAGTTTTTTTTTGCACTTAATTTAAAAAATAACATATATTTAAAAAACTCAATAATTAAACAAGATAGTGTAATAAAGATATCCAAGGATGTTTTTGTGCCTCATATATTATTTAATAGACATATGATTTTTTTTTGTAATACAAATACAATTGTCAAAATTGCAACTTTGTGGTGTTGTTTAAAAGTTGCAAATTACATAGTAAAATTGCAATTAAAAAAATTACAGTTTGAAAAAAAACCTGTTTTAGTTTCTTGATAATTTCCTGTGGTTCTTCGGTTGGAATTGCTATTTGTTGGTCAAATTGCTCCACGTCGCTTCCACCACCTGCGGATAAGATTTTGTTGTAGTTTTCATCTTCTTCTTCGTTGATCTCCGGTTCACCGCACCTTCTCTGTTCCGCTCGTATCCAATCTCTGAATAATACTACAATCTCCAAGCTATCTCCGGCTAATGAGTGTCTTTGCTCTCCTATTTGATATCTGCCGGCATAAAAAGTGCTTTCAGACGTAGTTGATGACGCTTGAATGTTCAAAACATCTCGGGCCATCATTGAAAGTGTCGAAAAGGTCTTCTCATTCCCTCTCCAGTATTTCAGCAAGTCTTCACGTCCTTTTCATTGAGAACTACTTGGTACGGTACAGAACCCTGCAAAACAAAAATATCAAACTCGCTAATTTGGTTAGTAGCGGTACGGCCACACATTCTATTTCTGAGGCTTTCAATACTAGCGGAAGAAACAACATGTCTTTTGTGAGATTGTGTTGAAGAAGAAGAAGATGGTATGGAAGCCGGTACGTTGCTAGCACTTTCTTGTTGGTAAAACCTATATACTTTTTTGCATTCGTCTTCTACGCTAGACAACACTTCTTCTTTAGTTTCTTCAATAGGTGGTGGGTGTTTTGGATTTTTGGGACTTGGAGGTGGTAGTACTTCTATACAATCGTAAATAGTTTCAACAAGTGATTTAGTACCGTCTATTTTAATAGTCGGATTTAACACAGCACCAATAATATAAATAGTGGGAATAGGAATAAAATATTTTTTTATTTTGATAAACAATTTTTAATAGCTGCCTAATAAGCCGGTTTTTCCATAACTAAGTAATAAAAATATTAGAGCTATATAAAACTACATAGTTGAAATAGTAGGATAATATATACCGGAAAATTCTTTTGTTGCTCGAAAAAATTTCTCTAAAAGTACAATAAGTTCAAAAAAAATTCCCCAATCGCTATCTACAACCATATCAGCTGGATTTTGATTATGAGAGTTAAAAAATAAAGTTATAGGTTTTCTATAGTTGTAAGCAACAAGTAGTTGCTCGTATAAAGAATTTCACCTAGTGGGTACTTCTTCTGGAATTTTTCTATAAGGTAGTTGGCAATCGTGACAAGTTTTTTTATATTCTTTTCTTCGTTGTATTCTATTATTTTTAAAAATAAAGTTTATAGCAAATTGTATTTTACTAACAATATCTTCAAAAAGTGATAGACCATCCTTTACAACTAAATTATATATATGGCACACACATTTTATATGAAAATGATATGCAAAAGATGGAGTTAAACTATTTTTTAAAATTGTAATAGCGTAATTGTTAGAAGAAGCGTTATCTAATGTAATAGTCATAATTTTATCAGTTATTCCGTAATAATCGCACACTTGATAAATATTTTCTGTAATAAAAGTACCAGTGTGCCTATCATCTATATATCTATACGCTAAGATACGTTTTTTCATAGACCATTTATAATCTATCCAATGACAGGTTCCCGTTAAATAATCATGGTTGTTAGTACTATGATCTATATCAGAAGTGATAGTCACTTTTCCATTAAAATGATTTAATGAATAACGTGAATAACGTAAATACTGTTGATATTCATGTGCAAATTTAAATACATCTCTCTTAACAGTTGATCTAGGAAAACCGTTAAAAGCAGGATTATACATATCTCTAATGTAATGAATAAAACCGGGAGATGAAGGAAATGAAAAAGGAAAACCCTCCACAGCAACTAAATTTGCTATTGCTTCCCTGTCTCTATGTTTATCGTATTTAGGGCCTACAATTCCTCATGTCATAGGGTTAATTTGACCCTGTACTTGTTCCGGGACAGTATGTGAAACTTGTCCCGATGGAGCGGATGTTTGCGCACCCAGTTTTGAAGCCTCGTATTGGGCATACCTAGCGGGATGAGACCTTGATACGTGTTTCATTAAACCCCCCATCCCACCTTGACCTTTTCCAGTTTTAAATTTTAAAACATATTTACAAATTTTACATCTAGCTACTTGATTCTCTATGTCCCTATAAAAAAATGTCCATGCATCTGATTTTAATGTTCGTTTTGTTGGACCTCGTCTCATACTAGGGGCAATAGGAGGCATTTTAGTTAAAGGTGCACTAGTGGGTGTGTTGTCATCTACATTAGTGGGTGTATCATCTAGATCATCGTCTAAATTAAAGTCTTCTTGAGTTCCATAAAATAGCTTCTCGTCTAAATCTAATGGTATTGTAGAAAAATGTTCAGTATCAACAAAATCATCTTGTGTAGAAATAGGATTCTGTCCAGAAATAGGACCCTTGCCCTTGTTGCCACTACTAGAAGAAGCATGACCCCTACCCGTAAGCATACGTTTAAATCCTTCCATTATAAATTTAAATTTTACTAATAAATAATTAAAGTAACTGAAATTAAGTGTGCTAAATAAAATAAACAGAAAATAATAATTTAATGAAGGAACGAATGTACCAAACGCCGACGTAACGTCGACGTGTAATCGAGAGGTTGAAAATTGAAACGTTGCTCGATGGAAGATCCTCAAGCTAGTTGCCAACTTCACTCCCAAATGAATAAATAAAATTGAATATTTAGTAGACAATGTAGACAATGTAGACTTGTAGAGAGATAGATTGAGAGAATAATTAGAGAGATTGTAGGAAGATTTGTGAGAAAGATGAAGAGAAAATGAGGTATTTATAGTTCGGAAATTGGGTTAAAGTGTAAATATAATAACTTATGGGTTAAAAATAAATATTAAGGGGGTAGGGGGTTGGGGGAGGGGGAGGTCAAAATGGTCGTTGCACAACGACTAAAATGTAAAATGTCGTTGGTGCAACAACTATTTATGCAAAATGGGGGTTTCGAGCGGGATCGGGGTGGGACCGGGATCGGGTCGGGCCTGGGGAGGGCCGGGATGGGTCAGGGCGAGACCATGTCCCATCCCGGTTCGAGTCCTGATACTGATAATTATTTTTTAAATAGTCGGGTTTGGGGCGGTGTTGGGCCGGGACTGGGCCGACCCGGCCGATTGGACAACCTTAGACTGAGCGGACTGTTCAAGTTCTCAAGTATATGTTGCAAGCTTGTTTGATTGACTTTGGTGTTCATTAGGACCAGTTTCTACCCTTGGTAGAGTTTGCGTACAATAATATTTACCATTCGAGTATTGAGATAGCACCATTTGAGGCCATTTATGATAGGGGTGTCGCTCACTGGTTAGGTAGTTGGATGCTTTTAAGGTTTTACCTTGGGGTACTGATCTATTGAGGGATTTGTTGGGTAAGGTTAAATTGATTCAGGATCGGCTTCCTATAGCCCAAAGAAGATAAAGCTATGCAGATCGAAAGGTCTGTGCTTTGAAGTTTATGGTTAGAGAGCGGGTTTTGCTTAACTTTTCACACATGAAGGGTGTGATGAGATTTAAGAAGAATAGAAAACTTAGCTCGAGGTTTATTGGTCCTTCTGAGATAATGGACAGTGTTAGTGAGGTGGCCTATGAGTTGGTTTTACCTCTTGGTTTATCGAGTGGGCACCCTATGTTTTATGTGTCGATATTGAAGATGTATATATCTTATGGTTCTTATGTAATTAGATGGGATTGGATGATGCTTGATCATAACTTAACTTATGTGGAGAGGCCTGTAGCTATTTTAGATTGGCAAGTTCAAAAGTTCAGGTCAAAGGAGATAGCTTCTATGAAAGTGCAGTGGAGAAATCACCCGATGGAGGAAGGTACTTGGGACTCTAAGTCTGATATGCTGGCTAACTACCCTGAGCTATTTGAGAGCCCAGGTATTTCCTTTTCTTTACCATTTGGGGACAAACATTTATTTAAATGGTATTTGATGTAACGACTTGAAAATTCACTTTGCTTAGAAATCCCTAAATTACCCTTCCCGAGTCTTTATTTCATTATTTGTGACTTATGGGGATGGGTGACTCAGTTTCTGAGATGATCAGATAGGTTTCGAACCCTCTTTTGGTATGTTTGAAAATTCCTAAGTTAAGAGAATATGGTGGTTTGAGTCATAGTTGACTTTTGGGTAAATGCGATCTTTTCTAGTTTTATCGATTCCATTAGATTCGAAATGACATTTATGACTTAGTCATGCCTTTGATTCAGTTCTCGAGGTAACCAAGTGCATTTTGGGTGATTAATTGTAAAATTGTGAAAGAAGAACTTAAGGGTTGACTTTGGTCAAACTCGGGCCTTAGAGACCTTTTCTAGGAATTTGAAGTGCACGAGCAGGTCTAAAATGTGTTTTATGGTAGGAATGCATGTTTTGTTTGTATCTGGGAGGTCTCATGAGTGTTTTGGGTGTTCGACGGAGAGTTAGATGAGTTTGGGTTGTTTCTAGTGTCTGGTGTTCGCACCAGCGACCCTCCGTCTACTTTTGCGTGTTCGCCGTTGCAGAGGTTTGGCTCGCAGATGTGAGAATTATCCATGAGTCGAGTATCTGCTTCTACAGATGATTTTCTCGCAGAGGCGAGTGCGCCTCTGTAAAGTTCTTTCCACTCCAGCGCATATCGAGAAGTTTAAGTGACCTCGCCTCAGTTGCTTGTTTTTCCGCTAAAGCGCGTCCGTACCCGCAAAGTCAATTCCTCTGAAGCAGAATCGTTGTTTCTTAAAAGATTAATTAATGCCCTAAAATGTTCCCATTCCTTAAAAATACCTTTCTTGGGATTGGAGCTCGGTCAATAGAGGTTTTCTTGAGATTTTCAAGTGGGTTCGTCAATAGAGGTATAATTCCATCCTTTAATTATTATGTAATTAAAAAAATTCTCAATACTAAGTGTAAACTCTAAATTGGGGGAAAGATGGTATGGTTTGATGATGAGAATAAGAGGGTAAGAATTGTGATTTGTTGAATGGTTATTAATTAGTTGATATTATTATTGTAAACTAGTGTTAATCCATGATAGAGTATGATGTTTAATTGGTTAATTTAATGTTAGAAACCCTTTTTGGAATTGGAGATAATTCTAGGGTTTGAAATTGGGGTTTTTGCCTAAACTTGAAATTGAGGATCCAATCGGGCTTTATTGTAATTTTTGGGTAATAAATTGGATTCTGCTATTGTGGGACTGGGTTCCTTTTTAGTTTAACTTGGGGATTCTAGCTTTATATATAGATGTGGGTACTGTTAGACCTATATTCTCATCTAGTTAACGTAATTGATCAAAGTGGGCTCGTGAAGAGGCTTAGAGGAAGGGGAAAGTTGCTGCGGGATTCTTCATCTTCGAAATAGGCAAGTTGAGACTTACTAGACTCTAATATATTGTTTCTGTATTTGTATACTAATTAATTGGATGAATGGGTAATTAGGGGTCCCGTACTATTGAGGTGACGAGCACTTGTATGGTTATCGGTGAACTTAAAGGGTAATTAAATGAACCAGTATGTTATACATGACATAGACTATGTGTTTTACCTTTGGGTTGTGTGTGTGGTTCATAAATCCACTTAGGTTAGTATGACTGCTGAGTATTTGGGCTCGTAGCCGTGTTTGATATCTTTTTATGATTTTATGTGTCATGCATTCATCACTATACATCTTATCTAAATACTTGAAAAAGTAAGTGATAATACTGATTTTATTGATATGTTGTTGCATGGTGTACACATATCGATATCATTTATACACATTATTATTCGCATTTGAACTATTGAGATACTGATGAAAGGGGCTTGGAAGACGGTTATTGGATATGGTACATGGTACGAGAGTGATGATTGATGATGACACTACAGCCACAGAGCTGGGATCAGATGGGTATATGGACCTCATGAGTCCCCCGTGGGTCATATGACACATACTACAACAGCGTGCGTATATCGGGTACATATGGCCATTGCATACATACATATTATTTGCATTGAATTCATTCATATTCTTGATATGTATTTGATGATGTGTGTACTCGGTGTTGATTTCTTGTATACCTTATGATCTTATGGTTCTTGGTAGAAGAAATTCTAATACTTGAGGCTTATACTTGTTGTGAGATTGAGTTGTGAGACTTAATAGGACTAGACACCCTGAATAGGGTTTAGGCTAATTTTGGTAACCCTGTTTGGACTTAACTCTAGTTATACTTGGTAATTCTGGTAAGACTCGTGAATTTGATGATACTTGTAACATGATTGAATTATAGAAACTATTGGTAGGTTTGGATAATTGAACAATTTTTATACTTTGTTGACTAACTAGTAGAGAAGTATCGGAAAGTACCAACCCTCGCCACTGTTATAGTTATGGTCAGTCGATGATGATGCTGGGTACATGTGCTTCACGTACTCACTCTAGAGTTGCTTCACACCATATGCAGGTACTAATTCGGACGGTAGCGGAGCACCTTGAGTGCAGATTATTGGAGATTCTTCTTGGAGTCTAGGGTGAGCCATATATTCCATCCCGGCACTGAAACTCCTCTCTTATCATTTTACATTATGTCCTTTACTATTCAGACAAAACCTTGTATTTGGTTTTCAGTCACGTATTCTAAATTAGTAGCTCTATACTCGTGACTATCGGATTTTGGGGTTTTCCTTCGAGGGCTAGGTATTAAATTCTAAGCTTGACAATACTTCTGTTGTTTCCTTACTATTCTGTATTTAAATTTATATTATTCTGTTTGGATGGTTGTGGTTCGCATATAGGTTAGGGTAGGTTCCCTCACAATAAAATGGGATTTTGGGTCGTGACAGTGTCCCAGGGAGTGTACAAAGCCGTGTCTAGTAGAGTCTTATTTATGAATGTCTTGTGCACCACATTTATAAATGGAAGGCCATATGGCATTTATGATTGGTTACCGTTCTTTTTTATTCCAGGTCGTGCTATAGAGCTAAGTCATAAGAAGTCAAGTTTAACTCGTGTTTGATGTTATATAGAGAAGATGATGACTAGAAAAACTACGACCAGCTGAAAGGGTAAGACAATTGAAGGAGAGAAGTTGTGAAAGTATTATAAGATAAAGTACAAAGTTAATATGTAAATGAGATAGAAGTGAAGAAGGTACAAGATACCTAAGTACAGAAGATTGTGAGTAGTTCAGACTTCAGGTAGGGACAGAAGCGCCATGATTTAGTATATGAAAATTATCGTGACACTGTTAGCAACATGACTCCTAGTCTATGGGTTCTCCAGGCTAAAATGCCTAGTTATGAGAGTAAGAAGAAGTTAGAAGCGATGTGATGTCTCACTTATGGTTTTAGAACAGTATAAGAAAGTCTATGATTCTAACAAGTTATGTGGAAGGTTACGAATGATATGAACATAATGTGTATGGGTCGTAAGCCAAAGTATGGTAATGGGACAAGGTTTTGGATAGATAAAACTGAGGATAAGAGAAAGTGGGTGAGGAAGTGATTAGGATAGGTAAGACATTGGGATTAAGCGCATCAAAACAAGTGAGCTGATAATTTTTGTAAGTTATTAAAATGCCGGTGTAGCCTGAATGAAATCTTATGAGTTAGAGATTATCCGAACTTAGAAGAGGTGGAATGCCATCGTGATAGCAGAAAAGTGAAACGAATGCTAAACGATAAGAGAGTAGTGTTTAAGAATATAGTCTACGATGGATGTAATAGTTGAACGAGAAAGGATTTCATGTATTACATGGGATTAGAATATCTTCTAGAATATGAATTAATAGTAGATGTATAAAAGTTTTGAGATATGAAATGAGGTAGAATGAAATATTAAGGAATAATGATGCCCTGAAGAGAGAGCTATGTAGGCTATATAATGAATGTAATACTAGTCATAAGCTCGATTAATTCCAAGTGATACGCCTCAGCGTAAGAAAAAGGTCTAGTGGTTTGACGAGTCACAAGAGTAGTATTGTACGCGGGTAAGTCCAACATTCGAACGACGAATGTTCCTAAGGGGGGATAATGTTATATCCCGTACTTTCGTATGTTAAAGTGCATTGTGAGTAAGTTGATGTAAACTTGGAGAACTAGTTCCTCCTTACGCTTATGAATGTTTAATACCCTATTTGATAGTGTCGGGAAGTGTAGATGTAATGCCCCGATTTTTTAGCGTTATATTATGTCATCATAAGTTATGTTATCTGAGGAGGATAAGGACTCGCACAAAGTTAGTAATAGTTTAAAACAAAAGTTGAGGCCAAACTTGTAACACCCCGTACCTATCAACGAGTGTATGACTACGTTGAAGTCAACGAACTTTCTTAAATGTGGAAGAATAAGGTTATAGTTAAGCCTAACGATCCAAGTGTATGGGAATATTAAGTCTAGCTAAGTTGAATGAAATTCATAAATATATGAGATGTCGGATAAAGGTAGACGACCTACTAGATTCACGTCTATGTTTTACCTACTTGCTTAGACATCCTATGTACTTGAGATACTTGCTCATATGTCCTACTTAGTTGAACGTCCTACTTGCTTAAGCTACTTATTATACATCCTACTTGATTGAGCTACTTATTTCCTGTCCTACTTGTTTCACGCCCTACTTACTAAACGAGGATGACACACGTGTTTAAAACTAATTAGTAACCTAGTAGCTTAGGTAAGTGACAAGTAGGTGCATCACCTACTTAACAAAGGAGATGACCAAATTCTTAAACAAGCAAGTAGGTGCATCACCTACTTAGAGTTAGTGGCCCAAGTTAAAGAAAACAGATAGAGATGGGCAACCTTGGGGAAGCCCATAATCCATCTGCCCAAGCCTATTAAATGGGACTATATCTATACATGTAATATAGATCATTACACTTAGAAAATATCTCTTCTCTCTCTCCTTCTCTCCCAAATGAATTGCACTCAAACTAACAATCCCTAATCTCTCCCAAACACCTCCTCAAGAGTTCTCATAAGGTCTCAAAGTAAATCCAAAGGTATACAACATAGATATTTCTTCTCTTAGTTGTTATATATGAAGTTCTTTCAAGATGAAGTAAGGTGAAGCTATGGTGTGAATCTGGACATCTAAGGTGAGAATCATACTCTCTTTTATGTTTATATAGATTAACTTGAGTTATTGATGTGTTTAGTTGCTGTGGGAGTATAGATAGTGGTGTACTGATCATTCTTGATTTTAGTTGATTGGAATGAGCTTTAAAAGATAGCAATTAGTGGAGTTTCAAGGTTGGGACAGCAAGGTAATATTTCTCCATTACCTCCATGTGTATAACTACTATAAGCTCTAGATGTGTTTTGTTGTTACAAGATGGTGTTTAGACGCGGTAATTGCACATGTTATGTAGTATATTAGGGTTGATTTATCTGATTTGATTGTATAAAGGTGATTGAGATGTAGTTGTGGGATGTTGTTCTTGTTTTGGTTGTGCTGCATATTTGGGTAGTTTTATGGTATTTAAGTGATGGTTAAGGGGCTGGAATCATGTATATATGTTGGTTTGTGTGCTAGACATGTTGGATGTATTAGCATGTTAAATTGTTTTAGGTTGTGAGTTAAAGGATAGATGAATGATAGACTTAAGTTGTAGATGTGCTATATGATGAGTTGAGTGTTATATGGTGTGTAGAAGGGGTTGTTCATGTCATTCCCATGTGCTGAAAGCATAAACATGTATTAAATGATTCAATTGGTGATGTAAATATGCTTAGAAGATGAGAGTTGTATGTTGAATGGCTAGATAATGTAGTGAATGTTAGTTGTGTTGTATAAAGTGTTGTGACTGATTTTGGTGGTAAGCTGGGTTGTTCTTAAAAGAGATGTTGAAGGTGTTTTTGTATTTGTGTATATATGTATTGTTGTTAGTGCTTCAAGGTTAAAGGATATTAGGAAAAGATTTATGTCTATGAATTATGTTAGAGCATAATTGTCATTCATTGGTTACTTAGTATGTTCCTTGATGTTGATATTAGTATTTTTTTTCTTGGTTGTACCTTAACTTGAGAAAGAAGCTGAGTTTGTCACCTTCGTTGAAGGATCAGCATAGAGGTATGTAATGGCTATCCCTTCCTTCATTTGGCATGACTCTTAGAAAGTGTACTTGACGAGAGAAAGCATAAGAAGAGCAATTGTCGTAGATACTCTATTCTTGTATTTGGTGTCCTTACTTCCTCAGATTGTTATGCATGAAGTCAAGTTGAGAGTTATGTGCTCAAAAGTCAATTCCTAAGTCCATTAGCATTCGATTTGATTCTTCACACGAGTGTGTATCTTAAATTGTAGGTGAACAACTTATATGAGGTTTTATCAATTGTCTTGAAATCCCAATTGCGCATAATAGTTGCCAGCATGTAATAAGATTCAAAAGTTTTAAGAGAGTCGTAATACGAAGTTCCATGTATATACTTGCTGCTCATTGAGCTTGCCTAGTTGGTTCCATTCCAAACTACTGCGTTCCCATTAGAGGATATACTACTCGATATGATCTCATATAGTATTTGAAATCATTAGTTTGTCTTCATGAGATAAGAGTCCCAAGATATAAGTTGGAGCAAGAGTCGGATCATATACTTGCTAGTTGTTTAGTTATCCAAGCCTACTTCATTTGTGGTTACTACCTTCTTATTTGATTATATATGGATTTATCATGAACTCCGAATGTAAGTGAATTCCTTAGTTACATTACTTGTAAGCAATTGTATGTATTGTATGTGTAGAATGCGTTTGACTTAATAAGAAGTATGAACATAACAACTTGTTAAGATGAATAATAAACCTTTAGTTGATATCACTGCTTTAGAAAGACTAATGTTAAACCTAGGTGTGATAATGACTCATTCATAATAATATTATATGCCTAATACCCAAAATATGAAATAAGCCTATTTATTTGCTCATCTTGTAGCTAAGTATTAATTTTGAGTTGATCTTGTGTGAGTCTGTTTCAAAGAAAATGGATCTTAGAATAGTATAAGGACCTTAAGCTTGTTTTAAATGGTTCATGTAGTCACATGTTAAGTTATTTCCAACTCATAGACACCATTTGAAGCATGTTTTAGCTAAGCATGGGAAACCTAGCTTAGGATATCTGCTTAAGATGATTTGTTTGGATAATCTAATGGTTTAAGCTTGCAAATCACATACACCTAGGTTTAAGGTCAGTAGTTAACAACTAGAGTAAAATTTGTTCTAGCTCACTTGTTATGTATCACAATGATAAATGATTAAGAATAAGATTGGTAAAAACTCAGTAAATCTCTTTTAAGTGTTAACATGTTTGTGTGGGTATGTGCTGCCAAATTCATGTGTATGTTAGGGAAGTTTGGTTTGGTATCTAAATAGTAGGCTTCCAAGGTGTTTTGATTCATCCCATGTCTAGTTTATGCTTCTTTATATTGAGTGTGAATTTAGTCAAAGTCAAAATGATCTCTAAGGCTTGTTAGTCTAATTCTTGAAGCATGAAAGTATGTATACTTGCATCTGTGTCTCTGTTCAGACTCTACTATGTATGTCTTGCTTTAATCCTTGATATGACAGCATGTGTAGTTCTGTATGAGTTAATAGATGTCACCACTAGGATCCTACTTGATGTTTTAGACTAAAATAATGACTTACATGCCTTGATATGTCATTGTTCTCTTGTATGTATTTTATGCTACATGTTACTTCATAGGTCTTAGCCTCAACATTATTTGTCGTATGCCTTTCCTCTATGGCTTGATTTGTCTGCATTTAGTCTAAGTTGAATAAGTCTCAATGTAAAAGTAATGTATTAATATTATGTTGAGTATCCTGTTTGTATATTTCTGTATGTCCAGTACCATGTTGTCACCAAGTTTGCACTTCTAAAAAGGAATCTCAACTAACTTGAAATGGCTTTAACCTATTCTTCTTGGTTTCCTTCCTACCTCTCTTGATTGTCTTGTTTACCACTTGTCATAACAAAGATTAATTAAGCTAAATCAAACTTAAATAGGTCAAGTATGATACATTAGAGATAAGACATGCCCATTTATGATAGCACACTGCCTTTAGGTTCCAGCCCTGATGTGTATGACTTAAAATCTAAAATCTGGGAAATCATAGATGTTTTACCTTATGAACATAAGACAGTTGCCCACGTTGTTGTGACAACTGAGCATTTGAAATACATGAGATGTGCGTCTTTGTCTAATTGAACTTAGTTTTCAAGATTCGTGAAAACATGTAAACGAGAATTAAGTGCATGTTGTGATTTGTATGAATGTATACCTATCCCATTTACCTTCATCCATCTTCTACTATGCTTTTTCTTAAGGTATATTTGGGATATACATTACGATATATGGACTGTTTACCAAGTATACTCGATATACAAGGTATACAGGTTAAGTATATCACTGTGTATATCATTTGAACTAACCTATTTTATATGTCTGTTGGGCCTGGCCCATTCCTCATCACTTTTATATCGTCTTTATGTGTTATCGTGTTCTTTGGGGCCAGGCCCACACTTGTTCTACATTCATTAGTACACATTGTTATGTTTGAACTAGGCTCAGCCCAATTGTTGCATTACATTATACCAATTTAATGTTGGGTTGTTTCACCTTCGGTATATTATTGGCCCACGAGTGGTGTTCATTTCCTTGTGCTTATGTTTCTTTCCTATTTTGTGCCTGATATACATAGTTATTTATAAAAACTCTACATTTAGTTTGGAGAGGTTTAGGTACCTTCTAACCTTTTCCTTTATTTTTCCCTCTCTTTTTCCCTCTCTTTTTCCCTTTGCACGATTGGATCGTGGGCCATTTGGGCCAAGGAAATCATTCCTCCAGTTGATCCAATGGCCCAACGCCTTTCTTGATTGAGTTCGGGCTAGTAGTTGCGCTTGAAGGCCCAACTATGGGGGAAAATAGTTAACTGGTGGGCTCGGTAGGCCCACCAGCCTAACTTTTCTATTTGTTTTCAGTATTTCAATTTTTATATGATTGTATTTTGTAAAAAAAATACTTGATATACATATATTTGAACGTGAAATGGTTATGACTTAGGATTAGACAAACGATACCTAAATTGTTTAGCACGAATAGGTCACCGAAACGAGTTTATGTACTTTAAATGAAAAAATGGATTCAGAGTAAATTGATTTCTTCATAAAAATGTTCGGATATTTAAAAGTTGTTTTAACTTTGACTGTTTTAACTTGGAAATGGAACAGATTTGAAAAAATGTGTCGTATTTGAAGTAATGAAAACTGGACCATTCTTGACTAAAAAGAGTTATTTTATATAATACTTAAATTGTAAAGATGGACTAATTTTACAAAAACTTTAGGGACCATCTTTTGGGCCAAGCCCAACTAAGATAATTTTAAAATGAAAGAAAATAATTTTAAAATTACTTGAGTTAATGTATTGGTTGGGATGTAGGATAAAAGCTGACCTTCAATAAGATAATAAAAGGAAAGACTTGTGTTTTATTGTCCAAAATCTTAGCATGTTACTCTAAACAAACTATACTCTGTTTTCCAATGATTTTTAAAAAAGGAAAAAATGTATATGTAATGACTCGTCCGGTCATTTTTAGCTAAAGACCCTTAACTGCCTATTTTACCATTTCCGTGGTCTCTATGTGGGGTCTGTGATGCACGGGGATGGGTGGCACCGATTTCGAAGTCTACTTATTTGTGTTTCGGATAAAAACCCCAAAACTAGAAACTTAGAGTTGGATAATTTGACTCAAAGTTGACTTTTGGCTAGATGAGTTACTTTCCAAGTTTCATCGCTTCTGATAGTTCCAGAGGGTCATTTAGGACTTAGTCGAGTCGTTGGTTCGCTTCCTGAGGCAATCAAATTTGTTTTGTGACTTTATTTACAAAGTTTGGATTTTGATTTCCCCCAAAGGATTCTTTAGAAAAGTATGCCTTAGCTCGGTTATTTGTGAAACCTGAGGGTCCGAGAGAGTTTGTAGCACTGCTTACCATAGATGAGCATGTTTGGTTTATGTTTGGGGGGTCTCGGGAGTGATTCGGGTGTACGATAGGAATTTGGGATGTTTTTCCCATGGCTAGTGTCTGATGTCCGCCTCAGTGGCACCAGTATCCGCTCCGCGTGTCTGCCTCTGTGAGAAGTTGGCTCGCTGAAGCAGGAGTCTGGATATTGTGTGTTTTCGCCTTGGCGGAGGGTCTGTCCACAAGGGTGAGTCGTGCTCGAGAATACTTCGCGAGGAAAAGAGATGGAAGAGGTCATACATGTTTAGGGAAAGCTTACTGGTTCATTTGGAATCCGTTCGGTGGCTATCGATGATTTACAATTGAGTATTTTATTCCAGGACATATTTGTTTATTTAGGGCCGGTGTCCTATGTTACATTGACTGGAGGACTTGTGGTATTCTAGTAAACCACCAACAATGATTCGAGGGATTTCATTTTGAAATGAAAGTATGATAGTATTACCGGTTCTCATTGAAATTGCAAGTAAGATTGATGATATTTTCTAGATGTCAACAATTCAGAAAATTCTAATTATCTACACTACTACTTGGTATGCATTGAGGAAATACAAATGGTTATGGGAAGTGTTTAGAGTGATCAGTCGATTTTCTACGGATCTGGCACGATAAGGTAATCAGTGAGTATGTCGGTGGTATGGTGGTTTGGAGATTCGATGAAGATTTAGCTTGTGATGTGTGTCTATGTGGTTCTAAGGGATTTTAGTGCAATGATGGCTTGGATGGTTGAGAAGGAAGATTAGTAAGATCAGACTATGTGATCGGCATAAGTTTGATTTGGGTTGTGGTAATAACTAAAGAATGAGGGTGATTATCATGATAATTGTGGATTCAATTGAATGCATAAAGAGGTATAGTTGTGATCAAATCAGAGAATTCGAGCAAAGTCAGTTATTACTTTCGAGAAATAGTTGTGAATGAAATTTCGGTTATGAAGGAATATGAATTTTGGGTATAGAGGTAAGTTATAGTAGTTTGGACTGGTTAAATGAACATGAGGTGCTATCGTTTCATTTCTTGCCTATTGGGACTCTCATGAGGTAATGATTGGGATTTCTTAGTTACTCGTTAGTTTTTGTTCTTTTCTATTTCCATTAGAGGATGAATGTTTGTTTAAATGGTATCTGATGTAACGACACGTTCGACCGTTTTTAGGTAAAGACCTTTAACTACCTATTTTACCCTACTCGTGGTCTCTATATGGGGTCTGTGATGCACGGGGATGGGTGGCACGGATCCTGAGAGCTACTTATTTGAGTTTCGGATGAAAAGCCCAAAACTAGAAACTTAGAGTTGGATAGTTTGACTCAAAGTTGACTTTTGGCTAGATTGTGTTCCTTTTTGGGTTCTGTTGCTTTCAGTAGTTCTGAAGGATCATTTATGACTTAGTCGAGTCGTTGGTTCACTTCTTGTGGCAATCAAATGTGTTTTTTGACTATATTTGCAAAGTTTGGATTTTGATTTCTCCTGGACGATTCATTAGAATAGGCCTTAGCTTGGTTATTTGTGAAATTCGAGGGTACGAGCGAGTTCATAGCACTGTTACCATAAACGAGCATGCTTGGTTTGTGTCTAGGGGTCTCGGGAGTGATTCGGGTATTGGATAAGAGTTTAGGCTATTTTTTCCATGGCTGGTGTCTACCTCAGTGGCACTAGTATCCACCTTGGCGAGAGGTTGTCTCACCGAAGTGAAAGTCTAGATATTGTGAGTTTCTGTCTTGGCGGAGGGTCTGTCCGTATGGGAGAGTCCGCTCTAGAAAAGTCGTGCTTACTGTAGCGCAGAGGCGAGGTGTCAAGTTACACCGCCTCAGCGGGGGTTTTGTCCGTCGCAGCTGGTCCGCTCCAGGGGAGTCAATTCTGTTAGGGTAGATATATTGTATCAGGTGTCCGATAAAATCTCCTAGGTCATAATTATTTTCCAAATTTGGAATACCTCGAAACCAGAGCCGCCACTATACTTTCAGAACCCTAGGAGCAATTTCATTATTAAGGTAATAGATTTTTCCATTTTATGGCTTTAGTTTATGATTCTAAGTTCATTAATGGAGATGTAGTGTGTTATTAAATAATGAAGGGTTTATGGATTAGTTTACTTGTATTAATATAAATTAGTGATGGCTATGATTAGATGATTATGTTACTAGGCTTAATTTGGTTGTAGAAACCTATTTTTAATTAGAAGAAATTTCTAGGGTTTCAATTTGGGGGCTTTTGAATATCATTCAATTGAGGGTTCAAAAGTGTATAGTTCTTCAATTAACTTAAGGATGTGACTACTTAGTATGTATTCATGATCTTCGGTATTAAAGATTGATGCCTGGTGATGTGGGCCCGGGTTGGCATTTAATGTCATGTTTGTAAGGTTTATATCATTGTATGTTGCATAAGTTTTATATTAACAAATAGTGTATATACATGGATAGACTTCGTCCATCAGGAGGTGCAAAGGAAATGAAGGGCAAGGCTGTCATCGAGGCTTGATCGTGTAGCGCTCTTGTTCGGCCCCAAGGTAGGCTACGATTTAGTTTTCGAGACTCCAATAGACGTATGTAGTAGTTACAAATGTTGAGGGATATTGGGCGTGTTTCAGGGTCCCACTCCGATAGTTGTGATGAATGGTTGAGTGGGTACCGGTGTAGAACTGTGTTGATGGGTGATTTGGGAAATCAGCCTTAAGCTAATTTCGACTGTTGTTATGTGGGCTTGTCGCCGTTATGTGGGCTCGTCGCCATGTTTTGTATTGTCGTGTTTATTCATCACACATGCTTTGATATGATATCCGAATTGTACTTGCATTTCTTGTGTTGGACTGTTTGATATGATATCCTGATTGTTTTTGGGTTATCGTGGCTGAACTGTTGATGTGATATTCGGATTGTACTTGAGTTACTTATTGTCGAATTCTAAAAGCATATGTTATTCATCTCCTATACTTAATTGCATCTCTTACATTTTGATTTTATGCCTTAATATTGTCATTTACATTCATACACTTATGGTTCTAATGATATTGATATGAGAGTGGTATAAAAATAATTGTGGGTCCAAAAGACCGGAAAAAGCAAGATACTTATGAGATTTTAGCAACATCGAGATGATGATATTACAGATGGCTCGAGTTGTATGCCATAATGGATATAATATGCGGGGATCAGAGTTGCATGCCTGCAACATGATATTATTTAGCCCAGAGTTGGGTTCCGTGATCCGACCAGTTATTCCGGAGTGGATGGGTACATGGACCTCTCGGATCCCTTATGAGTCATGACCATAGAAGACATCGAGAGTCCTGTCTCTGGCATGTGTGTACGGTGTGAATAGTTGGCCAGTGTATTGCATTGCATAGCATGATGTTTCATATGCATTGCATTCATATCACACACATCTCATTTTATTGAGTATTTTGTTGATTGGTAATGTGAATTGATCCTATTGATTCAGGTTTATTAACATTATTGGGTTGGTCTTTGTGAACACCTGGATAAATGGTTTAATTGTGCTGAAATGGAATCCGTTGCCATAGGTGGCTTGATTTCTTATGTATGGATTTGTGTTATAATTTATAAGTCTAAGTCTTTGATGTCTACTGCTACTGTGGTCGGGAGTCTCAATATGTCAGTGTTATTGTCTAGATCCAGGGAAAATGTATGTATTTTGTGTTGCCTATAACTTGACCGTATGATTAGGTATTAAATCTAACTAGTTGGAGAAGACCAAAGAACTACGTCACCTACCCAGTTTAATGTACGACTTTTGGACACGGATGATGGAGGAGCGGTGGCGTATAATACTACAGAATCATCCCTGATAGCAGAGGTGAAGGCAAGACAGTTTGATGACCCTAAATTTGTCCGAATGAAAGAGGGGATTCCCATGTAGAAGAGGTCAATGTTAGAACTTGCAGGATATGGAGTCCTTAGATACTAGGGTAGACTATGTGTACCAGGCGTACGGGGACTCTAAGAGCAAATCATGGTTGAGATCCATTTTTTCAGGTATTCAATTCATCCTGGATCAACAAAAATGTACCATGATCTCTGACAGGTTTACTGGTGGAATGACATGAAGAAAGATATCGCATCATTTGTAGCTTAATGCCTGAATTGTCAACAAGTTAAGATCGAGCATCAGAAGCCTGGAGGTTTGATTCAGAATATTTAGATCCCTACTTGGAAATGGGAAATGATCAATATAGATTCTGTCAACGGATTTCACCTTCTTATTGAAAGATTAATTCCATTTGGGTTATCATCGATAGGCTTACAAAATTGGCCCATTTTCTACCTATTCGCACTACATTTCAACTGAGGATTACACCAAGTTGTATATCAAGGAAATAGTTAAGTTACATGATGTTCCGGTCTCTATCATATCTAATAGGGGTGCTCAGTTTACGACTCACTTCTGGAAATTATTTTAGTAAGGTTTAGGAATTTCAAGTAAACCTTAGCACAACTTTTCATCCAAAGACCAATGTTCAGGCTGAGTGCACAATTCAGACACTCAAAGACATGATACGAGCTTGTGTATCTAATTTTCAAAGTATCTTGGAGGGACGATCATTTTCCCCTTATTGAGTTTGCTTACAATAACAACTATCATTCCAACATTAGGATGGCCCCGTATGAGGCATTATATGGACGGTAGTATAGATCCCCTATTGGCTGGTTTGAACTAGGTGAAGCCAGATTACTAGGTCCCCGTTTGGTTCAACAAGCAATGGAAAAGGTAAAGCTAATCCAAGAACGCCTATTAACTGCGCATAGTCGATGGAAATCTTTTTCAGATGTTTGACGTTGCTATTTGGAATTCACAGTTGGCGATTGGGTATTCTTAAATGTTCCTCCAATGAAAGGGGTTATGAGTTTTGGAAAGAAAGGGAAACTTAGTCCCAGATACGTCGGGCCATATAAAATCATTTGCAGAATAGGCCGAGTGGCTTATGAGCTTGAAATGCCCTATAATTGGAAACAGTTCACCAGGTACTCCATGTATCGATGTTGCGTAAGTGCGTAGGATATCTCTCCCGTATTACTCCCGTAGAGGATGTGTATATCACTGAGGATTCAACCTACAAAGAGACTCTGGTAGCCATTCTAGATCGCCAAGCTCAGAAGTTGAGAACTAAGGAAGTTGCCTCTGTTAAGGTTCTATAGAGGAATAACAATATAGAAGAGATAAACTGGGAGGCTAAAGAAGATGTGAGATCAAAATATCCCTACTTGTTTCAGCCTTCAGGTTTATACTGACACTCATGCAATACGGTCACCTTATTCTTATTTCCTTTCTCGACCTTACTTTATATGCCTTGTTTAGGTTATAATGTAGGGACAACTATGATAGGTGTAGCTCAGAGTACGGCAGAGGATAGTTAAGGTGAGTTATAGCTAACCCTCTTTGATTCTGGTATATATAGACGGTCTTGTGAGGCCTAGTTGATGTTATTTTGTTATTGTGTTGCCCTATGTGGCATTGGATATATGTTTGGGCTGTGTAACAGGTTTTCGATAGTCCTTTTTACAAAGGAAACTCTACCGAAAGTTTTAGAGCTCTTCAAGGTTAAGAATATCTTCAACATTTGCGGACAAATGTTCTTAAGGGGGGGAGGTTGTTACATCCTGTAGTTTCACGTTCCGTCATATCGCCAATTGATACCGATGTCCCGGGAATAGGTACGTCCATACGGAAGGTTAATGAAGGTTTATAGCTTGTTTATGAAAGTATCGAAGTGTATGGAAGTTAAATGGATCAAAGAAAATATATTTCGATAAAATCGGGAAGTTTCAAATTTGACGGACCGTACAATTTTGTGCAGACCATAAAATTGAGGATCTGGACAATTAAAATAGTCTAAAAATTTTAGTTTCAGAGGTTGGGTTTGATGGTCCAGATTGACAGACCGTACAAATCGTACAGACCGTTAATTCTTGTCGACAAATTGGGCGGTGCAGATTTTTGTTTTGGGTTTAAATTGGGGATTTCGATTTGGGACCTCATTTTCACACAAGAAAAGACCCTAAAATCTCCCCAAACCTCCCCAAAGGTACTCTAACATCTCAAGACCGAATCCAAGCAAAAACCTGCAAGATTTACGTGATAAACCTCGGGGTTATCATAAGAATTGTCTTCTCCCTATAGGATCGATTCTGAAAACCATTGGAGGAGAAGTAGCATGCTGTTTTTATGGGATTAGTATATTTAAAGGTAAATTATATCCTCCTCTACCTATAGTTTTGATTAATTGATGAATTGGAGCAAGTTGTGAAAGGATTTTTATAATCGAAACTCATAAACTTGTGAAATCATCGTGGTATGACTTGTTGGGATGTTTCACATGAAGTATGAGTTGAAATTGATAAGAAAACTACTTGAATATGTTATGAGACTAAGGAAAGTACGGTTTGAAAGATTGTGGGATCGAATTACAGAAATTTTCCTTATAAAAGAAGCCTAAATGAGTTTCTCTATAGAATTTGGATTTGATATTACCATCAACCCTTTATATGATATAGATAATCATATGTAAGAAGTGTGAGGACTTGTATATTCGTGGACAAGGTATGTAAGTCTATCCCCTTCTTTCAAAAGCATGATGTCCAAAGAGTTTGTTATTTTTTCAAAGGAAATGCCGAAAGCTTCATTCTAATTGTATGTATCATAATCTCTTGTCGAGAATTGTTCATTGTTATTTCTATTCTCATGATCATTGTTGTCTGGTTACTGGTTTACCTTATCATAATCCTTCAGAAAGAAGTATTCCAAAAAGTTAATCGTAAGAGTCGACTAAAAGTCATTCCAAAGTAAAGTCAAAGAGTTCTGAGTTCCAAAGAGGCCTTAAGTGCTATTTTTACTATGCATATATATTACTCACACCACCATTGTGAATAGCTGGTGGGCAGTTGTACATGTATATTATACACACCCAGGGCTATAACCAGAGGGCAGGTACGTATATATGCTTCCATACATACACCTCATAATATACCTGAGGGCAGTGACATATTATACATATTTCACTATAAGTTGAGGGCAGTTTATATAGTAAGGCCTATCTAACTCATGATCTCGAGTTGACGGCGGTAATCATTGCCCCGAAAATGTGGCATCATTATTTATATGGAGTCCATATTGACATTATTCATAGACCATATGAGTCTACAGTATATATTTCGTCAGAAGGAACTGAATTTAAGGCAAAGAAGGTAGCTAGAATTATAAAAGGATTACGACGTTGACAATTTATACCACCCGACAAGGCAAATGTTATAGTTGATGCCTTAATACACAAGTCTATGGGGAGTTTGGATGGTATTAAAGCTAACAAGTTGGAGATTACCAAAGAACTATGTTGTCTGCCCTGTTTAATGTGCGACTTTCGAACACGGATGACATAGGAGTGGTGGTGTAAAATACTACAGAATCATCCATTATAGAAGAGGTGAAGGCAAGATAGTTTGATGACCCCGTATTGGTCCAAATGAATGAGGGGATTCCCTTGCAGAAAAAGCCAATTTTAGAACTTGTAGGAGGCGGAGTCCTTAGATACCAGGGTCGACTATGTGTACCAGGCGTAGGGGGACTCTGAGAGCAAATCATGGCTGAGATCTACTATTCCATGTATTCCATTCATCCTGGATCGACAAAAATGTACCATGATCTCTGACAGGTTTACCGGTGGAGTGAGATGAAGAAAGATATCACAGCGTTTGTAGCTTAATATCTTAATTGTCAGCAAGTTAAGATCGAGCATCAGAAGCCTGGTGGTTTGATTCAAAATATTGAGATCCCTACTTGGAAATGGGAAATGATCAATATGGATTTTATCACCTGATTCCCCCTTCTTATCGAAAGTTTGTTTCCATTTGGGGTATGACAATATAGCTGGAAAATCAAGGTGGTTCATGACATATGTAAATAGTTTAAAAGGTTTAAGGTGTATATTCACTTGATAACTATACAGTATAAATATAGGGGAATGATCAGAAACACCAGGGTTAAGGAACTCTGCCTCCACATGGTCGTACGGTTGGAGCCATTGAAAATTCCCAAACATCAAATCAATTTTAGAGTAGACTCTACTATTATCCCACTGCTTATTACGAAAAGTAAAATCCATCTAGTTGATCTCAAAGGGGTTAGTTGTAGAGCATTAATACAATCCTTGAAATATTTAGATGGGGAGACTGGAGATCCAATCCTATACTTAGAGGACATCAGAGAATTAAAATCACCACTGATATGCCAGTCCTCTTGAACTATATTGCCAAATTACACAAGATCCTTCCACAGAACCAGTCTCTCATCAACCTCATTCTTTGCATAGACCACAATAAGATAAGCAAAAAATCCAGTTGTGTTCTCCACCTTGCGGTGTATACATTGTTCTGTGATAGTAAGTATTTGAAATTGCACATGTGGTTTCTATAACAGCCAAATTCTCCCATTATAAGTCATTGGATAGTAACTGTAATGATTTCACCCTTCTGCCAGCTTTCTTAATATATTTTTGGACTTATGTTTCTTTACTCTACTTTCTAAACAACCAATAATATCTAAATTATACATCTGCAAAAAGAGATTCACCTCATTTTGTTTCCAGGGCTGATTCAGCCTTCTGATGTTCCATATGGTGATATTCATGAAGGATGAAGGGTCATCCCAAGATCACCAGTATGAGAGAATATGGTTGAAACTTTCTATTGCAATATATCAAACTTATTAGTAGTCTCCACAATTGCCTTTGGCCGTTCGTTCTGAGCATTTACATGATCATAAGATTTGGCATCTCCTTCTAAGCATTCGCCTGAACAAGAGCATTTGGATTTACCTAGATGGGGGCATTTTCAACATTATGATCTTATATGGTTGCAATGGAAGGAATATCATCAACAGGAGCAGCAGTGGGAGCTTCTTGTTGTCCTCCCTTAGTAAGCTAGTACAAACTTTGGGTTCCTCCTTCTCTTATTTCTGTTCCTTTTCCTCCTATTTGGAACATCTTAAAATTTATCCTTTAAGTCATTCCAACAATCCTCAGCCACATGCCTAAACCTTATACAATTCAAGTAGAACAATGGTCTCCAGTCATAGTCCACCGGTTGATGTAAAGTGCTAGTAGGGGTCTCAAGCTCTATAGATTCCAGTAATGGTTGAGAAACATCAGTATCAACCAATATGCAAGCATATGAAAGATTATCATGTTAGCAGTGAATTTATCAGAGTACATTGGTCTTCCTACATCACTTGAAACTTTCCCTAGGGCTTCACTGGACTAGTAATCAATAGGGAGACCAGGAAAAATAACCCAGAGAGGGATTATGGTGATACAATCTGGCTCATAAGAGAAATCCCTCTCCCACTTCTGCAACAAAAAAGGCTTATTATTGAAAGTATATGGTCATGCCTCCCTGACTTTATCACAATATTCAACCATAGCAAAATGAAATATAAAATACCCATCATCATGCACAAGTATTTAGGGCTTATAGACAAAATCCCAAGAAGTTGATATGTAACTGTAGATTGCTTTAAGATATGGAGTATCTCCTAAAATGTATTCTATGAGACCAATTTTCAAAATTTCTACTCGGGGTTAATATCTTCCTCATCTATATTGATGATAACTATGCCATTCTTTGTTATAAGAGGAACATAGGCTAGAGGCTTACCCTTTTACGCAAGACAATTTTCTTTGAAATTTGGCTTCTCAGTTAGTGTGGGTTGATTTGACGTTGTTGCCTCTGAAAATTAAGGATGACGAGTGGCCAAAGATTTTACAGTCGAAGAACCACCATATTTCTCCAAATGAAAGAAAGCGTGAGAATCTGAATCTGAATACCTCTCTTCATCTTCCTCAGCAATGGATTGAAAATGAGCTGGTAGGAAGCTCCCACAGGTCAACGAAGGGAGCCTATGAAAGTTACCATTCTCCAATGTAACTGATTTTTCCAATATTGTCGTTGTTTTTTCGGTAGGGTTACGGTGTTGGGTCATGTTTCTAGATCAAGTACAAATTAGCAGTCCTTTACTAATCATGGACCAAGATCTAAACATATTCTCTAACACATTTAGGACAGTTTGAGTTACTATTTCCAATTTTCTTCTAGAGTATTTTCTAATTTATTCTCTTACTTCATAGAAGACCTTCCTATTGATATCCTCATCCTTGTCACCTTCATCTTCATAGAATGTTTTCCTTAGATCAATCGATACACTGAGATTATCTGTTATTCCTTCTTCATTAGCTTTTAATTCAGAAGTTTTCAAAATGGTCTTATTTGTTGAGTTTCATAGAGTCTTGATCTTCTTCTTCAATATTTGATTTGGCCATGAGGGTGAGATTTTTAATGTCTTCAGTAGAACACTGATTATTATTGCTTAAATCAATATTTGATGTGTCTTTTTTCTATCTCATCACCCAGAGCCTTTTTGTGCTCTCTTATGTTTTTATGAGGATAGATTTTTTAAGAACTTTTGAGGGGAATCATCATAGATTTATTTCTTCTTTTACAAATTGGGACACTCTTTCCTTCTACACAAATTATATGTAGAATATCCTATATTTGTTTTGCACTAATGTGTGAGAGGATTTGTTCATGGATGGCTGGAGCAATACCTTTGATAATGAATTCCTTTGCTTTGATGTGTACAAAAACAACAACATACCCAGTGTAATCCCACACAGTGGGGTTTGATAAATTTGGGTTCTTTATCGTCGTGTAGTTGACTTTTCTTAGAGTAAGTTTTGATTGTGCTCACTTAAGTCTCTTATTGGAATGTTATGATTTGTGGTTGTGGTTAAGCTCTAAAGCTTGTTAGTTATGTGTTTATGTAGAAGTAGTTTCCGCCTTGAATAATTGAATCCAACCAAGTTTTGGTTTCACTAATTGTACCCGAAAACCAAATCATGGTTTACTTAAATCTTTCTTTATTTCCTTGTATGTGTCACGACCCAAAATCCCTAATGGTCGTGAGGAGCCTAAAGGCGAACCCAAGGAAAACTTAAGTCAATACAATATGATAAAAGCAGAAATAAAGTATTAAGATCCCTAAAAATATTAATAAGTTTCAATAATTCAAATACACAGATTATACTAAGTCAAATACATCTCCCGTAACCCGGAAGTCACACATACAAGAGTCATTACATAAATAGTATAGGTCTTAATACAACAAAACATTGTCCAAAACTAAAGATAGAAAATAAGATATAGGTGAAGTCCAGTGCCACAAAACAGCTAGTAGCGCACCCTGGAACTCCATAAAGTCTGCTTCAACGATCTAGAATAACTCGACCGGCACTGGAACTAGGAACATAACTGCACACAAAAAAAGATGCAGCAATTGTAGAGTGAGTGAGGGGAAATACATGTACTATGTAGTGTCGTCGACACCCTAAACTAAAGCGTTGGCCAGGGTTGGTCTTTTCAATGCTTACTTACATACTTCGTTAGCAACCCAAAACAATTCATTATAAACACTTAAGCAATTATGAAATGAGAAGATCATGATTCAGTTAAGTCTTTTAAGTCTGATTATTCCTAAAACCACAAAAACAGATAAGTAATGAAGATAAAGACAAATAAGTATGATGTGCAATGCAATGGTCAACATGCACCAGTATACACACGCTCCTAGAGTAGGTTTCACGTGACCTATGGGGGACTCATGAGGTCCATATACTCACCCAAAATCCAGATTTCCCAAATCACATCAGGTATCCAGCCGATAGGCTATCATGTCATAATCACTCCAACATGTACCATATCTAATCGGGTTACTACGGACCATCCCTTTATGATTCATCAATAACATGCCAATGATATCATATATTTTATGAAATGGATATGTGTACAACATGAAAATGCATAATATCATGTCAATGCCAAATATAGTTCCTTTTTCACGATTTAGACGAGATATGGACAGATAAATGAACAATCACTCAATAATACCACATATGGCAAATACAACTTGTAAGATCACAATTCATCAACATTCAAGTTAGACACGTAGATTTACACTACCAGCTAATTCCTATATGCTTTGGTATTATTTACATCACACAAGTATTTCTTTTTATTAATTTACCCATAACACTGGTACCCACCCAAGTGCTCATCACCTGACGAGTACGGGAACCTCAAATCCCCAGTACACCCTTTAATTACAATAACCAACACAAACACTTCATAAAGAGTCTAGTGAGTCTCAACTTGCATTAATTTCAAATTCTAAAAAGCCAATCAACGGCTTTACCCTTACTTAGAGCTTTCGAATGAGCCCAATCTGTTCAAATATTGTATCTATGTAAGAATACGAATTCATAGATACCCATATTACTATACTATCCTTTCGGGTTAAAAAAAGTCAACCCAAAACTATCACACCCCAAACCTACCTTGGCGCAACAGATATCCGATGATATGCACAACACTGGAAGCACCTTATAAAATCAATAAACGTGTATTCTCATTTAATTCTTTCAACATTTATTTAAAACAAGTCATCTAGGGCTAGATAAAAACATGCCCACACTTATAAAAGTAATCATCGGAAGTATAATATAAATAACCAGTCTTAACAAGTGGAAAACGCCCTAATGAGTCAAACAATGACTTCAAGAACTACCCACAGTATTAACGTCTATCTATGGAGCTTCTAAGATAAATAAATATGTAGTCTAACTCCGAGATGTATCCCAAAATCTAAAATCAATAACAAAGAAAGAAGAGTTTCCCACGAACAAGGGTGTGGAGTCTATAAAGCAGCAAGTTCTCGTACTCCATATGCGTATCACGAAACTGCTCTTCTTCGTTACCGAACATACCATCAATAACAACAATGGTATGCCCGAGTACTGGGTACTCAATGAGTGTCTATGTGACAATTGTTAATAAATCAAAATATACGAGTTATAAGCATCATTGAAAAATAGGGTTAAGAAAAAATGCAAACAGATGATAAGAAGTCATGAATATCCAGTATAAGTCAACTATGAAGAAGTAATCACTTTTCATCATTAAGTCATTTCTCATTACTTTAAGTTAATTCAATTGGGATCAAGTTCATCACGTGACAACTCATGGGAAAGCACAACATGCCAATACAGGCCCGAATCAATATAATGAAGGGATGGCCACTTAAGGTTCCTTAAACTGCATAGAAGCACCACATCAGGGCTATCAACCCTCGATGACCACACTTCGTCCAGGATGGCTAAGCGAAACCCATATTGGAGCTACCAACCCTCGATGACCACTCTTCCACCTGAATGGCTAGGCATGAACCATACCATGGCTATCAGCAATCGATGACCACTCTTTTTCCCGAATGTCTTGGAAAACCCCACCAGGATCCATAGTGACTAACTTTTCTCCCAAGTACCTAGGCCAAAAAAAAACAACCAAATCCATGGCCTGTAATTTTATCACAATCAAAGCATAGAACATGAATCACTCTTAATGGATTTTGTTCATTATCTCGTTAATAGGGGTATGCTAATTTCATTAATATATTTAGAAACAAAGTTCAAACCATTAATCAATTTAAATTCAATGATACCCGTTCGTAGGGAAAAATACCTCAAATATCCAAACCTTTAAAATCAAGTTTAAAGCATCCCTTATAGGGGTAAATCATGTACAAAGTTCAAGCTTTATAATTCAATTTCAATCGTCCCTTTATAGGGGAATGTATGACATACGTAGGTTTTAATGTGGGCTTGCCCTCACACACATAAACCTTGCCAAAGAAACCATTTTTAAAGGTTAAAAAGTATGTTCGAAAAGAAACATACCTCAGTTCCTGCTAAAAGGATACCAAACAGAGTTTTTTAAGGTTCAATAATTACTCTACAATTGATTTAGATAATAAATATTAGAACTTTACACTATTCTAAGAGCTTCCACCCTTAATAGAAAAACTAGGGCTTTTTCATGCCCAAATTCATGTTCTTGCTTTCACACGATTCACCCATGAATTATAACGATATATAAATGATATATAAACCCAAAAATTCAACATAACTATACTTTAACTACAAAAACTTACCTCACAACTAATTCCCAATGATTCTTTTCTTCAACCGTTCTTGAATATAATTCTCACAATCTATAGAATAGATGAGTATTCTAGTGTTATTCTTTGGTAGATTGAGGTAATAAACATAGGGTTTGAGTAAGAACTTACCTTAGAGGTTTAGGGGAGGACATAGGGTTGTTTTGTATCAAAAAAGTCATTCAAAACGAATTGAGAAAAGTTTTGAAAAAGTTAGAAGCTTATTAAAATCGAAACCAGAAAAATGGGCACCCGCGACACCTTTGTATCGCAAGCCTATTGATGGCCACTGCCCTTGCTATGGCTTTGCGTCGTAGGCCCATCGTACAAGCGCAAAACCTTTTCAGAGACATGTGTTTTTATGCGACGCAAGGGTGTCGCAACTGTTGTTAGCCTTCAGTAAATACGGGCATAATCCCTAGCATATAGTTTCGATTGAGCTAGAACATATATGGTTGGAAAGGTATTTCAAAGGGTGGCAACTCTCATGTTTTAAGTTTCATCAAATTCCCAACGGATTTTCACGTATATTGCCTAGAAGTTAGACCTATTATAAACATAGTCTATTCTACCGAATCTTACGCACCTCACTATTCGTGTTGATCTTAAAACGACAATTTTCACCCAAATTCACTTCGATAGGACTTCATACATCTAAAATAACACATTAATACCCACTTAACACATTCACACCTTACCCGAATTGATAAAGTGTTATATTATCCCCTTCTCCAGATAATTCGTCCTCAAATGAGAGATGGCCTAAGTGTTTCACTAAACCCCAAATTTTCTAGAAATGTTGCATGAGTTTCCTTTTTATTATGAGCTATCCCAAAATAAAACTCATCTAACAACCCAACAATAACTATAGGGTCCTCATAGGGACACCCACAACTACAACAATCAAGTTTCAACACAAAATAAGTGATTTATACCTTTAGCCCACTTTTGTAAAGGTTCTATAACCAAGAGGTTTAACATATACCTGAAATAGGGAATAAGTGAGGGTATCACAGTCTAAGTGTCATTAACAGTAACTTCACCCCTTCGGGTTAATTTTTTGAGTCTTAAGATACAAAATAAGTCTACTTCATGTTTTAACAATATCATTCTTCCACTCTATAATGGGTTCATCAGGAAATTCAAGCCTAACTATTTTTTTATTGACAATCCAGAGTTTCATAACACTTGGAAAGCCAGTCTATCCCCAATCATATCAAATTCACCATTTCTAATTCAAATAAATCAGCAGTAGTTTCACGACCCTTAAATGAAACTACACAATCTATATAGACTCTAGAAGCAATAACGGGGACACTAGAAGGGGTATTCACATAAAAGGGTTCTAATAATTGTTCGGTTCTACACCAAAATAAAGGGGAAAGTATGGAGTAATATAAGAAAGGTTTGACCCAAAATCGATTAATGAATACACATCAAAAGATTAAATTGTGAGAATACATATGACCACAAAATTTGAGGATTCAGCCACCTCCCTACGAGCCAAACCACCAAACACCTACTACAGAATTCCAAGCGACTTTATACCATCCATCAAATTATACATTACAAATAATATGCACTTTATAATATCATTGTTCACTAGGTTAGAAACTACAACACGAGTTAAAGCCATCTCCTCAAGGCACGACTAACGAACACGTCAGAATGATCCTAAAGGAAGTTCAAGCTATATAGCATATCTAGAATCAAGAAGAGAGAAACACCTATAAATGTACTGAAAGTCATTTGATCATGCAGGTGATCAGGAAACACAAAGAATATTCCTCTAAACATAGCTTTACAGACATAGACCAATCCTAGGACACTTCTAAACCTAGTCTCTGATACCAAGTTTGTCATTTAATAAACCCGACCCTAGCGCAACATACATCTGATGCTATGAACAACACCTGAAGCACCTTATAAAATCAATAAACATCTATTTTCATTTAAATCTGTCAGCGTTGATTTAAACAAGTCATTTAGGGATAGATGAAAACATGCCCACACTTATTAAAGTAATCAACGGAAGTCTAATAGAAATAACTAGTCGTAACACGTGGAAAACGCCCCAATGAGTCAAACAATGACTTCAATAACTACCCATAGTATTAGCTTCTATTTATAGAGCTTCTAACTTATAAATGAATAGTCTAACTTTGGAACGCATACCGAAACTAAAAGCAATAACTAAGATAGAGGGGTGCCTCACAAAAAAGGGTGTAGGCTCACTAATAAGTTTGGAAAGCAGCAATTTCTCCTACTCCATACATGTATCACGACCCTGCTATTATTCATTACCTAACATATCATTCAGAGTGTTAAAAACACCTAATCCCAAGCCCTAAAGGTCAAAACTATAATTTCGATGCAAAACCATCTTACCTATAGCCTAAATAATAAGAATCTCAAAAAGTATCAGAAACTAATCACAATTTGACCTTCAATTTGATAAAGTACATGAAAACCCATTTCTATGGAAAACCCCAATTTCTATGTTCAAACTATGGAAGAAATCACTTAATAACGAATGGAATTAAAAGGAAATGATTAGACTAAGGTTAGAAACTTACCCCTAAGTCGAATCTTGAAGATTCCATTGAAATCAGCCAAATCCAAGCTTTCTAGCTCCTAAAATTGTAAAATGAACATGTTTGTGATCGTAGTCCGTCGTGGCCCCGCCCATTATGAATACAATATGGACATCACAATCGTGATTCGCCAACTCAACCCGAACTTTTCTCAAAGGGGAGTATAAGAAAAAGAAAGTTCCCAAACCCCTACTAAGCAAATGTAAGCCCATTGTTTGTGATTGCGATCAAGCGCGACCCAAGCTTACCTGATCACGGTCCCTCCATCATGATCACTATGAAGCAAACCAGCAACAACTGAAACAAGAAAATCTGGTTTCTCCCAACTCTCAATCCAACACATGAAACTTATTCAGGACCTCTCGAACACAAACCAAATATGCATTTCAGTCATTAAACATGTTTCGTACCTGCTCTCGCACTCGAAACACCCTAAAGAGGTTTTCTTGACCTAATGTTAACTGAGGTCAACTCAAAGTCCCTAAATTAGCTAGTTTCTCAACCAACGACCAAAACCACACGCGAGCATGTCGGAACCCGAACCAATGATTCGACTAAGCCATAAATCGCATTGCGTACCTAACGGAATCGATGAAACTTCGACACATACTCATTTACCCCTGATGTTGACTTTGGTCAAACTTCATAAGTCCTTCGAATTAAGAACTTCCAATTTTACTAAATTCAATCCAAAACCCACCTAAGTTCTTCGAGAATCGTTCCACCCATCCCCGTAAGTCATAATGCCATGATCTCTTTTAGGAATTATGGTGCCACCTACACTTTTCACACCGATAGGCGAACCACTTCCCAATTAACAAACACATTTATAATAAGAAATGTAGAATTAACCAAACAATTAATAAAAGTGTCTAATTATAATATAAATGTGGAATAAGTATGATAATCATCAAAAAACCACCCAAAATCTTGTCAATGATATAAAAGCATTAAATCTTAACACATGAGTCAAATGGAAAAAAATCATAGTCTAAAAATATAGAAATGTCTCCAGAATCAATAAAAGACGAGTAAATAAAGGAGTATCCAAGGCATGCTGAAAAGAAGCATCCTCACCCCGAACACTGGAAGTCTGCCGCTCAAACTCAACCACGAAGTCATGAACTGGTGGAAGGCGTTGTAACTACATCCAAAGAGAATGCAGCAAGTGTAGCATGAGTACACAACGTACCCCTATAGGCATCATAGACCGACAATGAAGAAGATATATAACAATAATAAATATCAAGTTGACTCTCAAGTAATCTTATACTAAACAATTTGATAGATCATATAAGTCACCTTGTCCACATAGTGTTTCATTGAATCAAATAAGTCACATTGTTCATATAAGAGTTCGTGAATCATATAAATCACCACATTTATGAAGGAGTTCAAATAACAACAATCCAAGTATCAAGAGATCAATTAACAAGACCCTTTATCAAGAAGTCATCTAAGTTTCATTAACCATTCCAAACCACTTTACCAATCAACAGATAATCAATGTAATAATGTATGTATGATATGAGTGCATAACATATGCTAGGTACCTTTTATTTCCAATATACAGGCATTTAAATTCTATGAACTACCACTCATGGGGACCCACGCCATTCATATACTCATCCAGATGTTCTCAATGGATCCCAACTCATGGCTATAGTATCATCATCAATCATTTCCATCAAACCAACTCCCCTTTGGATTCATATCAATCATCTCAATGTTTCCAACCATCTCATAATATATCCTTACATTTCCTGGTTTCATTGGACCCACATTATTTTCATACCATTCTCATATAAATATCAAAAGAACCATGAGTGTATGAATGGAAATGAAAATACAAGGCAAGTAATCAGGATGTACAAGATGCAATCCACGTAAAAATTAGGATATCATAACGAAAGCAACATGATGAATAAACACAACAATATCAAAATGGAGACGAGCCCACATAATGGCAACAAGCCCAAATAACAATAGTCATAGGGCTGAATCCCCAAATCAACCAGCATTACTATTCAACACCAGTACCCACCCAAGAGTTCATCACAACAGCTAAGGTGGGATGCCCAAACACGCTCAATACCCCTCAAAATTTATAATTAATATGCACTTCTATCAAAGTCTAAAAAAGAGAAATCATAGCCTACCTCAAAGCTGAGCAGGAGCTATGAACTGTCAATCCTCAACACATGCCTTGCCCTTTCAGAGTACCTCAAAATATTGATAGTCTAACATATATAGATTCCACATTAATAATTAATCTAATACACATACAGGGACTTAGTCCTTTAATTATAAAAGATTACTCCCAAAATCGACCCCAAGCGGACGGTATCGAAATTCAAAATTTATCACCCAAAAAGCATAACAACATACTACATAATCATATCCTTAAGTTTATTTGAAAACTAAACTCAATTGGACCATCAATTGCAAGATTTAGTAAAATCCCCAATTTCCAAACCCTACATTTTCCCCAATTTAGAAAGGATTTATAACATCAAATTAGTCTTCACAAAATGATCCTCTATCATAAGTCAACACTAGTTTGTAATATCATAATCTTCTAATAAATAATCAACCCTCAAATCAAGATTGCAGTCCTCTTATTCTATCATGAAAAGCTTAGGACATTCTTTCCCACAAATAAAATCTACACTAGAATTAGGAGGTTTAAAAGATGAATCATAATTAAAAAATAGTGAAAATAGACCTTCAATGAGAACCCAAGTGAAATCTTCAAGAAATTCTCCCTTAGTGAGCTCTAATCCCGAGTTAATGATTTTGGTGAAATGGGATCATTTATAGGGCATTAAATAATTTGATTGAACATCGATTCCGCTTCAGTAGAATCAACTCCGCGGGGGCGGTCTCGCTTCGACTGAAAAATGGTCCGCTAAGGCGGAATCACTTAACATCCTGAACTAGCGATAGAGCGAGAAAGATTCTGCAGAGGCGATGTCGCCTTTGCGAAAGGCTATCGCAGAAGCAGAAACCCCAACTAAACTCAGGACCCGCGTCTGGGAGGCAACCTCCGCAGAGACGGGAATGCAGAAGCGGCCAACAGCCACTAGTGCGGACACCAGACACCAGTAACTTGCAAACTTAACAATTCTTCCACCAAACACTCGAAACGCTCCCGGAACCCCCCTGATACAAATCAAACCATCTACCCCAAGGTAAACAATGCTACAAACCCACTCGCACCCTCAGATTTCTCATTCGGCCGAGCTAATACATACTTTTCTAAGGAATCACCCAAAATAATCCATAATCATAAATAAGACCATAAAGTACATCTGAATATCTCAAGAAGCAAAACATTAACTCAAAGAAGTCATAAATGACCCTCCAGAACTACCGGAAGTGACGGAACCCAAAAATAAATCCATCTACACAAAAGTCAACTTTGGGTTAAACTTAGCAATTCTAAGACCTCTGTTTTGAATTTTTCTTTCAAAAATCACACCAAGGTACATTGGGGTTCATGCTACCCATTCCCATACATCACAAATCCCACACGGAGTCTACGAAATGGCTAATAAAGTCAAATAGGGACATTTAACTAAAAATGACCGGATGGGTCGTTACACATAAATACCAAGATGAAGCTACAAGAAGGTAATTTGGGGAACTAAGTGCAAAAGCTCAAAACATCTTGGAGGGTCGTTACAGCATACGCGTCGACTTTCTTATTCTACTTCAATTATAATTTATTATTGATCAACTTATGGTACTTTATGGAAATATTACCATAACTTGAAATCCAACTCTTTATTTAATAGGAATCAGTCAATATTGTTTCTTCTCTAATGTCGGCATGAAAAAACTTCCCGCAATACAAGGTCGCTATTAGAAAAGCCATCGGAAAATGCACGGTCCTAAAGACGACGACCTGTCATGGCTTCAGAGAAAAGTCATCTTTTGGGTAGTATAGGAATCCCTTTTCTAGCTTTCAAACAAAGGTATCCCCCTCCCACTTTTTCATAAACGAAACCATGTCCGACCTGATGTCCCGACGAAGGATATGTGGGAAGCCTATATCGGGACTGATCAAGGTAAATTTAAGATTCGGGTAGCATAAATTAGGATATAATTTTTATGTAACTCGAACTACGGAGTGACCTAACTTCCCGATGAGGGATACGTAGGTAGTCTATATAAGACTCGACCCCTATATTATATGAATTATAATCCTCCCCTATTTATAGGTCAGTTTCTGGTTAAATGACAACGTGGTGGCAAATCAACCACAAGCCTTTAAACCAAAACCCTAAAAACCAAATTTGGCCAAAATGACCAAAATACCCTGAAATGGAAAAATCAATCAAGAGTTCTGATCGAATACACGAGTCTATGTGCTTTGTGTGCAACTTATGTGTGATATCGTGTATTATGATTTATGACTAACGTACTAACATCATTTTCTTTTGAGTTGTTTTTCTTATAAAAAATGATCGATCCGTTGAGAAACACTAGCATACCTCACCAGAGCTAAAGCCTCGGTAGAATCCCTAAACCAAGAAGAACATGTAAACATGACTGGTACTCCCGAGGATACTCATAAAAAGAATGCTATGATTGAGGACGTTAAGCCTCAAGACCTCCAGAACACCTCACACTCAGAGGACGTGATCACTATGCTACTTAAGAAAGTCACCGACCTCCAGGAATAGGTCGCAACAAAGAAAGCAGTCAACGCTACTAGTGAAGTAGCTTCTGCTGAGGCAAGAAGGCCTCCACCACCTTTTCCATCTCTAAACTCACCCATCACCGAACATTTCCCAAATGCCCACTCTAGGGCCTCTTATCAAACACCACCTCTACAAAATGCTACCCATATAGCTGGGACTTCTCAATACGCGCCTAGCTTTCAGGGGCCACCAACTTATGCTAATCCTAGAATACATTAAAACACTACTACCCATAATACTACCAGAGTTATGGGCACTCCCAAAAGTCACCCACATACCCTACTGTATCCTTCCATAAACCAATCACTCCTATTGATTGCTCGTCAGAATTGGATCACTATGAGGAGATGGAAAACGCATGGTGGTCCGAGCAAGACCGAAGGGACAGAGAAATGGAACAGAAAATGATGGATCTGTTCGAGAAAGCTAACAAAGGATCCCACAAAGAGAAGGGATTGAGATATGATGACCTATGTATACATCCTGACTTGGATTTACCAGAGGGATTTAAAGTGCCCAAATTTGAGCATTTCAATGGCACAGGAAACCTCAAAGCTCATTTAAGAACTTATTGGGACCAAATAGTCAGCACCAAAGAAAATGAGGCACTATTAATGAGGCTCTTCAGTCGAAGTCTCACATGTGAAGCATTTTAATGGTTCACGGCGCAAGATATCATCCGCTGGGATTCATGGGAAGAAATGGAAAAAGTCTTCATGGATATATTTCGCTTTAACGTGGAAAATGTGCCCGATCGCTATTCGTTAGAAAATATTAAGCAATAATAAATAGAAACCTACCGCGAGTATGCGAGTAGGTGGAAGGATGAAGCTGCTCGAGTACAGCCTCCAATGATTGAGGAAGAACTAGTTTCAGCATTCGTCCAATCTTAGAAGTTGGACTGCTATGACTGAATATTAGCTATGGCCGGAAGGCAATTCACTGATTTGATCAAAATGGAGAGAACATAGAAGATGGGCTCAACACTGGAAAGATTGTCAGCATTGTCAACAAAGTTGGCATAACAAGCTCCGCTTGAGCCGCAAAGAAGAAGAAGGAGGATATGTAAAAATTCTCTCACAACACTAGCCTAGGGAGTCGCAGAGGAGAAGGATCACAGTCATCCTTCGGCATATATCAATCTCCTTTTCCGAGCAACTACATAGCATCAACTAATAGCCTTGTGCCGCTATATTATGAACAACTGAGCTACCAAGATCCATCAACAAATTACCAAACACATATACCTATCTACCAATCTCTATCTCCAAATTATCATGTTCATACACCTGCACTTCAAACATCGCAAAATCAGCAAAATCACCATAATCAACTGCCTCTGACTACATACGACCTGCCATGTTTGAATTTTAGGAAATAGCCACCTCAGATATTCACGCCTCTTCCAGAAATGTGAACCAGCCTGCCAAATTGAGCGTCACCAATCTCATCAAAGTTGTGCTGCCAAAGCTTGCTAACCCAGAGAGTCATTTTTACCGACCCGATTAACTTGTACTTACCATTCCAAGGGGAATGAGTATTCAATAGATGATTGCATTAATCTAAAGCATAAGATGCAATATTTGATTGACAAGCGAGAGCTCATTCTAGAAGTCACAACGCCCAATGTGAATACAAATCCCCTTCCAAATCATGGTGCCAATCACAAACACATGATAGAAAGAGAAGAAGATTGGGTGGCGTGCCAACCATTGGCCTAAGAAGGTATCAAAAGTCTAGAGAGCACAGTCACATCTCTCACGCTGAAAGAAAACCCTATATTTAAGATACTGATCCAGGATCCAAAGAAGCCATTCGTAATCCAAATACCACAAGTGGTCATCCCGGCTCCTAAAAAGGAACTTGCAGATGTGGCTTAAGGTATGACACAATCAGGGAGATGCTACACTCGTAAAGAAGTGGTTCAAGAAGCAACTCAAAGAGAAAACAATCAAAAAAGGCCCATCACGGATTGGGAAGCTAAGGACTTTTGGCGCAGGATGTAACCGAAAGACTACTCCATTGTAGAACACTTGCAGAAGATACCAACCAGAATCTCAGTGATGTCATTGCTCTTGAACTCCACACAAAATCGTTTGGCCCTAATGAAGGCGCTAGATGAAATCCACATCCCAGTAGTGAAAGATTGGCCAACATAGTGGGCCATGCCATCAGGGCACATCAGATTTCATTCACTTTTGATGAATTTCCGCAAGAAGGAATGGCTCATAACAAGGCCCTCTACATCACCATTAATTTCCAAGGCAAGATTATCTCCTGAGCACTTGTCGATAATTGGGCTGGACTTAATATACGCCCCATGGCAACACTGAAGCAATTGGGCTATGATGTTGGTAAGATAAACTAAAGTCGTATGAATGTGAGGGCTTTTGATGGGGCACAATATGACCCCGCGGGTGAAATGGACCTCAACATACAAATGGGGCCCGCTAAATTCACCACGGAATTCCAAGTCATGGACATCAGTTCCAACTACAATCTCCTACTGGGGAGACCATGCATACATATGGCTAAAGCTGTGCCATCATCCCTTCATCAATCAATGAAGTTTGTCCAGAAGGACCACGAGGTTGTGATCCATGTAGTGGGAAGTATTCACAACTCTCCCCAAGACTCTGTACTAGTAATCGAGGAAGTCCCGACAGATACGGACTTCCACATAATGGAACTTGTGGGATTTGCCCATTGCGGAGAAGATGAAGACATCCCAATGTTGTCGGCCTACAAGATGGTCGCCGCAATTATACTATAGAACTGGTTTGAGCCCGGCAAAGGCTTCGGATGAAAGCTCCAAGGCATTCGAGAGCCAGTGTCACTTTCAGAAAATGAGTATCTATTCGGCCTTGGCTAAATACCAAGCTCAGGAGAAGATTTTGATGCTGAAAAGAAAAAGAGAGGTCCTCTAGAGATGAGAAGTCCTTTCTCGGGTTTGTACCAGTCATTTTCGGTCTGTATGCCCATGCACAACGGCGGGGACCTAGAAGAATGTTTGGGGATGCTGTTCTAAGAGGAAGAGTGTGCCGCCATACTAGAGGAATACTTTGAAGCACCTACAATCCGCGATGATGATCTAAATGAGCAGTTGTCCAACTAGACCTGTACCCCATATTTCACTCCTCGGTATAGAGAGAATTTTAAACATGTTTTCCAAAATGGGTGAAAATTGTCTTGATGACCGAGCCTTCAATCTTTTTATCTCCACTTTTCCATGCATAGTTCAAAAAATAGAAATGACTCAACGATTGATCCGAGTTAGGAACACAATTTGTACTTTTTCAAAATCAATGAAAAACCTCAATTTATGCAAAAACAATTTTTATTTACTTATATATATATAACATGTTCTTACACACTAACAATGCTTTGTCTTGTTTCTCAGTAATAGCATTAAATCAACTCATAATGTCATGACATGTCACGAGACGAGCGATCCAAGTGACACAGAATTCGAGGAGTATGATGAAGAAGTAGTGTTACCTGAAGACCTCGTGGATGAGAAAGATCAATGTGAGAATAGGCAGAAGCCTAATTTGGAAGAGACAGAAGCAATCAATCTCGGAGACGAGAAAATAATTAAGGAAACCAAGATAAGCGCACATTTAGATGCGCCAAGAAAAGAAGAACTAATAAATCTGTTAAGAGAATACGTCTACATATTCATGTGGTCATACGCGGATATGCCCGAGTTGAGCACAGATATTATAGCTCACAAGCTATTTATCAACGAGGGATTTACCCCAGTTAAACATAAAATTCGACAGTTCAAGCCTGATCTCAACATAAGAATCAATGGCAAGAAACAGATAAAGTCAGGGGTTATACAAGTAACTCTATACCCCACATGGTTGGCCAATATTGTGTCAGTGCCGAAGAAGGATGGAAAAATTAGAATCTGTGTAGACTATCGAGATCTCAACCAAGCTAGTCCTAGGGATAACTTCTCACTTCCAAATATCCACATACTCATAGATAACTGTGCAAAGCATGAATTTTAGTCATTTGTGGATTACTTCACCGGTTACCATCAGATTTTGATGAGCGAAGAAGATTCTCAAAAAATGACATTCATCACCCTATGGGGGATGGGGTATACCACTATCGTGTAATGTCGTTCAGCCTCAAGAACGCCGATGCTACTAATATGAGAGCGATGACCACTATCTTCTACAACATGATGTATAAGAAAATTGAAGTCTACGTGGACGACATCATAATCAAGTCTCGAGAAGGCTCCAATCACATCATACACCTGCGGAAGTTCTTTGATAGACTCCGCAAGTTCAATCTGAAATTGAATGTGGCTAAATGCCCGTTTGGAGTGCCTGTCAGGAAACTGTTGGAGTTCATAGCTAGTCGCAGGGGGGTAGAGCTAGATCCTACAAAAACTAAAGCCATACAAAAGCTTCCACCGCCAGTAACCAGGAAGGATGTAATGAGCTTCCTAGGAAGACATAATTATATTGGGTGCTTTATAGCACAATCTACGATAATTGTGTACTCCATTCTTAAGCTAATAAAAAGGATGCGCCCACTATAGGCCAGGGAGCCCATTGTTGATGTACTTGTCGGTGTCAGACAATGCATTTGGATGGATATTGGCTCAACAAGACGAAACAAGAAAGAATGAGCAATCTACTACCTCAATAAGAAGTTTACTGCCTGTGAGTCAAGGTACACTCTGGTAGAAAAATATGATGTGCGATTACATGCATAGCACAGAAGATGAGACATTGCATGTCGGTGTACACTACTCACCTGATATCCAAGATGCATCCCTTGAGGTACATTTTTGGCCAGCCCATTCCCATAGGGAAATTGGGAAATAGAAAATGTTCTTAATCGAGTTCGACATCAAATACATGAACCAAAAAGTTGTCAAAGGACAAGCATTGGCTGATTTACTAGCAGAAAATCCGGCGGACAAAGAGTTCTCACCTTTAAGGACATATTTCCAAGACAAGAAAATAATGGCAATCGGAGAAGAAATAGTTAAAGCACACTCAGGATGGAGAATGTTCTTCGATAGTGTAGTCAACTATAAAGGATCAAGAATCAGACCAGTTTTAGTTTCATAAATGGGTCAACATTAAACAATGGCAGCCAAGCTCAACTTCCAATGCACAAACAACATGGCAGAGTACAAAGCCTGCATCCTAGGTCTTTGCATGTCCATCGACATGGATATACAGGAACTCCTGGTAATCGGACATTCAGACTTGCTAATTCACCAGGTTCGAGGAGAATGGGCAACCAAAAATGAGAAGATATTTCCATATGTCAACCTGGCACAAAGATTGTGCAATAGATTCAAAAGATCGAACTCTAGAACACGCCAAGAGCCCATAATGAGTTAGTTGATGCTCTTGCAACCATAGCGTCCATGATTCAACACCCTGAAAGTAGTCATATTGACTCATTGGATATCAACATTAGGGAAGAACATGTCTATTATTCCCATATGGAAGTGGAACCCGACGACAAGACATGGTATGTGATATAAGAACATATCTGGAAAAGGGAGTGTATCCCGAGAATACAACAACCAATCAAAAGAAGACCATCAGAAGAATGGCCAATGGTTTCTTCCTAAATAAGGGAGTGCTCTACAGAAGGACGCCCTATCTAGGGCTACTCAGATATGCTGATGTCGCGGAGGCCATAATGTTGTTAGAAGAAGTACATGCCGGAACTTGCGGACCTCACATGAATGGGTTCATTTTGGAAATCTTGAGAGCAGGTTACTATTGGATGACAATAGAAACCGATTGTAGCTGATTTATGCAAAAATACCATTAATGCCAAATTCACGGAGATATGATAAAGGTCCCACCAAATGAGCTTAATGTCATGAGCTCGCGCAAGCCATTTGTACTAGCATCCAATGGACATCGCTTCATCCTAGTCATCATAGGCTACTTCACGAAGTGGGTTGAACCTACTTCTCAAAAGTCAGTAACAAAGAAAGTAGTAATCGACTTCGTGCACAACAACATTGTATGCCGATTCGACATCCCAAAGTCGATCATAATAGACAATGGATCGAATTTAAACATCCATTTGATGAAAGACATCTATGAACAATTCTATATCATTCATCGAAATTCGACCACATACAAACTATAGATGAACAGAGCCATAGAGGCCACAAATAAGAACATCAAGAGAATTTTGAGGAAAATGACCGAGAATTACAAGTCTTGTCATGAACAACTGCCCTAGGCATTGCTAGGATACCAAATAACCACTCGAACCTCAATCGGAGCTACACCATACTTGCTTGTCTACGACACTGAAGTAGTGATACCAACCGAGGTAGAGATACCCTCATTTAGGATCATACAAGAAGTAGAACTGGATAACGTAGAGCGGGTCCAAAAATAATATGATCAACTGGCTCTAATCGATGAGAAAAAATGGTTGTCGTATGAAACGATCAACTCTATCAACAGAGAATGCATGCGCCTGCAACAAATGGGTACGAGCCCAAACATTTCAAATAACTTGTGCTCAAGCGCATATGTTCCCACACGAAGACGAGTACAAAGGAATGTTCTCACCCAACTGGCAAGGGCCCTACATGGTGCGTAAGGTACTGTCAGGAAGAGCTGTCATCCTCGCTGATATGGATGGCCAAGAGTGGCTCAGAGCAATCAACTCAGTTAACATTAAGATGTACTACACATGAAGACATGCTTCTGAATCTTGTTATCATCTTTTACTTGTAATCGCATATCTTTACTTGTAGTCACATTTTTTTCTTATAATCACACTTTTGCTTGTAATTGCATTAGACAACCAAATCAACTTTGTAACAAACTATGCGAGGACCTGATTCCAAAAAAAAAAGGGATACATAGGCATCCATTTAGGGAATCAGTCGCAATATTATCCAAATCCATCATTCCTTGTAATATGAACTATGCGAGGACCTGATTTCCCAAATTGGGATATGTAGGCATCCATTTCGGACTGAGTTGCTTTATTAGCAAAATCCATATTGCTTTGTAATATGAACTACGCAATGACCCAATTCCCAAAATGGGATACGTAGGCATCCATTTAGGACTCAGTCGCTTTATTAGCAAAATCCATATTGCCTTGTAATATGAACTATGCAATGACATGATTCCCAAAGAGGGATACGTAGGCAATCTTCGAGATTGGTCGTGCAAAACAAAACACTCAAACAAACCCCTAGAAAACATCAGGGACATTAAGAATTCAAAGAATTGCCTCACACAGTATATGCTGGGGGATAATTTTTTAGAAGATCTCAAGAATTCCATCAATAATCCGGCTCAAAGGATCAGCCGATCCAAGCTCATAAACTAGGGCAAAAATTTTGAGAGGAACTCAAAAAATTCCTTCAAACACAGATCGGCACGAGAGTCAGATGATTCAAATATTCAACTGGGGCAAATTTTCTACGAGTATAAAATATTTCATCGAGGACAAACAAAGAGCAGAAGCAAAGAACTAAAGGCGGTCAAAGAATCTCGCTTAAAACAAATATATCATTACATGAGTTAACAATATTTTAAATATATGAAAAGTTTCAGTCAAAAAAATTTCGCTTTCCAAAATATTTTCAAACATTTCTATTCAAATCGCTTTCTCTCATTACACTAGGACCGAAAAAGGGTCGATGTCAGAAAAGCAGGGAAATAACACAGCAATATTCTGCAACACGAATCGACTGCATATGAAACTAACAAATCTTTCTATGATTGCAAGTCCCCAAAATATCATCGAGAAGACGATGAGTTTTTATACTATATTATGTTTTCATGAATGAAACAGGTACAACAGAACTTCATTCTAACATTGGAAGACAACTGACAGACATCGAGAGCCACCAATAAAGAAAAAATACAATGCCAGACCTGAGGGCCGTAACTAAAATAGAATGCCATAAAAAGGCATAACACAAAGGTAGAACCTAACCCTGAGAGTCTAGAGTATGAGTGACGTAATTCTGACCAAAAGGTTGCAGTCACCACTCCAAGTGTCACAATGACGTAATTCCAGTGGAAAGGTTGCAGTTGTTATTCAAAAGTCTGAGTGACATAATTCCAGACGAAAGGTTGCAATTGACACTCTAAGTGTCAGAATGATGTAATTCCAGCCGAAAGGTTTCAGTCATTATTCAAAAGCTGAGTGACATAATTCTGGCCGAAAGATTGTAATCGCCACTCCTAGAGTCAGAATGATATAATTTTGGCTGAAATGTTACAATCATTATTCAAAAGTCTGAGTGACGTAATTATGGTTGAAAGGTTACAATTGCCACTCCAAGTGTCAGAATAATGTAATTTCGACCAAAAGGTTGCAGTCATTATTCAATTGTCTGAGTGACGTAATTCTAGCTGAAAGTTGCAGTTGTCACTCCAAGTGTCAGAATGATGTAATTCTGGCCGAAAGATTACAGTCGTTATTCAAAAGTTTGAGTGATGTATTCCGGCCAAAAGGTTGCAGTCGCCACTCCAAGTGTCAGAATGACGTAATTCCGGTTGAAAGGTTATAGTCATTATTCAAAAGTCTGATAGATGTAGTTTTGGCAAAAAGGTTGTAGTCGCCACTCTAAGTGTTAGAATAACGTAATTCTGGCTAAAATGTTGCAGTCGTTATTGTAAAAAGTTTGAGTGACGTAATTCAGTTTGAAATGTTGCAATCACCACTCCAAGTGTCAGAATGACGTAATTCCAATCAAAAGGTGACAGTCGTTATTCAAAACTCCGTGTGATATAATTTCTGTTGAAAGGTTGTAGTCATCACTCCAAGTGTCAAAATGATGTAATTCCAGCTAAAAGGTTGCAGTCTTCATTCGAAAGTGTTAGGTGATGTAATCCCGATAGAAAGACTATAGTCTTCACCCCAAAGTCCGAACAATGTACTTCTGGTCGAAAGGTCGCAGTCTTCATTCCCTAAAAATCGAACTACAGGATCAACAACATCTACCAGCAAAGTCAATAAAGTCAGAAGGCATCGCAGGTGACGTCTGCTTGAACAAACACTCCCCAGCAAGTCAATAGAGCTAGATGGTGTCGTAGGTGGCAAATGCTCAAGACGAACAATTCAATAGAGCCAGATGGTGTTGCAGGTGGCATTCGCTCAAACAACAAAACACCAAGCAGAGTCAAATGGTGTCGGAGGGTGCACCCACTAAAAAATAATCACTCAATAGGGTACAACAAACAAAGCCGCGTAGGTATAATCAATATAAATATAATAACCAGCACACAAGTCTCACATATGGAATATGGTCAAAGCTATCGGAGGTGGAAAGCAGAAGATCGGATCCAGATACATGCGAAGCAAATATGGAACTTGTTCTTGGGAAGCCGTTAAAAAATATATGTCAACGAGAGTCAAGCTCTCTACACATGAACTTGAACATCACTCCACGCTGACCTCACTCGCAAATCACGAAGTTTTTATTTTTAAAAAACCTGTAACCAATCGGGAATATACCGAAAGGGTCAAAGGGTTTCCCCATATAAGAGATACCATTTTCAGGCCATCGAGTCGAACTACAGGTGACCTGATTCCCCAAACGGAGGATATATAGGCCACTCAATCTTTGAGGGATCGGTCACATTCCAACAAAATCACTCTAGAACTTACTGGTCTGATATTTTTATTTTATGGGCTTTTAGTTGTTTAATCGAGTCGAACTACAAGTGGCTTGAATTCTCATGCAACCTGAGATATGTAGAAAACTCAAAATCCAGGGTCCGACCACCATTTTCAAAAATTTCACAAAAATGAGAAGTAATTTCTTATTGGTCGGCTAAAAACTAGGTCAATCAAATTTCGTTGCTCAGGGATGGTCTATCCATCCCCGAACAATGAAGGGGCAGTTGTTGACACCTAAGTTTTACCCTCCTATAATTTTATTTAATTATTATGAGTTTTCGAGTCACAGACAGAGTGGAATATACTTTTTCCAAAGCGAATATGAGTTCACAAAATTACTCTGAGAGTATTTTGTCATTTCATTTGACAAAATGTCACTTGGTATATATATATATATATATATATATATATATATATCATGTCTTAATTTCGTACAATTGGATCATTAATTATGATTCTTGGATTTTTACCGACAATTATAAATGTAATTGTCTCCAAAGAATTTTCAAATTAATTATTAATGTTCAGCTCTATTAAATTCGGGAAATCGTTAATTAAATACGATGATTGAATTACATCTCAATTTTAAATCATGTTTTTTATTTAAAGAGACATGTACATTTCATTACATCCAAATAATGTAAAACTTGGACTCAAAATGAGGCTTTGGTTATTATGTAATTTAAATTGTGACCACATTTGCAAAATGTGGCAACAATTGATTAAAGTCACTTAAAACAACATTGTGCCATTTTCTTCGTTTTTATTTAATTAAGTCGAGCCTAGGCCCAGCTTCGTGACGACAAGAGAAGGCAAGAGGGAAAATCCCTCACTCTTTTTCCTTTTACTTTATGGAAAAACCCTAGCCGCAGAAGTCATCTCCTTCTCCATTGTCGTTAATGGCAACGTTCAGAGTACGATTCCTTTTGCTGCTTCGTTGCCTATCCGAGAGAGGAAAGAGCATTTATTTCTCTACTAGTTTCTCCTTCACTCTTGGTACCGTCTTACCACCACCTCCAAACCCCAAGGTGAGGTTACCCCTCTTATCTGCTTTTGTTTCCAGCATTTATTATCCTTGTCCGACTTAATTTTTGAATTCTGAATTTCGATTGCTTGAGGACTTTGGAGGGAATCTCCACCCTATTTCTTTGTTCTCCCACATCGATCCATTTGAGTCTATTATGGTTTAACGTTACCCTATAAATACACACACTTATTCTCTTTATCAGAGGTCCGAAATTCGATTTTTGGCTTTTGCATTTGTAAAGAGCTGAATTGAGTTTAAATTCGATTAATTAAGCTTAATTTGGTATCCAAGCCCTTTGGTGGAACCCATATTTAGCCTAATTAGTCTCCCACAACTAAAACCCATTTGCTTTCGTGTGTCATTATGAGTTTTGAGATTGTCAGAGTTGAATTCAAGCCCACCTTCGATCCTTAGGCTGCCTCCACACAAGGTAAACCCTATCCTTTTTAATTTTCTATTTATTTAGCTTAATATGATATGTGTAATGTGTTTATGTTCTTGTTAATTGTGTTTCAGTTGTTGTTTAGGTCTGTTAGTTTAGATTAAAGCATGTTTAGTTGGAATTGGTGATTATTGAACCTGTTAGATTAGTTATTAACATGTTTAGTTAAGGTCAGTTATTATTTGTGTGTATAAGTTCAATAATCAACATGTTTTAACTGTTATGAGTCATTTTGTAGTTTTTATTAGTATTGTTTAGGCCATGGTGGCACTGGTAATGAGATATTCTTAGCATGATTAGTTAGGATAATGTTTATTTGTATAAATTAGTTTAATGATAAGCAATTGGGTACGTCTAACTTGCACCTTTGTTTCCACTTGTTTTGTTTCATGTTGCATTACCACGAGATGGGTCCTTATTGGTCCCATTACCTCTATTCAACCGATATTGAGTTAGATTGCCTTACATGCTTAGTCGATTAGGCTGAGGCACAATCAATTCTTTCATGGCCGAGATAAAAATGGGCAAGGGAAGCTAGTATTTGCAAGAAGGCCCAGCTATGGGTAAAAATAGCCAACTGGTGGACTTTGGTAGGCCCACTAGTCTAAACTTTTATCCATTTAATCTTATTTGCCTTGTATATATATGTATTGTTGTTTAATGAAAGTACTTTAAAATATTGGAACATTTATTATGGTTTGAATCTAGGATAGGCAAACGATACGTAGATCATTTAGTTAGATCGCTAATGATTTTCAAAACCTTGTTTAAATGTGAAAAAATGAAAATAACGGGCTGATTGAGGTAATAAAATGACTGGTTGGACATTTTGAATCTGGATGTTAAAACTGATTTCAAGACCAAATATAAATTGATTTTGGACTTTGAAACATGACTTCGGGCTTTGATTTAAAGAACTGAAATGGGATGATATGTTAAGGACCCAAAATTGGGCCAGAGTGATTTGACAAGGATAAATGGGTTGACCATGAACTTGGTCTAAAAATGAAAAGTTTTTGTTTAATTTAGAATTCGGGCTAGTCCCAATAGGATTAGTAATTTGGGACAAATAAAAATTTGTTTTGGACTTGAGTTGAGTTGAGAATTTCGGGGTGTAGATATGGTTAACTTGGGTAATATAGCATGCTGAAAACAATTTTTTACCATCTCTTTTCCAAAACCCGTACTTGTCATTTTAAAGGGAACTATACCACTTTTGCAACTTGGAAAGGCTTTTAAACAAAAGATGCAAGTGTGAAAATAGTCAACGTCATGACCCAAATCACTTAGTCGTGCATGCACCTACTACTTCCCACCTCGATAGGAGAACCCGTGCCTTGATCAATAATTCAGCAGCAATAAAATAAATAGACTAAGATAAATGAAATTCTAAAACATAAATAACATAAGTGCGGAATTACAACACTAATATAACCCTAAGGAATGGTCTCAAAACAATACAAGAGCCACTAATCAATACAAGTCTGAATAATACAAGTCTCTATACTATCTCCGAATAAAAGGAAAACAAGTAATAAGGAAGGAAACTCCGGGAAGTGGATCCATCAAGTAGTGCTCACCCTAGAAGACTTGACAGCAGGTCTTGGGGTGAATCTTGAGGAGTGGATGTGGAACCCGTCACGTACTGTGCACTTAAAAGGAATGCAGTAAGGTAGTATCAGTACAAACACTATGTACTAGTATGTATCATAGACTGACAACAATTAGCTAACATATATAAAGAAAGAAGCCGAAGAATAGACATGCTCACAATCAAGTGCAAACACTATCACAGTCCAAGAATATATGAATGTAATGATGAGTAAATATGCAATGTAATGCACTGGACAAATGTAATCTCCGAACACACATGCTCCGGGTTTTATATCTCTATGTCCCGATAGTCATGACCTATGGAGAACTCGCGAAGTCCATGTACCAGTCACTCCGCACACACAGCCTAGGGATGACTCTACCACCGACCACACCGCTAGCCATTCCGCACACAGCTCAGAGCTGGCTACGCTATCAATATGTCATAAGAATCACTGATGTTTCCTTCTCACTTATCACCATCACACCAATCACAGATAATATCAATATAATATTGAATTGAGAATGAATGCAATGCAACGATAATATCAAGGGTATCATATCAATCCCCAATCGTGCCACACATGGATACATATCACAATATCAGTATCAAGTCAAGTCATTTCCTATATCCATGATAATACCAAGATAAGTGAGAGATAACTAAATCACAAGGACGATATGACAACTAAGTACAATCCACTATCCAACACTAGGCAGAAAACCAATAACCCACAAAGAGTCAACAAACCACAAATCAGTCAACAATATCAAACCTAAGTAATTTAACCCGACTTCATACCCGAAGGCGTACATGCTTTCTCCAACAGTAATTAACTCTACATATGCTTTGCTAACCGAGGTCTAACCAGAAGGTAAGCCATAACGTACCTAGATGCCGAGAAGGAGTCACAATGGTCATGCTTGAGCCTTGCCTTTCCGAGAATCGGGATAGTACTTAAAGTCTAGCCAGTATTAAGAACTAGGTTAGAAACGGAAACTAGCAATACCTAAAACACTAGACTATTCTTTGAATCCCCAAACAACTAGGGGAAAATGGGCCCATAATGGTAAAACAAAATGTTGAAAATAAAATATGCAATTCAACATTCTAGGAGTTTAATCCTACTAATAAATTGCTAAAATAACTCAAAATTAGGTCAATTTCTAGATTCAAGTGAAAATCCCGAATTTGGGTACGAATGCTAATTTTCCAACATTGAAATTCATCAACATAAACAGAAGATTCAAGCCTATAAGCTATGAAATCATCAAATTCTACGATTATATTAGTCAAATCCTAAACCCTAAACCGAAGGCACGGAAAAACGCTCTCAACTTGAGGGCGATTTCCGGCTGTTTCCACGAAAACACAAAACAACCCACTTCCGGTCTCCGATGGCCATTGCGGTCGTCCAACCTCCGACAGTGTCCCCCACCATTCCCACACCACTAGACTACTCGAAATTGTTTAAGTCAAGCTTTTTGAACCATCACGTCTTCGCGGCAGGGGGGCAAAACCCTAGCAGTGGCGGCGGCAACACCACATCTTCACAAGTCCCCTTCAAGCCTGTCACCTATCTACATGGCGAGCCAACAATCCGATTCAACAAGGAGGAGATTGAGTTGATAATAAATCAACAAGATCTACGATTTGCAGTTGTTGGTAAGTTTAGTTATGGGTGGCCCGAAATTAGTTCTCTCAGAACTTCAATCCCAAAGCAATGTGAACTCAAAAGAGAGGTGAGAATTGGTCTACTTTGCAACAGACATGTCTTGATTAGATGCTCCTTGTTAAAAGATTACCTCACTCTCATGTCCAAACCGAATTGGAACATTATGGAGAAAGGGGTTTTCTTTTCGATGAGAACCTTTAAGTAGAGCACTTGGTTTGATTCGGAGCAGGAAACAAGCTTGGTGGTTACATGGATCTCACTCCCCGGATTTTCGCCTACCTACTATGGAGAAGCCCAATTGTTTTCAATTGCGGCGGCGGCTGGAAGACCCCTTGCAATTGATGTGGCCACCAAGAATAAAACTAGACCTAGTTGTGCAAGGGTCAAAATTGAAATTGACTTGTTAAAGGAGCACCCCAAGAGATTTCAAATAGAAGCTGCCGATGAGATAGGAACTAAATCGAAATGGTATCCATTTAGATATGATTTTCTTTCAAAATATTGTACAAATTGCAAACTTCAAGGTCACGAATTGCTTGGATGTTGGAAGCTACATCCAGAATTGCTACCGGAAAAGGAGCAAGGAATTGCTGGAGGAAAAGAGACGGCGGCGAGGCCAGGTAATTCTACTAACCCTACGCCTTCTTCATCTTTCCCAAGCCGTCAAAACCCTATTACCAACCCCACAAATTTTATCCCTAACTTTCATCACGGTTGGGTCACAGTTGCAAACAAAAAACACAAGAAAAATCATGTTCAAAGCCAAAAACAGCCAGCCATTACCGTTCAGGCGGCTGGAACAGTGATTCCAACGACTGGTAGGGTCGGAAAAATTATTCCCACCGTAACCACAACAGTGCCGCTGGTTGCCGTCGGAAAATCCTACAAAAACCCTACCGGAATTCTATCAATCCCAACAAAACCACCCACAAACCCTAAACCGCCCACCAAAACCCTAATTCTAAACTTGCAGTAAACCTTAACCCTAGCCATCCCACCCCGCCGCCACACCCTACAAAAATCCCTTCCGGATTTGTCACTACTCCGGCAGCTAGAACAGCTACTGCACCTCCAATTTCCAACGGAAATCAGCGAAATTCCGCTGATTCACCGCCGGAAACCCTAGCCGACAACCCTACAAACCCTACCCAAATCGCTAACCCAACCCGACCCGGAAACCCGACCCACCTGACGACCCATCCAGCTCCATCAGATCCTTCCATCGGAAACCCTCCTGGTTTGTCGAAACCACCCACCCAAAAGCCTCACACGCCGCCTCCTTCCCAAAACCCTAAACCACCGTCCTTGGTGGTTTCGGGTTACCCACCAAATGAAACCCTACCCGACCCTTTAGTTGGGCCGCCACCAAACCCTAGCCCAAACCCTCTCGACCCGACAACCCATGCCCAACCCGAGCCCTAACACCTCTACTCGAGACCCACCCAACCCGAGCCCAATAACTACCCCCAACCCGAATCCTAGCCCAATCCCAAAAGCACACATAATGGCATCACAAAATATCCAGCCTAACAATTCAAGCCCTTCTTTTTCGGATTCGAGCTCCACTTCAAATCCATATTTTGAAGCCACATTAAATCCCACAGCCACAGCATACACCTCAATCCTTTCCAACCCATACCTCTCACTTCCACCACAACCATGTACCCTTAATAAATCCAACTCTGACATCCCATCCATCAGCCATACCAAGACCCCGTCAGTCACTTCTAGTGCTAGGAGAAAATGGTGTGAGACAGACGGAGAGGACGTAACGGAGGAGGACGCAGATGGGAATAAGGTAGAGGAAGAAGTAGAATCTGGGATGCCTGCTTCAGACATGCTCTTGCTCAGGAAAGCTTTTGACAGGAGTATGAGAAATACGGCTATTTTTTGGGATTGACTTCAATGGAGGCGGTGCTTACGGACAAGAAAAGATTTCATCCACATAGTAGTGTAAAGAAATATTTGGCAGCAGTGGATAGTGAGGATGAAAGCTACAATGAGCCGGAAGAAGAAGATTTGTAACAACGCCAGCTAGTCTCGTTCTTGGAAGAGGACATAGTAGAGAATGCGGAGCCGCTTGCTTCTGAAGCTGTCCTTACATTAGAGGCTACACGGAAGAAGAAAAGCGGGAAGGCTTCAACGGCAGTCGTGAGGCAAATGCCGATGAGAGAAGCAAAAAAGAAAGACAAAGCAGCACGAAAGAAACGCATGGAATGGTCTCCAGCAAACGAAAGAGCAAGCTCTGTAAGGTATGACCCATACATAGGGGAAAGAGAGTATGAGTATCCATAAATTTCAGCAATTTCTAGAAGATGAGGAGGAGGAGCTACAACAGTTAGAGGATTTTATAAGTACGGAGGTAGACGAAGATACTTTCGTGCTTATATTACTTCTTCATTATATTAGCATCACTATCTGTAACATCATCATAGAATGTCTTATTAATTCTATGATGATCCTAGAATACTTGGTTTTGTCAAGTTCTTTTTTCTTGCACTCAGGTTAGATTTTGTTTGTAGGCCCTATAGGATAGTCTAGTGGGGTAACAGGATGAGTCCCCCCTGCTTGTACTTCCCCTTTGGGGCCCTTTTTTCTTTATTTATTATTAATAAAATTCCACAAGCCGCGAGGCTGTGGCTTCTAAAAAAAATCATGCAACAATTTCCATTTAGAAAGATTAGAACCTTTTTATGAAGTTATCATCAAAACCCAACATTACTCTTTGATTCTAATAGATTTCTAGCATGGATTCAAGCTTAGGAAGGTTGAAAATAATGAATGCTAGGTTGGGAGACTTACCACAAGAGAGATTCAGCCAAGTACTCTTCAATTTGCCCTAAAACACTTAGGAAGTAATGAAAGAAGTGGTTGGGAGTTTAAGGTTTTATTATAGCATTTAATGTACAGCGGGTCCGTGCCAGCGGGTCCAAGCCCGCGCCCGCGAGTCCAAAGAAACTTAACACTCCACCGTAGCGACTGTTTGTCCGCTTCGGAAGAACACTCATCCGCTAGGGCGTAGTGATGCCCACCCCAACGAGTAACAACAAACAACAGCAGATTCCTAATTTCCACAATTTAACCTCAAAATCTGACAATCACCCGAGACCTCCCTGGGACGAACCAGATATGCAAACATATGTAACAATACACTACAGACTCACTCGCGATGTCGGAATTTCCATCGGAGGTGTATTTAGATGAGTCAACCCCCAACAACCTAAAACCAACTCTCCAACACAATCAAAAACACTTCCGAAGGCCTCGGGAACCGAACCAACTAACCCACCAAGTCATAAATGACTCTTCGAATCTCACAGAATTGATGGAATTTCGAAAAGCTCTGTTTCCCTAAAAGCCAACTATAGGTCAACTATCTCACTTAAAGGTTCAAATTTCTCAACTTCCACTAGGGTTGTCTGATAACTTGGGGAATTGGGTCAACTTGGGTAAAATAGTCAAAACGCACGTAACAACTTAACATGCCGTTACAATCAATGTAGTTGGACTAAATGTGGATTTCTATTCAAATTCGCATTTGAATGTTAGTCTGAATCTAAATTGACTAAATATCTCGTGCATAATATATTTGGTGGAAGTTTTAACTCTTTGTTTCGAAATAAAACTTTGAATTTTGAATACATGAAATGACAAGTTACTTTGCAGATTTTAAAACTTAAGCAATTTTATCATTTTTGAAAGATTGCTATAGAACCTATAGGTCAACTGTATCTACAAAGCCTTAATAGCGAGGTGCTAACACCTTCCCCGGGGGATCACCAAAACTCTTACATCAACTATGGTTTAGACAAATTTTTCAAAGGAATTTGAATAAACCCTTTCACACTAGTTTTCCTAATTTACCTATAAATTAGGTGGCGACTCTAAAACACATTATCCATTTAGAGCACCATCCAAATTCTAAGTAGCTTTTGCGCTAACCCGTATAAAAAAGCAAATCGTAACACGTGGATCAATTTATTTTCAGACTAAGAACACCCGAATGTAAAAGTAGAACTCCATGTTTAGTTAAATAATATTGTCCAATTTACACTTGCATCTTTTGAAAATCGTTTCAGGTCTCAAAATGAGTATAATTCATTTGAAATGACAAGTTTGATTTTTGACAAAAGAGATAGAAAATTGTTTCTTTTATTTTTTGCATGCCATATTCCCAAAGTCAAGTCATATTAAGTCCTAAAACCCCTACTTTAAACTCAAGTCCAAGATAGTGTATTAAAAGTCCAAAATCAATTAGTTGGGCTTAACCCATAAACTCAGCTTTAAAAATGTCAATTTTGGTCTAAATTGAATTCAAAAACAAGTTTTCAGCAATCCATTTGTTTAATTTCAGTCGCTCAGGCCCAACTTTGGGTCCTTTCAATATCAGCAGTCTGTCCAATTAAATCCCAAGGCCTAAGTTGTAATTCCAAACGTCCAAAATCAATTTTGAAACTTAATTTGAAAATCCGCTTTTTTATTCCAGATTTATTATCAGCCCAAAAGTCAATTTCTACCTAAATTTCAGATTTAAACGAGTGTTTTAAAATCATTTTTTGGCGATCTAACTAAACGATATACATATCATTTGCCTATCCTAAGTCGTAACTGTAATAGGGGCTCCAATAACAATACAAAGTATTTTTATTACATATACATATATACAATACACATAAAATAAATGAAAAGAACTGAGTTTAGGCGCTTCCCAGATATCAGACTCGATCAATAATGAATTTGGTTGGGTCGCAACCCAACTCAGTTGGATAATGCAATGTGTAGACGATCGGTCTTTGGCTGAATGAAATATGGGCCCAGTAGGGGCCCATCGCAATGTAGTGGGAGCAAATAGGAGGCACAAACAAAGGTACAAGTTAGAAAGCACGATGGACTCATCATTCAATTAATATGAAATTGATAAGCACATAAAGGCAGTCCAATAGCAAATTAAGGCCCAAAACAGATATAGCGATCCATATCATGAACGAGAAAATCAAGTGCGCTTAGCCCAAGTCACAATACATAGGCAGAAAGAGGAGAAGACAAGAAATGAGACTTATGGGCCTAGCTCATCACACTACAGCCATGTCAAGGAAACAAGTGTCACAATTATGGGCTAGGCCCAGCAAATACAGATGTGGCAAGATATGAATGATATACATGCTGGTATACACTTGATATATGAGGGCATTTATACCTTATATACTGGGTATATAGTGGTTTACATTCCACATACCATAGTGTATATTAACATATACCTTAATGAGCAAACACAAAGGCCGAGACACAGAGGCAACAAACAGGGCACACAACATGTACATTACACATATAAAAGAACAGGCTGACATATCAACTAAAACAGTGAGACTACTTAATCAAATATCAGATTTTTGATAAGCAAAGATGTACAAGTTTTCTAACTCATGCTTCATACACTCAAACTTAGGCAATAGATAATATCATCATAGCTTGAACACAATTATAACAGTACCAGTAGGATTAAACAAGCTTAAAGCTAAAAGCGAACAACAAGGTCAGGCCTAATGCCTCACTCAAACCAAATCACATACAAATTGAAAGTTGAACAGATGAGACATACATAGTTACTTATTCATTTCCACATTTTAAAATCACATAGACACAGTGCCACTCTATTTTTAGTCAAATAGGTTAAGATATTCAACATAAGTAAGGGCATGACTTGATTGTGATAGGTTACTATCCTAAACATGAAATGAAATTCACATAGGCAAGGTAAATTCTAGTGGACATGCAGGATATCTAGGTTGGAGACTATTAGTTAGGAATTTTAAACAGGTAGTCATGGATTCATGCAATATTCAAAGATGCTTTGTGAATATTAACCTAGGAAAAATGTCAACAAAGCATTTAATAGAGATCAGAATACACATAAGTGAAAGGCATGGCATTCCTCAACTAGATGAATACAACAATGTTCAAATAAATAACACGTGGAGGGAATCGGGTTATGCTAGGGAGCAGGAGTGGTATAAACATGTGATAGGATGCAGAATATCCTTCTCACTGTATCCTAGGTGGATCTAATCAATCAAAACTCAAAAAGTGCACCTAACTAAGTGCAGGTAAGAGAATTTGTGCATAACATGGTGTCATGACTCAACACACAGTAAGCCATTTTAATCATGATAGAAGCAGAAGTACATGACAAATACTTATCGTAGACATCATGCTGTTATAAAAACATTATCCAATTCTAGGTCAGGATACATCATTTCAAACCTACTAAGACCTGAGTTCATTTCAATGAGTCCTTAAATCTAGCATAAGGAACCTAACAGTCTAGATATCTAGGTGTACCAACCTATTTAACTATTTTATAACATTAAAACTCTTCTGAAGTTAGGTTATGATTTCTTCCCTATTCTTCCTTTAAATGAGATAAGTATGCAGAGACAAATGCTGCATTCATCCTACAAGTCATTTGAACATGTGTAACTTATTACACCAAAGTATTTCTTCCATTTTTAACCAATAAAAGGTCTTGATGATCAGGATATGAGTTTGAACAGATCACAACACCATGGATCATAAACTAAAGTGCTCTAAAAACTACACGAGATTCATGTTAAGCTCAATCCAAACACTTCATGTTTTAGTTCACTTCTAGGCCTGATTTGCTATTTAGTGATGTAACAGGCAACAACATGACACTAAATCAACCAAACATACTCTTAAACAATCCAAAAAATAACTATTACTAGCTAATTCACATTCCTATTCAATACTTAAGTCACAAATCAGTCCATAATAACCATGATATAAAAATATCATAACCATACTACATATTACTTCAACTAAGCATGATTATTTAGTCATAATAACACATACTACAATCAGCTTACATGAATTTAAATAGAAAAAACTAAATAAAATTTGAGTTACCTTGTGTGGAGGGAGCCGAAAGGTCGATGGTGGGTTTGTTCTTCACTCTGGGGACCTCAAGCTCACAATTACACACGAAATAACAAATGTTTAGTTGTGGATGACTAATTACACTAATTATGGGTTCCGCCAAAGGGCTTGGATCCCAACTTAAGTGTAATTAGTCGATTTAAACTTGAAAATGGCTCTCAATCAATGTGAATGCCTAAAATCAAGTTTTGGACAATTAAAATGAAGAAAAAGGATCTACATTTATAGGGTTCATCCCAAACTTTAGTAGAGACACCGATTAGATGTGGGAGAACAAAATTGGGGGGAAATTTTCATCCAATTCATTCTCAACTAATGAAATTTGCCTATTTTAAATCAAGTCTGACAAGAGCAAGAGGGTGGGGTTACGGTGGTGTACTGGTAGGATCTGGCAAGACCAATTAATGTCCTTGCCATTTTCGTCCACACCATCCTGCAATCATGAGCATACGAGCTCCTTTTTGCCAAAAATGGCGTCTGAAGAGTAAGTGTGGGAGAGTGACGACTAGGGCTTTGCACATTTGGGCAAAATGACAAGCGAAGTCGATCTTCCTCTCTTGTGCGTAAGACTAAGGTATTGAGCCGGGTCTGGGCCTATCTTGCCCTGGGCTCGGCCTATTTTCAATTTAAAAGAAATGACCCAAATTCATTTAAATACGAATTTTGCTACTTTGGCCATAGTTTGCAAATGTTTATTTAGATTAACCGCAGATCAAAACATTTCAAATATTGCCAAATTAGGTCAATAGCTTTAATTTAAGTCTGATTTTCACACTAATCGGAGATTAAAATATTTAAATCATGCAAGCTCCTTTTTAACATGTTTTAAATTTGGTATGTACTTCCCTTATTCTATTTAATAATAAATTTTCCTGCTTTGATGGAGTGGAACATTAATTATTTAATATTGAGAATGCTTGTAAAATAATTACATTTATAATTGTTGGTTAAATTCCAAAATTATGATTAATGATCAAAATTATGTAAAATTAGGACATGATATACAATATATATACCATATGATATTTTATCAAATGAAATGAAAAAATACTCTCGGAATAATTTTGTAAAATCATATTCTCCTTGTAAAAAGTATATTCCACTATGTATGTGACTCAAAAATTTTGAATGATTAAATAAAATTATTGGAGGGTATAAATTAGGTGTCAACATATTGTTGACTAAAAAAAGGACGAATAAATTCAAACAAACGTACTTGAATCAAGAAAGTATCGACGAAGTTTTAAAAGGAAAAAAACCCGAAACGAATTGGGACGAAAGGAAGTGAGACCCAAGAAATAATTAACAATCAAGTAAGAACAATTACTAGCTGTTAACTAGCTTAGGGAATCAAATAAATGAGAAAATAAGTAGACAAGCCTTGGCCAAACACTTGGAAAAAAAACTGGAGTAGTTTTGACACCTAGAATTTTTTTGGGTAGTTTTTGATCTAACACTTAGAATTTGTTTGGTAAGTGTAAAAAAAAAAAATCTATTGTCTTAATCTGGGGCCCACGTGCCAGCAGGCTACGGCTGGGCTTGGGTGTGTGGTGCTAACGTGGCCCAAATCGTTTTTTAAACTCAAAAATTGGGCTGAATTTTTCTGATTTTTTTTGTTTTGGAGACTTACTTGGGCCCACAAACACTTTTCAACTTTTGACTTGAAGATTTTTGGATCAAACATCATCTTTTGTCTTCTTCATCAAGATGAAGGTACGAAGATCCTTATGAACTTCAAGAACACCCAAAACTCAATCTTCGCCCAAATCAACTTATTTTTGCTTCAAATTTTGGATTTAGGACATCCTTGGAGAACAAATTCCAATACAAATCAACTCCGATTAAGCTCCGAATTAATAGACCCACTTTATATTCTTGAAGGTTTGAAGGTCCTCCGATAGTGGATTCTTCAAAACTTGTCCAAATGACCTCAAATTTCAGATCTAAGTTCACCTTGAAAAGGAGAACAAAACTCAATAGGAATTCGAACCAATTGAACCCTTCATCGACAAAACTCACTTTCAAGTTTCAAACCTTCAAGCACTAACAATGGTAGAATCTTCAAACTAACTTGAAATGACCCCAAATTTTAGATCTGGCTTTCCACTCATGTTAGAGAACAGACTCCAATACTATTTTAGCTCAAACAACCACAAATTCTTTAAGATCCAATTTCAAGTTCTTCAACCCAACAATGGTGGATGACCCAAATCAACTCCAAATAACTTGAAACTTTGGACTACACTCAAAAAACACTAGGGAATGCAAATCTAGTGTCAAAAACATCAAACAAAAAAGGATTCAAAAGGATTTTTGATTTTCGAATTTTTTTTGGACTTTCAATTTTTTTCTAGTAATCAAATCCCAGGACTAGATTTGATGGAACAAATCTATTCTAGGTTCTGATACAAATTGATACAAAAAGGATAGAAAACAAAGAAACTAACTAGGAATTCAAAAAGACAAGGAAATTAAAGGATAAATAGGTAGACACTAAATGAAATACCAATTGGCAACCAAAATTCTATATAACTAAGACCTTCAATTGAATAATCACAAGCACCAAATCTCTTAGATTGACCTCAAGGGAAATGCAGTTCCCAAGCAACCAACTCTCTCAATAAAGCATTCAATCAATGGCTCCCACAAGCCCATAACACTCTTGCTCCCAATGGAGTCCTACAATTTCAATATTTCATATCATAAAAAGTCTACCTAATGAAATAAACTAAAGTATTATTATACTAACTAGAAAAAGGAATACTAATATGGCTATTACTATAATACCCTTAATGATGTAAGAGCCTTGTTTGGTTGGTAGTCTTCTCAAAAGATGATAAAGGCCTTCTTCTTCCTACTTCTTCCAAATGAGGCATATACTTTCATTTCAGCATATTATTGAGCTTCAAGTGTTCATTCCAAGCAACTTCTAAACCTCCAAAGTACCGATCCCTAGATTGGCTTGGTTTGCATGATATTGATGAAGTTCATCTTGTATCACATATGAGCAATATGAGAAGCGACTGAGGTTATATATATATATGTGTGTGTGTGTGTGTGTGCAATACGATGAGTCGGTATTCAAGTACAATAAAAGATATGAAGAAGTAAGTGTTGAGTTGTGAAGATGAATGTGTATGGGAATATCTAAAGTAAGATTTGAACAACCAAATGTCAACAGAATGCACTAATCAAATGATTTAGCTCCCTGGATATGGAAGTATTGATAGTGGAAAGTACCTAATAATAGTTGGAACCTATAGAGGTTGTTATAATAAGAGATATTGAGAAGTTGCAAGGTAAACACTCAGACAGTAAGAGAACAAATTGCAAAAGAAAGGGGTAATCCTTAGAGGTTATCAAGAAAGAAGCCCTTCAGATTAATGTCTTACCTAGAAGATAAAAAGTCTATTAAGACTTAGTGTGCCAGTTACGAATACATGACATTCTATCCGTGCAAATGGTTTAGTAATCCCTCGTAAGAGGGAATTATGTTAGAAGCAAATTGTAAGCTGTTAAAAGATCACAGAAGTATGGAAGGAGTTGAGACAACAATATGACTTTTCAAAATAGAAATGTCTAAGCATAGAGAGTGGTTCTCCTCCTACTGGGGAGATAGTATGATGGAGAATTGATACAAAACTCACCTTATAGTTTAATAAGAATCCGAGAAAGTTATAATAAAGAGTTTCAAGATGAACCAGATTGTGTCAATGCTAAGAAAGGAATGGTAGCGACATCTTGATTAAATAAATTAAGAAATGGTAAGAGGCGCGAAATATATGAGGCTCAAAAGGGAAGAGCTTGACCCATAAGTGAAGACAAATGCGTATAAGCGCAAAATGGGGTATTCAGGATTAGAGAATGAAAAGGGTAAATCAGGTAGATGATATAGGAGGTCAGAAGAGTCGTCAGTCGATATAAAATTTTATAGTATGGAATGGTTTTGGAGACTGAAGTTTCCAATCTCACTAGTAAGTGATCACCACTCTCATAAAATAATTTAGATGAAAAGATAACGATAAAGAGGGCCAGCATAAAACGAATCAAGTTGAAAGACTATGAATACTTAGAAATGGGATACAAGCAATTAAGAATGCAGTCAAATTGGTACTGTCAGGATGAAAGTGGATATGAAGGAAAAATGGATAATGGTGAGCAATCAAAGATGCCCAGGATCTTATAGGGATATGTGACGACGAGATTGTTGAAAATATATTGCTAGAAGATGTTAGCCAAGACCCCGAATACAATGGTTTAAATATAGGTATATATCTAATAAGAAAGTATATCAATAACTATTGTTTGATATGTTAGTTGAATAAAAGACAAAGGTTATAACCCCGAGTGAAACTTAAGACCAAGTATATAAGGAACTCATGGATGGTAGGATTTGAGATAGATTAATGCATTATAATGCACATGTTCATAATGTATAATGAAATGAGTTTGTGCTTAAAGGGTGGTTGGGAAAGCCAAGAAGAATTGTGAACCCAAGACTTACGGTCGGCACCAGTGAGTACACATTAACAAGTATGACGTGATACATTTTATGACCATAAGAACCTCCAGTACTCCCTTTCCAGGTGACAGTAGCTGAATTGAGATGAGTTTCTCCTAGTAATGGTAAAGGCACCCTCCAAGATGAATTGCGATAATACAGAGACCTATGAGTCTTCTTAATGTAAGTACGGAGGACTTTGAGTTGGTAAGTGATTCAGGTGTTGGTGAGATTTGGGTTGACCTAAAAATAGGTGAGGAAAATAGGGTTCTCGGTTTATCGGCAAAGTAGGCAGTATGGTGGTTGAAAGTTGTTTCGGGTGGCTTGGCTTAAAAGCATGAGTTGGTGTTTTGAGAGGTGATTCTGAGAGTCTTGCAGGAGAGGGTGGTGGTGGTGGTTTGGTATTTTGGTAGAGCTAAGGTTGCCGAAACAACCTGAGGCAGTGAGGGTCCAGTAGAAATGTTTGATGGGGACGTTGGTGTGTTTGGTGGTATTTGCGGGGAGTTGATTTTGGTTTTGGATGGAGGACTTTTAGTAGAGATGGTAATGAGGGTTTATGGGAGGTATAAAGGTGGAGGAAAAAGTAATTGGAGAATGGATTGTATAAGGATTGTTGGAAACAATCCGAGACACAAACCAACTCACAATTCGATCGATATGGGTCCTTGGATGGTAACACGATGAGTTAATTGCTCGTGTAGGATCCAAGATGTTGTGATAAATTTCACAAGGACTAGCTTGAAGTTTGTTGCCCACAATTCTCAAGACTAACCTAGCAAGGGTGATCGAAACCTTCGACACAAGGGTGGTTCTCCCGAAGAACCAAACGACCCTCCCGGAGGATCAACTAAGTATAACAATCCCAGATTGAAATGCTTAGGTAAATTGAGTTAACACTCATGTTTTTCATTCAACAACAACTGCTTAATACAATAACCTAAGGGATCCTTTTATAGTAAGATAAGGAACCTTCTAGTAGACAAACATAAAGACACAAACCTAGGACTACACGGCTAAGGTAGGAACGGAGGAAAGGGAAAGGGCATCGTCCGAGTGAGATTTTAGCCCCAAATACATGTGTTCTAGACTTTTCTTGATGGCACTTGAATGGGCTCTTTGGAGAGTGTGATATGCATGGCCCCTGGTCGTTGGAGGAGAGAGTAAGTCGAGCAACTCTTCGTCTTCCCAAATCGTGTATTATTGTTCCCCAAATCGTGTATTATTGTTCTCCATTTGAGGAAACCTATACACGGTTTTCTTACTTGGAAGACCACACTTTTAGATGTTAATTCTCTTCTTGTTGCTATGTACATGTCACCCTTGGAAGAGGACTCCCTTGGCCTAGTCACTGTCCCTCTTAAATATGTCCCAAGGCGTAGCTAAGGGTTATTGCATCCCTTTAATATGTCTTAACTAACTAACACTAAACTAGGAATTTAAAGACAATAATTAAAACAAGGCCTCGGCCAAGACCAACAAGTAAGGCTGATTAAGTTCAATTCTCTTAGATGATTAAGTGTTGTCACAGAAGACATTCCATACTCCATACACCTTCAAGATATTATCCGTGTGTTGATGGTTAATCTTGGGCGATCTCAGAGTCCTACACCTTATCTTGATTTGAGGAATTAAGTATGGGGATTTATTTACATTATTCTCCCCTTCTTTGGAAGAATTTGTCCTCAAATTCTTGGGGATCCAACACGAGGACAACTCTCGATCATGCCATGTTGTATCCATGCTTTCATCTAGACTTGGCTTCCCGCTAGAATTTCCTTGAAGTTCGGCCAGCCACTTGAAAGGACCATTATGCAAATATGTTTCCCACTGAATCAACGAATCATAGGTCCAGGGATGGTGATGTTCTTTAAGTCCTCCCCATGGTCATCCACAGCTTGTGACCCTTCGCCTAGGTCGACATAAATTCCGTGTTACTTTTGAAGACATTCTCCCACAGTTGTGATAAGAGTATCAACATGCATTTGGACTCAGAATATCTGAGTGTAAGAAATACCTACTCCATGGTCTCAGTTAATTTTTGAACTCCTGGACCAATCTTCTCTTTCTCTCAGGCAGCCTAGATCAACATACGCCTCACATGACTCCATAATCCACTTAGACTTATCAAGTTGTCTCTCAAGAACCATCGCTTGATCACCACCCAATGTTATCCTAGAAAGAAAATTCAAATACCCATCCCCTCTCTATTTGCGCCTCAAGACCAATTTGAGAATCTTGTGATCGTAGACACTCCTAAACCAAGTGTCACTTTCTTCTTGGATCAACATAACCGGTAGTGACACCAACACATTCCACATTCTTTCCTTCCTTAGTTCTTTCTCTTCTCTTCGCCCTTCAATCAAGAGAGCCTCGGATTCTGCTTTACACTCTCTTGCATTTTGAAATTTTATTTTTCTCACTTCGCTAGGCGAAAGAGGTCGCTACCAAAAATCCCTGCCATCTTTATAGAAGGAATAGGTATTTTCCTCCCTATTATGCAATGTCTTTCGGTCATATTTCCAGGGTCAGCCCAACAAGATGTGACTTACATCCATCGGGAGGACGTCGCACCATAATTCATCCACATATTCACTGATCCGGAAGTTGACATGGGCTTGAGTTGCTATTGTGAATCCACTTTCTTTGTTTACCCATCGTAGATAGTGAGGTTTAGGATGCCTGCAAATTGGCAATTACAACTCATGGATTATCCAATGGAGGTCATATTGACACTACTACCTCCATCTATAATCATATTGTATACTTTCTCTTTTATCTTGCAACGGGTGTAGAATACCTATTCCCTTTGCAATTCTTCATGTTCCCCGAGTTGGCTATTAAATATATGTTGGAGCATTAGGCTCAAACCATCTTCTGTAATGGCGTCACTCATTTTCTCCAAATAGGATCCATAAAATTGATGGATAGGCGGTAAGTTCCATGGGGTTATTTCCACGTTACATGTAGTATCTCCCGCGAAGGAAAATACGATAACATTCGTGCATGAATCCTTCTTCACGGTTTCTTTTGTGGTGGCATCTTCAATCGTGGCTATTGCAAGGTCGTTCTTGTCGACCAATGAGTCTAGAAGACTCCCCTTCTTAGCTCCCTTTTCTATCCTTTGTACATTAAGTAACAAAGCCTCAGATTTGCGTCTTCTTGCGCTTCAGATTCTCACGTCCCTCACTTCGCTAGGGGACATTGGCACCAACCAGATCTTTTTGTTGTTCTTTCGAAAGGTGTAAGTATTCCTTACCTCATCGTGTTATGCCTTTATGTCGAGTTGCCATGGTTGTCCTAATAAAATATGGTACGCATCCACGGGGAGGGTGTCACACCACACTTCATCTTCGTACCCTCCAATCCGGAAGCTAACAACAGACTATTTGATGATTATTATCCTTCCGTCCAGGTTAATCTATTGAAGATCATAAGGTTATGGGTGGTTGCGAATGGGCAACTTTAGTTTGGCTACCATTTCCTCGGAGGCCAAGTTGGCACAACCCTTTCCATCAACAATCATATTACACACTCTTTCTTGTACTTTGCACCGTGTGAAAAAGAGTTGATCCCCATGAATCTCCTCATGTGCTTCAAGTTGGTCATTCGAAACATATTGGTGTACGCAGTCCCCACGCTCTTCATTGATAGGGGAATCTTCTTCTAAGAATTCCTTGATAATAGACTTCTCTATAATAATGAAATGCTCATGTTCTTGCTCATACAAATGATTATTAATGGATGTACCGTTCTCTACCTCATTGTACAGGGGGTTAAGGAACAAGGTACGACAATCCCCGTGCCTTTGGTATTTTGGTAGAGGCTTGGTTTTGGTGTGGCTTGTTGTATTAGGTCATCCAAGTTCCTTTTTCAAGGCTTGCAATCGGTCGGTGAAAACGTCATACATAATTCTCTGTAGTTCCTTTCTTGTGATAGGCATAGTGTCAAAGTGTGGGATGGGATTGCCTCATTCTAATACTAAATTGATGTAAGTACGGAGGGCTTTGAGTTGGTAAGTGATTCGAGTGTTGGTGAGATTCGAGTTGACCCAAAAATAGGTGAGGAAAATGGGGTTCTCGATTTATCGGTAAGGTAGGAAGTATGGTGGTTGAAGGCTATTTCGGGTGGCTTGGCTTAAAAGAGAGAGTTGGTATTTTTGGAGGTGATTCCGAGAGTCTTACGGGAGAGGGTGGTGGTGGTGGTTTGGTATTTTAGTGGAGATAAGTTTGCGGAAACAAACTGAGTCAGTGAGGGTCTGGTAGAAACGTTTGATGGGGACGTTGGTGTGTTTCATGGTATTTGCGTGGAGTTGCATTTGGTTTCGGATGAAGGCCTTTTAGTGTAGATGGTAATGAGGTGTTATGGGAGTTAGAAAGGTAGAGTAACAAGTAATTGGACCACGTATTGTATATCGATTTTTGGAAACATTCCGAGATACAAACCAACTCACAATTCGGTCGATATAGATCCTTGGATGGTAACACGAGGAGTTAATTGCTCGTGTGGGCTCTAATATGTTGTGATCAATTTCACAAGGACTAGCTTGAGGTTTGCTGCCCACAATGCTTAAGGGCTTATCCGTGTGTTGATGGTTAATCATCAACACACGGGTAGCTTGATCAATTTCAACACGGGTAGCTTGATTAACCATACTCCATACACCTTCAAGCTATTCCATACTCCATACACCTTGGGTGACAACACGGGCAGCAAACCTCAAGCTACCCGTGTTGAAATTGATTAAGATCAAGAGTGATCGAAACCTTCGACACAAGGGTGGTTCTCCCGGAGAACCAAGCGACCCTCCCGGAGGATCAACTAACTATAACAATCCCATATTGAAATGCTTAGCTACATTGAGTTAACACTCAAGTTTTTCATTCAACAACAACTGCTTAATACAATATCCTAAGGGCTTCTTTTATAGTAAGATAAGGAACTTTCTAGAATACAAACATAAAGACACAAACCTAGGACTACACGACTAAGGTGGGAACAGGGAAAAGGGAAAGGGCATCGGCCGAGTGATATTTTAGGCCCAAATATAATGGGAAAAGCCATTCCATACTCCATACACCTTGGGTGACAACACGGGTACCTTCAAGCCATTCCATACTCCATACACCTTCAAGCTATTATCCGTGTGTTGATGGTTAATCTGGAGCGATCTCGGAGTCCTACCACATGTCTTGATTTGAGGAATTAAGTATGGGGATTGATTTACATCACTTTTTAAAGAGAGTAATATTCTTATGATTAAGAAGTAAGTAAATGTGATTCCAAAGGGCATAGTAAAGTATAATCCTCCTCGAGAAGGAGACGGTTCAAAAGCTAGATTATAACGAATGGAATTACTAACCAGAACTCAGTAGTATAACCCTTGGTGGTCGAAGAAAAAGAAACAAGGATAGAAAATTTATGTTCTAGTACAATTTAAAAAGGGGATTAATAGAACGAGATGATAGCCTTTATAACAACTTAAGGTAATGGGATTTAAGCGGCTTAGCCTATCGAGAGACGAGAAAAGAGAAAGGTAGCCGAAAGAGCTTTAGGAGTTAGTCATTTAAGGGCTCCAATGATAATAGAGGCATAGTGTAGGAGTTACCAATGTCACCTCATTGGAAGGGGTAAGGATATAGGATATTAGAAACTAGAGTTAGCATTATCGAGAGAGAAAGTCCCACGGAAAAAGGAGATAATATTTGAGTTAAAGGGAAACAGATCTCTCCGATACTTGGGTTGATTGTGTGTTTCAGATTTAGCTAACTCATAGAACAAGATTAGAGCGGAGATGTATTATTCCTCGTCATGTTATTCACCTGATTCCGACAAAAGTATACCATGCTATGAGAAATATATATTGGTATGATGATATGACAATGAGCATTGATAAATTTTAGCGTAATGGCCTAATGGTCAGTAGGCAAAAACAGAGTATCAAGGCATAGAGGGCCAATACAGAGAATGGAATTCCCGACGAGAAAATAGATAGATAGTTTAAGGATGAAGCTCAGTATAATCTCACCTTGATTTTATCAGAAGTGTTACCCAGATAATTGATGGTTGAAAGATTTACAAGGTAGGACTATGTAAGGTCAGAGTTGACTTATCCGCCAAACCGAGGATTATGCAGGTAAACAATATGGAGAAGACCGTATGGTTTTACGGCATTCTGGTGTCTATTCCCTCATATAAAGAGGCTTAATTACTATGGACTTCTAGAAATTCCTCCAGAAGGGTTTGGCGGCACATAGAAATCCTGTTATCATTTTATCTGGAAGAGTGGACAGGCTGGGAGCACGATTTAAACCCCCGATGACATATTGTAGGAAAATATACTAGGTTTCAAAAGAAAGTGGGAGGATCCTTTACTCCATAAAGTGTTGCGTATCTTAGCAGTTATTATCTTATCTTCTACATGGGTCCTTGTGAGACCTTGTATAATCAGAGGTGAAGATCTTTTACTGATCGGTTAGACATGAGAAAATGTGAGTGTATAGACCGATGTTAACCCACTAAATGATAAAAGAAGTAAAGCCTCCTCAGGGGCAAATGTTAGTAATTCAGGATTGACAGGACTAACTTGTTGATGTGTGACACTGAGACCTAAATAACGTCGTTTATGATTATGTATTCTTAAAGATCCTTTTTGCCCATAAAAAGTGTAATGGGATTGAACCAGCAAAGCAAGATTAGCACCATATATATTATACCGTATAAGATCACTCGGAGATCTATCTAGGTTGCCTATGAACTGAAGTTACCTCCGGGAGTTAAAAAAAGTTTATTCAGTCTTCTACGTATCAATATTACAAAATTATGTAGGAGACTCATTTCATAAATTATGAATTAGGGATGTTCAGAGTATAGAGGATTTGTCTTATAAAGATATCTTGGTTACTATTCTATATCGTCGAGTCCGAAGGTTGCGGACTAAAGAGATAGCCTCTGACTTGGGTGTTGTGAAGGGAACGATAGGTTAAAAGAGGTGATTTGAGGAGTTGAGAAGAACATGAAGTCTAGGTATCCTTGTTATTCCAACTGAAAGGTTATATTGATACTCATACAATCCGATATCTCTATTCCTATATAATAGTGATGAAGCTTATTTTGTATGACTTATATAGGCAATGTTATTGGCGGACTGACAGACGTATCCCAGACTACGAGATTTGATAGTTGAGGTGAGTTATGGCTTACTTTATTGCTCTCTTGATAGATAGATAGTCGTGTAAGTCCGGTGTGATATATATATTGATTTTATAGCCCTGTGTGGCATTGGATGTGTTTACTGGCTTCATGGAAGGTTTTAGATAGTCTTTTTACAAGGGAACCTCTGCCAAAATTTCTGGAAAGCCCTTAAGAGTTAGAATTTTAAAGAAATATTACCCCTACATTCGAGGACGAATGTTCCTAAGGGGGAAGGATGTTACACCCCATGGTTTTATGTTAAATCATGTCGTTGATTAATTTAGTAGTGTAGGGAAGTGTGATACCTTGTAAGGGCTAATGATGGTTTATAACCTATTAATATAATTGTTGGGAAAGTATAGGAGTTAAATGAATCGAAGATGATACGTTTCATCAAAGTTTCATTTGTCTCATGCCATGTACGGATCGTACTTTTGAGGTAAAACCATATAAAGTTTTCTAATGGCTGTATAAATGGTCATGAGAATTTGAATTTAATTTTGGGCAAGGTACGGACCATACAAAATGTACAAACAAGATGTACGGACCTTACTTGGCTGCCATAATTTGTGGCGGTCGTCAACCTTCTTCATTTTAAATACAATCCAACCCTCATTTCTCTTCATTTTTCAACTTAGCGGAGATCTAATACTCTCATAAGATTCCTATATCATACCTCTATGGTTCTAAATAAAATCTAGGGTGTTTCTTGCCCAAATCCCACCTAAGAAGTTAGCAAAGTAGAGAAAGGTACTTCTACAAGCTTGTGGTGAAGTTGAGGGTTATTGTAAGGTGAGCAAGGCTTGGATTTTGAGTTGAAATTGTTGTGTTAAGGTAATTAAAGTACTCTCTTGCTTATGCTTGGGTTAAATTTTGTGTTGATTGATTTGTAGAAGTGAAAGATCACAAGGTGAGTACTAGATAGTAGCTTCAAGATGTAGTCTTGTTGTATATGATTGTTGGGCTATTTTGAGTTGATTCTTAACGTACCTCAAGGCTGCAAATTATGAATTATAATTGCTTATGATGTTGGTAGCGATATGAGTATAGAATAAGAGCTGGCAGTGTTGTACAAGTATTGAGTTGCATTAAAGAACAAGATAGAGCTTTATGCATTCAAAGCGTTCGACGAAATCTCTAAATGAGTTTTCTTATGAGTTACGAGTCCATTGTTGATACCAATCATCCGTATAATGTAGATAATCATTTTTTGAGCATACCATGGCTCATAGAATCTGTATAGCTAAGGCGACAAGCTATTTAATGGCTAACCTTTCCTTCAAAGCATGACTTTCCGGATTTTATGTCAAGATCTAAAAAAATAGAATGTTTATAGAAGAGTTCCTTATTCGTAGACTGCTTGTTCCTGGTTGGGAGTATGTTTCTATCTTTAAGAGGTGCTCGTTTGATACGCGTGCATAGATTTTTCGGACATAGTCCATGTTTGAGGATATTTGTTACCCTAGCTTTCAGATGTTGATATTCATTGCTTAGTTTATCCTGGCCTATCGGCTATTGAGATTATCTATCCTATGAGCTAGTGAGATTACCTAGCCTATGAGCTAGTTAAATTACCTAGCCTACAAGCTAGTGAGATACCCAGCTTTACGGTTCGTGATATATACACCAAGCCCTATAAGTTGACAACTAGCTATGCTATTATAGTTCGTACACATGGAGTCAAGTACAAGTAAGCATTCTCTGAGTATCCTTGAGTTCATTTCCTCAGTTGTTGATTATTTCAGTTATAGTTATTTTAGTTTCCTTACGTACTAGATACATTATATTCGTACTGACGTCCATTTTACTGGGGGCGCTGTATTTCATGCATGCAAGTTCTGAGAGGCAGTCTGATAAACCTTCCTAGTAGATATGGCTAAATTCAGTTGATTCGTAAGCTACAAATCCTTCAGAGTTGCCAGGTTTGGAGTCAGAAGTGCTTCTATCTCGTACAGATCCTATCAGTAGGTCGGGGCCCTGTCCCGACCACAGTATAATTATCACTCTTTAGAGGCTTGTAGACATATCTTGTATTAGTAGTATTGTCAGCATGGCAGCCTTTGTATATATCCTGTTTGGGTTTTGCTTCTTGCAGAGACTTACATAGCCCTTGTCGGTTGTTTAGATATGTATATATGTCATGATGATACCATTTTGGTTGAGTTAGCCACTATTTACAGATATTCCAGTGTATGGCCTTGTCAACCTAATTTTGTGATGTTACGTTTATATGTCGACCTTATTGGCATAGCTTGTCTTTTGGGACATAGATTATACGAGTTATAACCTGGTTCACTTGGGCCTAGTAAGGCACCGGGTGCCGGTCACGGCTCCTGAGCTGGGGTAAGATATGGGCTATGGGAAACAAGTAGGAGGCTACTAGTTACCAAAGAAAAGTGGAGGATCATCAGAATTATGGTTGTTCCTGTGCCTATGAAACAGGTTCAGGAACTTGTTCCTTCAAGTGAAGGAAGATGATCAACTGGACTAAGTAGGTCTACTGATGAGAATCAAAGCTGAGATTCTGGATCATAGAAGAAGCAAAATCTTGAGGATACATTCTTGGTAAAAGGAAAACATGTGGTCAAGTTTTGTTCTATGCTTAGCTTATGTTACGACTAAAACTAAGAAGTCTAGTATGTCAGTACCTTGAGTTATGTCACAATTGCTGCTAAAATTCCTGTTTACTCAAGGTTATTGTCATATTAACAAGGGTGGTGATTAACTCCACTGGTTGATTAAATAAAAAAGGGTTATCCAAAATGCGTGCAGGGAATGATTAAAGTTGTACATATGTTCCTTAAAATTGGCTAGGAAGGTTGTCTCAGTCTGTGTAGTCTGTTAAAGTAATTAAGATACTTTACTCAGACTTGTATATTTAATTGTATGTCCTACACCAAAATAGGGTCATGATCTCTTGAAAGCTTAACATGATGACTGTCAAAGAAATAGGGCTCAAATCAATAACTACATGAGGTTATTTAGTTTCACTTCCGGTATGTGTTATTTCTCATGCAGTCATTTACATATTCAGATCATGGAACAACTTGGGGAACTTGTCCTCCTAATCCTAGTCAAGTTTATTCGTCTTTAAGACTGTATTGAGATCTAGATATCTTTAAGACTATATTGTGAAGAAACAACGTGAGTCATGATGGCAATCTTAAAAAAGCCACCATAATAAAATCATGCTCTTCCCAAAAAGGACTCTTCAGTTACCCTATTCACTACTACATAAACTAGTGACTACTCCTCAAAATCCTATTCACCTTATCTCACAATAGAACCGAAATCGAAAAAATATGTTTAATTCCTCTTCAAGTTCCGATTAGTCTCTCTATTCCACACACTCATTTGATTTCATAAAATCAGACTATGTCCTCCACTTTACTCTCACTAACCCACATTTTCTCAACATACGGATGTATACACCAACGAAAAGGAGTGAGGAGAAAGGATATTGGGTGGGGCTAATAAAAAGGGAGAATATATTAAAATCCTCAAAACAGTGGTAAGTATGGAGAAAGTCAGTAATACAACAACTCCTCAAAAAAGTGAGTTGGATGACACAGATAGCTCATCTCAAAGGAAGCATCTGGATCATTACAAAAGAGGAGATAGGGAGACACAAGGGTACATAGAGAAGTATGGAAGGTTGAAACATAGAAGAATCCTCTATCATCTAGGTAAAAGAGCAATCCGGATCTTGTTCCTTATGGGCAAAACCGATGAAAAGGCTAGTGGATCTTCTTGGGGTAAAAGGTGTATCAAAATGGAGATATATCCAAGAGAAGAGGTTGATTCAAAAGGTAATTACGAGAAAATAGATGACGAAGAGATATCCTCCCTTTTTAACCATAGCTAACCCACACCCCTTAGCTAACACTCCCAGGAAATTAAACCTAGGGTTTAACCTCCATATTGGTCACATTCACCAGTAAAGTGACTAGGTTATCCCTTAATTTATCCATGTATACGTCCTAGATTCCAGTTCCAAGTCTGTCCAAATGATCTGCTGTATATGTTTGTAATTAGGGATTTGAATTGTACTAATTGAAGTTAATGAAAATAATTATTTCATATTTCATAAATCAGTGCCTTATTTGTGTTATACGAATGTGTTTTCTTAACTGAGTGACCGATTCCAGTCTTGCGTATATGTGATAGCCCCAGTGGACATGAGTTCAATATCTATCATTAATTACTGACTACAATCTGAGTAAACTTTTTAATGATGCCAAAAAAGGGAAGATTGATCATTGTACTTACTTGCTTTATGACTCCTGTGCTAATATAGCTTAATCCTATTTCAAACTTGATGCTATGAGTGTATGGAATAGGCCACTTCTGATGTGATGAACATGGGATTTGTCATCATAAAAAAGGGGGAATTTGTTGGAATTAACACATCTGAAGTGTTCCAAGTGGTTTTGACGATTGACAAAGGAAATATACAGATGTATAAACCAACCTTAGTTATGTGATAAGTGAATTAAGTTAGACACATAGGGCTGAAGTACAAATATAAGTTCTAAACATAGGGAGTGTGGAAAGAGCAAGTCACACAGGGTAAATAGAACGGGTCCAAAGACATGTTTTATCACAATGAAGGATTACAGGTTGTCAATGTATGAATCAGGTCCTAGTTGTGAATAACTCAGATTGGCAAAAGGTTTCTAAGTATATAAACTAGGTCCATGAAACTGTTTCATCAGAGAAGCAGATACGGATAATACAAAGGAATGAGAGATCAGCTAAGAGAAAACTGCTTCATATAGCGAGGTTAAGAATAAAAGCACGATCTACCTCAAAATCTCAGCAGGTAAAGTGGTTGAATGAACAAGGTTTGTGCACCTGTTCTATCAGAGCAAGAAATGACTTAGACACAATACATTTGTAGTTCAATGATGAATAAAACAAGCATGATAAATTTTCTATCTTATGGAGTCATTACATGCAGTGGTTAAATGGATTAACTGCAGTACAAAGCTGAATGAATGCTAAGAGATCAAGTGAAGAATGACAGACACAGAGTAGCTGTGATGAATGAAATAACTCTGTCAACATGTTCCATTCAATATCTCAGAAGTAGATCAGAGTTAGATGTTATTTGTATAAGAGGAGATCTATGGAGCTAGTATGTGAACATGTTCCAACTCAGAAGACTCAGAGGCTAGAGTACCAAGTGTTTGAACCATGTCCAACAACATGTTCCAAACAAATCCTGCAGCGACTAGGATTTGTGCTCTTATTTTAAAGACTTGGCATCTAAGGTGGCATGATTCTTTATGATATTTATCACGATCTCGCACCATACTTCTCAAGATATTTTAGAGTCCTCGAAGGAAACTAATAATACGAGGAGGTTTAAGAATCACAATCAACCTCAAACCCTATTCTACCTTGATGGGCCGTATCAAGCAGGGTTTGGGTCAGCCATAGTGATAAAGTCCTACAACTATAAATATCAAGTCTTACCATGAAAAACATCGAGCACTCAAAGAGAGAAAATAGAATATACTAAGACAAAAATTTCTATACTATATCAGAAGTTCTAATTCAAGAAGTGTCACCCTAATACAATGAAAAAGATTGAAAGAGTTGTTCTAATGAATAATATATTTCAGTTCTTACATCTAGAATCTTGTATTAGGTTTTGATTATCGAGTTGTATCTTTATCAGCTTTATTAGAAGCATACAATTAGATAAAAGACGTTGTAAATTCAACTTCAAATTAGAGTTTGACCTGAAGATTTCTTGCTATTCAGGGTAGATTAGTAAGATGGGAATTAGAGTGTAGTTCCTAGGTTACAGAGGTATAACTTGAATTTGCAGAGGCTCATCATTGTAGTGGAGTTGGGGATAAATCCTACAGAGGTGTAGGTCCTGGTTTTTACAACCTTTGTGAGTTGGGTAGTTTCCACATAATAATATTGTGTCCTTACTTTACTGTTCAATATTTTTTTATTTTACAAAGCGCTAGCTTAGAACATGTAGAATAATGTTTTCTATCTTTAGGCGAAAATTAGGTACTGCTTAAGGTAGACAGTATGTCGTGCAAAATTAACACCCTAGTGCATCTATTGGTTATTCACCCATGAGTTGGCCTATGAAATTCTCAAGTTTCCCTAAGTTGGTATGTTGATTATCTTGATTTCATAAATGAAGGACTCAATATGATAAACGACATGATGAATCGAAATTGACTATTTCTTCATTGTTGCTTAAAACGAGACTTTCATGTTTTGCTATGCTTACTGGTTTATTGTCGTGATTGGCACGATATGATACCTTTGAACATAATGAATCGAAATTGTCTTATCTCGCCTTTTATAAATTTACTGCGTTTCATAATTTACTCTATCACTAATTTTGAACTAATTACTATCACTATTTCATTAATTCTACTATTGTGATTACTTTCATTATATCAACTATTTCCCCTTAGACACTCACTGAGTACCTAGTACTCAGGCATACCATTATTATTTTTGATGATATGTTAGATAATAGAGAAGAGCAGGTACATGCAGATCACACAAACTTGAAGTACTTCCTGCTTTTCAGATTGTTGGTGAGCCCACACACTTGTTCGTGGATTTCCACTAAGTCATTTATTATGTCTTGTTAGTTTCTGGTTGTGTTATGAGTTAGATTATTTTTATTAGAAGCTCCCTTGACAAGGGCTATACTATGGGTAGTATTATGCAAATTGTTACTTGGCTTGCGGGTGTCTTTCCATGTGTGGTGGGTATTGCATATTAATATTATTTATATCATTTACTCATTCTTACTAATTATTTTCTTAATGTAAATTTGCATAATTGGGTTAATCAATAAGTATGGAGAATTGTTTGTAATTATTATCTTTATAAGGTGCTTCAAGTGTGGTTCCTTAGAATCGGATGCTTGTTGCGCCAGGGTGGTTCTTGGGGCGTGACAAGCTTGGTATCAGAGCTCTAGATTTAGAAGTGTCTTAGGATTGTATGTGAAATCGTGTCTAGTGGAGTCCTCTATGTACTTGTGTATGCTCCCACATGTATGGACTTGAGACTACCAAGACATGTTATGTAATTCTAATCTTGATTCTAGATTGTGCCATAGAGATTGAACCTCTATTTAGGATCATTCTGACATATTTGTTACTCGTGCCTTATGAAAATGACTTTAACTCGTGTTGCAGTTGCTAACCAAATGAACAATAGAGCTACGAAGTGCACATTAATTGTACTGTATAATGTGATAGGTGGTACAGAGTTGCTGGAATCCTATTGTAGGTATTTGATGTGTATATGGTGATTGTAGGGTGTGGTTTTTGATAAATTGAGACATGTATAGAAACGACAGTATTCCTAATTACGGGAAAAACTCTGCCAAAATCTTGGTAGGCCGAAGGGAATTGTTAAGATTGATGAGGTTTCCAATGCGATAGACACAACCTCAATTAAGAAAAAAGAGATATAGTAGCCAAAAGATAAGATAGTGATGAATGAAAATAGGTAGCTGAGTGTTGTTGATTTGTTAGGTGAAGAGTGAGATGACTATGTCCTTAAGTATTGACAAAGAGGTAGTGAGATATGGAGATATTTCGTATTAGCAAGTAGATAAAAGCCTATTTGAGAGTTACATTAAAAAATCAAGGTATTAACACTCATATTTTTTCCTTGTTGCCTTACTTTATAGTAGATACAACAACAACAATAAATGCAGTGTAGTTCCACAACTGGGGTCTGTCGAGGGTAGGATGTACGTAGACCTTATCCCTACCTTTACAGTAGCTACCTTTTGAAGATTTAATGATATTATATTTTATTTATCAAAAGAGAACCACATAATTTATTAGTATTAAGCTTCTCAAGATATCCATTTTTGAAACTAACTCAGAAACTTTGCACAATATTCTATTTTGAACCTTGCTCATAACATGAGATTAGTGGTAATGGTTACCTACATTGAATTAATTGTTTATTAAAATATGTGGTCAGATTTTGCTTATGGGATAGAGTAATTAATGGCATGAGTATGTGAATTGATAGGCTCATTGTCACGACCCAATTTAAGCCGTGAAGGCACTAACTCCCACCAAGTCAGTAAGCCATCCACAACCCAAATAAAACAATTTTAATAAGAAAAGTAGTGCAGAATGAGCAATAAGTCAATTTAAAGTCTTAATAAGTCTATAATCATAAAAATATTGAATACGTATTACAACCCCCAAAATCTATTGACCACTCACTGATCTAAGGAAAAAAACCCTAACCAACTGAAAACCATGCTGATGGTGGCCGCCATGGACAATCCAGCCAGTGGCTGTTCGCCTCCTCTTCCAAATCCAAATCTCAAAATATCACAATTCCCACCTCTTCCTTCTTCTACCAATTCCAAAATCCATGTCGAACCTACAAGTTTGCCTATGGATTTACCTTCATCATGTACAAACCCACCGGAGATACATAATACCAAATATGCTAACCTGTTAAAGCCTACTGAAACCACAAATATAAATAAGGAAATATATATTGTGCCACCCAAACCAGTTGTTTACATTGATGGTGAACCATATATGATTTGGAAGTCATAAAAAATCAAGAAGCTTATCATTCAAGAGAATTTACAATATGTTATTTTGGGTAAATTCTCTTATGACATAATAGACATTAAAGAACTAAGAGATGCAATTCCGGATCAACGTTCTATTAAAGGTCTTTGTACAATTGGTTTAATGGAGGATAGGCATATCTTGATAAGACTGAACTTATTGGAGGACTATGTAAAAATGTTTTCCAAACCAGCTTATTACATAAAAGTACATTCAAGATACTGTCATATGAGGATATTAATATTCGTTTAAACCTAATGAAGAGACATATATAGTTGTTGCCTCAATACACTTTCTAGAACTACCACCCAATTTCGTTGCAAAGGATGTTGTATTCTTCTTGTCTTCAGCAGTTGGGAAGCCTTTGGTGGTAGACCTAGCCACTGCAAATAGAACTAGACCTAGCTAAACCAAAGTTAGGTTAAATTAGTTCAAGTTGCAGAACATCCAAAAAGAATTCACATTGTAGAAGAGGATGAAGAGACATGCAAGATTCAGTCAAAATGGGTAACTATTAATTATGATTTCTTACCAAAATATTGCAAACACTACAAACTCCAAGGACATGATGAGCAGGAATGCAGAGCTTTACACCTAGACCTGGAGAAGCAGTATAGGGAGGATTTTAGAAAACATAGCAATGAGAAAAAGCAAGTTATGGAAGCACTGGTAACAATCAAGGAAGACAAGGAAATAATGGAAGATGGGGGGAAATAATCAAGGCAAACAGGAATAGATACAAAGAAGGAAAAATAGATATATCAGGGATAAAAGTGAAAACATTTTGGGGGAGTGGGTGACAATGTTAATCAAACATGATGGGATAAAGTGGAAACTCACAATGCATTTCAACTACTTGATGAAGAGCAGCAGGGTGTAGTAAGAGCTGAAAATCTCAGTCCGGTAAAAACATAAGACATACAGCAGCAGATCACGGATAAAGAGGGGCAAAGGTCAAGTAACAATAAAAAGGGAGATCATAGCAAAGGTAGGGAAGAGAGAAATACTAATGCAGACAAGGATACAAACAAAATAGATGAAGAGCAAAGATAAGGAAAGATAGTAATGCAGGAATCTCATAACACATATATGATGGAGGCAACACTCATAAATAAGAATTTCAGTCTAAGCAAGCAGCATACAACTAGTCCACTTGAGTTTAATGAGGAAAAAAAACCCAGTCCCTCAAAACTTGCTGACAAAAATAAACAGCAGTAGAAAATACAGTAGAGGAGATAAACAACAGTAGCAAAAATAGTCAACAAGAGGAAGATGTAGTAATTCAAGAAACTAATTATGAGAAGCATAACCATGGGGATGAACTGAATGAAAGAGAAAATGAAGTACAGTAGGAGAGTTTTGTCACATCCCAAACTAGAGGGTGTGTCCGGCACCCGATGCCACACTAGTTCGAGTGTACCATTATGATAACTAGGCTCTTGTATGAGTAAAACTTCCGACCGACAAGGCTGTACTAGGATATAATCCAACAACAACACTACGAGAGGCCGATAAGGCCACAATCTGTAAAACAAACTATAATACAACATCTGAAGGTGAACAAAGAGGTATCAACCCAACATATGTATATAAACAAGACCAACAAGGTCTCAACTCAAGTTAACAAATGACAACATGGCCAACAAGGCCATACATCACATTTATACATACCAAACAAGTGTATGAGCCTCTATGAGTACATGTACTATCATATGGTCGGGCACCTACCCACTATGTACATATCTATACAAAACATATTCAACACTTGACTAGGAAGCTCCGGGGAAAGTTGAATCTTACTCACTGATGGCTGAAGTCAACAACTCTTACTGAGGTGGTCTATTACGGCCCCTATTAGAACCTGTAGCATGAACACACAACGCCCCCGACAAAAGTGTCGTCAGTACAAAATAAATATACCGGTATGTAAAGAATGAATAGCAATATGAAAATATAAGCTATAAAGAAAAGCATAAAATAGTCTGATACTCTAATAACATGTGTGCCATATAGGGTGAATAATGAAACTCTGAAATTATACTGAAACCTCTGTCTGTAGGTCTAATTATCTAATTTGTCATCGGTTTATAGCATGAGGTGTGTAATATGTCACTACCCCTCAAGTAATACTCTGAGGTGTATAGATGGATGCACATATAAGTTCCTACCCTCTGGTTATAGCTCGAGGTGTGTATAATGTACATATATAACTGCCTACCGGTTATTCATATCGGTGGTATGAAAGTATATCTATATATATGTAACAATGACGACACTTGTGGCCTCTTTGGATCTCATAACTCTTCGACTTTATTATGAGGTGACTTTTGGTCGACTTGACGACTACTCTTTGAAATACTCCTTCTCGGAGGTTTATGATACTTTGGATGTGCACCCAACAAACCACAAACATGGAATACAATAATAACAAGAGATACTTTCTACAAGGAATAAATTATATACGAATAGAATGAAACTTTCGATATTTTTTAAAAAACGATAAACACTTTGAATATTATGCTCTTGAAAGAAGAGTATATCCTTACATACCTGCATCGCTTAGTTAACAATGTCTCACGAACCCCTGGATGATTTACGAGTGGTTATCTACACAATATAGAGGTTTTGGATTAAAATACAATCAATAAAATAAGAATCAATTTGCTAGAACAATTCAACGAACACTTAGAGTGCATACTTCTATAGTTCTAGTGTTCATGGACACCAACCATTCTATTTATTCTCCTTTAACACAACACCAATAACATTATCAACAACAACAAAATCCATAACAATAACAACAACAAGCTATACTCCATTATTTCTAGTACTGTGTCCTTTAATTTCAAACCATGATCATACCCAAGATTACTCAAAAACTATCTAAGATTCATACAAACTCTTTCATGGAGTTCTAGCTCAACTACCACAAGTTTATTTTATACATAATCTCAACAAGGCTATGAGATGTTTAGAGATCATTAAAAGCATCAATATACTACCTTAACTCAACCAAGAAAACTTGTAGCATCAACTCTTCTCCAAGCTTCAAGAACATCCTTCACTCATCATGCTACCAAGGATATTTCCAAGATCTTGATGCTTATCTATGGAGTATTTACCTTCAAATTGATATGGAACTGATCTTAGATGGTATAATAACCCTAGGGAAATATTTGAGAGTATTTAGGAAATGTTGGGGTGAAAATTAAGCCTTAGTTGGGTTATAAAGTCATAGATTCGCCCCACCGCTTCGAGTTTGCGGTGTCACTTGTGGCCGTAAGTCACAACATGATGCACCGCATATCCCTCGCATATATGGGCAGTGGACAGACCGAAAGCGTCGAAAATGTGACCTAAATGCGGTGCAGCAAACTTAGTTTACAGCCGCATTCTACGTATGCCGAAACACATTTTCGTAAAAAATATATAACATTTTGTACCAATGTCCGATGGAACTCCACCATATATGGTTGAAAAGTTATTTCAATGGGATACAAATTTCATGTTTTGTGTTTTCAAAAATCATGACTTATAATGGTGTTATTCTCCATTTAAGTAAGGTCTCGTGAAAACTTGCTTGGAAACATGCTTCGTAGGGTAGCTTCCGATTGTACTTTCCCCAAAGACTCTTATTATACCTTGATTAGTTTTCAAAACACTTCCTACAATCCTCCTATTGGTTCCATTATTATTCCATCATACGGGTTAAACCTTAGCCCAGAGGTATGAGGGGTTACACATCAGTTAACCTACCCCAGAAATGGCGTACAGATTACGGGGTGTAACATCCTTCCCCCCTTAGAAACATTCGTCCTCAAATGTTGTGGTCATAAACTTAGAACCTCTAACTCTCAGTATTCTTTTAAAAAAACTTTCGGCAGAGTTTCCTCTACAAATAGAACTATCCATAAAAATGCCAAGCAGCTAGAACCAACACAAGTGCCCCACATGGACACATACTATTCCATTGTCCTCACATGACCATCACTACATCAATGAATGTTTGAGTTAGCTTCGGTTCCACTCTGGTTGTTGTGATCTCCTGAACAAGGTATATAGAATATGAAGTAAGGCTACTATATCATAAGAGTATGGAGAATCATATCATACAACGTCAATATGAACCTGTGATTTAGAAGAGGTAGGGATACTTAGATTTCATATCTTCTTCGGCCTCCCAAGTCATTTATTCTATGTTGTTATTCCTCCATAGCACTTTAACGAAGGCAACTTCCTTAGTTCTCAATTTACGGACTTAGTGATTTAGAATGGCTACAGGAGTCTCTTCATAAGACAAATCCTCGGTAATCTGCAAATCCTCCACGGGGTAATGTAGGAGGGATCCCATATACACTTGCACAACATTGATATGTGAAACACCATGTGAACTATTTCCAATTCTGAGGGTAGTTCAACCTCATAAGCCACTCACCCTATCTTGCGAATAATTTTATATGGCTCGACATACCTGGGACTAAGTTTTCCTTTCTTGATAATCTCATAACACCTTTCATTGGCGAGACCTTTAAGAATACCCAATCTCCAACTGCGAATTCCAAGTCGTGATATCGAACATCTGAATAAGATTTCTATCAACTCTATGAAGTCAATTAGCGCTCTGGACCAAATTTGAACCTGGCAACCTGACTTCACCCACTTCGAACCATCCAATCGAGGATCTACATTTCCGTCCATACAAGGCCTTATACTAGGATATCTTGATGCTGGAATGATAGATGTTATTATAAGCGAACTTGATAAAGGTCAAATGATTGTCCTAACTACCTTTGAAATCCAATACACAAGCCCGTAACATGTCCTTAAGCATCTAGATTGTACACTCTGCCTGACCATCGGTCTACGGATGAAAGGTTGTGCTAAGGTTCACTTGGGTGCCTATACTTTTCTGAAATAATCTCCAAAATTGAGTCACAAACCGAGCACCTCTATTTGATATCATGGAGACTGGAACACCATACAATCTCACTATTTCTTTGATATATAGCTTGGCATAATCCTCAACTGAAAAAGTAGTGCGAACAGGTAGAAAATAGGCTAATTTTGTAAGCTTGTCGATGATAACCCAAATGGAATCAAACTTCTGATAAGAACGGGGAAAACTTATGATAAAATCCATATTGATCATTTCCCACTTCCATGTCAGGATTTCAATATTCTGAATCAAGCCCCTAGGTTTCTAATGCTCGATCTTAACTTGCTGACAATTCAGGCACTGCGCTATAAACTCTGCGATATCCTTCTTCATATCAATGTACCAGTAAATCTATCAGAGATCATGGTACATATTTGTCGAGTCAGCATGAATGGAATACCTGGACTGGTGGATCTCAACCATAATTTGCTCTCGGAGCCCTCCTACGCCTGGTACATATAGTCGACCCTGGTATCTATGGACTCTATATCTTGCAAGCTCCAATACCGACTTCTTTTGTAGGGGAATCCCCTCTTTCATTCGGATCGACTCGAGGTTGTCAAACTGTCTTGCCTTCACCTATGCTATTATGGACAACCGCACCTCCGTCATCTGTATCCAATAGTCGCACATTCAATCTAGCTAGGCGACATAATTCTTTAGTTATTTCTAACTAGTTGGCTTCAATACCATACAAACTCCCCATATACTTGCATATTAAGGCATCTTCTACGACATTCGCCTTGCCGTTGTGGTATAAAATATTAATGTCATAATCCTTTAATAGTTCAAACCACCTTCTTTGTCTCAAATTCAACTCATTTTGCCAAAATATATACTGTAAACTCTTATGGTCCATAAATATATGAATATGAACTCCATATAGGTAATGATGCCATATCTTCATGGCAAAGATCAATGCCGCAAACTTAAGATCATGAGTCGGGTAGTTCAACTCATGCTTTCTTAACTCTCTCAAAGCATATTCTATAACCTTCCCGTACTGCATCAGAACACATCCTCATACAACTCCGGAGGCATCACAGTAAACCTCATACCCATCGATACCTTCTGGTAGAGCCAACACAGGTGCGAATGTCAACTTGCCCTTCAACTCCTGAAAAATGCGCTCAAACACATCTGACCACTAAAACTTGGCTTCCATGTGAGTAAGATTTGTCATAGGTGCGGAGATAGAAGAAAAATCCTTCACAAATCTTTGATAATATCATGTTAAGCCCAAGAAACTACGTACTTCAGTATGGGTCGTGGGCCTCGGCCAATCCTTTATGGCCTCAATCTTCTGACTATCCACTTTGATACCCTCTGAAGAAATTATATGGCCCAGAAAGGTAACATAATTCAACCAAAACTCACATTTAGAAACCTTGGCATACAACTTATGGTCCTGGAGCATCTGTAACACCACTCGAAGAAGATCTTCATAGTCTTCCTCACCCCGCGAGTACACCAAAATATCATCAATGAATACGATCATAAAGATATCTAAAAATGTCTTGAATACCATATTTATTAGAGCCATGAAGGCCACTGGCGCGCTAGTGAGTCCAAAAGACATCACCCGAAACTCAAAGACCATACCTGGTTCAAAAGGTTATCTTCGAGATATCTTTCTACTTTACCCTTAACTGGTGGTATCCCAATCTCAAATCAATTTTTGAGAAATACTTGGCACCCTGCAATTGATCGAATATATCATCGATCCTCTGAAGTAGATATTTATTCTTAATGGTGACTCTGTTCAATTGCCTATAATCAATACACATCCTCAGGGAACCATCCATCATACGAACAAACAATACCCATGGCAAAGTGCTAGGCCTGATAAAATCTTTTCCAATAAATCTTTCAACTGATCCTTCAGTTCCCTCAGCTCCACAAGAGTCATTCGGTAAAGAGAGATAGATATCGGTTGCGTATCTGGAAGTACATCAATAGTAATCTCAATTTCCCGCTCTAGAGTGATGCTCACAAGATCATTCAAAAACACATCGGAATACTCATTAACTACAGGAATGGATTGAAGGGTTAGAGGCTCTGCATCTACTTCCCTGACCCAAACCAAATGATACATATATCCCTTAGAAATCATTTTCCTGGCCTTTTGGTAGGAAATAAACCTACCTTTAGACGTAGCTAAATTGCCTTTACATTCGAGGGTCGGCTCACCTGGAAAACTAAATTTAACAATCTTTGTTTGGCAATCAATGTGTGCATAACAATAAGCTAACCAATCCTTACCCATAATAACATCAAACTCAATCATAGGTAACTCAGCAAAATCAGCCAAGGTAGGACGGTTACAAACTATCACGGTGCAATTTCTATAAATTTTCCTTGCTATAATCATCTCACAAACCGGTGTAGCCACTTCATATGGCTTGGAAATAACCCTGGTTCAAACCCAAACTTGCTAGCAACAAAGGGCGTAACATAGGACAAATTGGAGCCCGAATCTATCAATGTATAAATATCATAACTAAAACACATATAGTATAGCTGTAACAACATCCGGAGATGACTCTAAATCATGGCGACATGATATCATAGGTGCAGTTCTGGGAACCGCCTGAACTGGAAGCTTCTCCTCGGCCTCTTCCTCTACCTGCTGGGATCTGCGTCCCACCACTCTACGGGTGTACACTCGATGAGGATGCTGCTATCTACCCCGTCATCTGAGCTGCACCACCTCTACCCCTACTCGGACACTGGCATATATAATGGCTCCCTGATGACACTAGCTCGAATGTGCCTTACCACACTGGCCACAAAGTGGCAATAGTGGTCTTATCTGGCATGAACTCTCTTACTTCTAAAAACCCGAAGCTTTCGAACTCTACCCCCGCCTAGAGTAAGCACGCCTGTCATATCTAGGCTCCTGAAACTGAGATGGAGCACTATTGGCAAACTGAGGTGGATGCTTAGGAAACCACTACCTAGAGCAACCTGATGCTTCCCCGAATGACCCAGCTGATCTGGCCCTCTTAGTCAACTCCCTCTCTGTATTTTTATCATCTTGGAGTTGGCGCTTGCGGTCCTCAATACTTTGAGAATAGACTTATATCCTGGCAATGTCCATGCCCCTATTCATAGAGGCTGTTGTACAATCACTAATTAGATGCAGATCCAAACTTGATACAAATCGCTGAGCTTGAGCCCTCATCGTATCTACAATATTCAGGGCATATCTAGATAGAGAATCAAACTGGGAGGTGCATCTACAAGAAATAATGATCAAGAAACTGGGAGGTGCATCCGCAGAGATCATGGTACATCTACCATGGCCTCTCGTACCTCTAGTTGGAAATAATGATCAAGAAAAGCATCCGCAAACTCTTCCCATACTGGGCCTCGAGACCGCTCTCAAACCTCGTACCATAAAATAGGCACATCTCGCAATCTAAAAGAACCTAACTCAACCGCCTATCTATCCAAAGAATGTATAACCCTCAATACCCTCTATATCTGAAACATGCATAACCCTCAATACCCTCTGCATCTGATCAATAAAATCATGCTGGTTTGCACCTGGATTGGTACCGGTAAACACTAGGGAGCTTAATGCAAAGAATTCTTGGGTCCTGGAGCTTCCTATACCATCAAAAGACCCAATACCTGTGGAACTCCATATCTGACGTTGTTGTGAAGTGACAATTTGTGAAAATAACTGCACAACACTTACCACACCCTCCTCTAAAGACTCAGGTGGAGTAACTAGGGCAACCAGATTTGGTAGAGCTTGAGGTACTGTGTCCTGAGGAACTGGAGGTACTGAGCCTTCTCTAATCTCCTCCCGTGGAGGTTGAATGGGTGACACATAGGAGTGCGACTCTCTCTGGACCTCAACTCTATTGATCTGGTTGGGCAGGGCATTACTAGTACTTGCACCCCAATCAGCGCTGGCAAGAGAACTAGCAGTAGCTCTAATAGTAACTGACATGACTACAAAAAAGAGTAGACGACGTATTAGACTCAAAATCATGTAACTTCGCTTTATAGCACGATCTATGAAGTGAAAGAACATCAACCATCCCTAAATGTCTGGAAGCCTATTTTTTATACGTGTGGTGCACAACACACCCATAAACAAAACTACTAGACACCACTCACAAACTCCCTAGGACTGACTTGCTCTGATACTATGTTTGTCACACCCCAAACTAGGGGGTGTGGCCGAACCCGGTGATGTACTAGCCTGAGCGTACCACTCTAATAACCAGGCTCCTATATGATTAGAACATCTGACTAATAAGGATATACTTGGATACAATCCAACAATAATACTATATGAGGGACGATAAGGCCACAATCTGTAAGACAAACTGTGATACAACCTTTGAAAGTGAATAAAGAGGGATCAACCCAACATATGTATATAAACAAGACCGATAAGGTCACAACTCAAGTTGAAAAAATACAACCTAGCTAACAAGTCTATAAATCATATCTATACATACAAGACAAGTTATGAGCATCTACGAGTGCATGTACTGTCATATGGTTAGGGCCTTACCCATTATGTACATATCTATACAAAACATACTCAACACCTGACTAGGAAGCTTCGGGAAAAGACAAAGCTTACACACTGATGGCTGAACTCAACAGCTCCTACTAAGGTGGTCTATCAAGGCCCCTATCAGAACCTGCGACATGAACACACAGCGCCCCTGGAAAAAGGAACGTCTATACAAAATAAATGTACTGGTATATAAAGAATTAATAGTTATATGAAAATATAAGCTGTAAAGAGAATCATAAAAAACAATCCGATTCTCTGATAACCCGTGTGCCATATAGGGTGAACAATGGAACTCTAAAATTGTATTAAAACCTCTATATATAGGTCTTATTATGTAATCTTCCCTCGGTTTATAGCCCGAGGTGTGTAATATGTCACTGCCCTGAAGTAATACTCTAAGGTGTATGTATGGATGCACATATAAGTGTCTGCCTTCTGGTTATAGCTCGAGGTGTGTATAATGTACATGTATAACTGCCCACCGACTATTCATATCAGTGGTGTGAATAGCATATCTATATATATATGTAATAATGATGACACTTCTGGCCTCTTTGGAACTCATAACTCTTCGACTTTATTATGAGATGACTTTTGGTCGACTTGACGACTACTCTTTGAAATACTCCTTCTCGGAGGTTTATAAACTTTGGATGTGCACCCAACAAACCACAAACATGGAATACAATAATAACAAGAGCTACTTCCTACAATGAGTAAATTATATGCGAATAGAATGAAACTTTCAATATTTTTTTTAAAACGATAAACACTTTGGATTTCATACTCTTGAAATAAGGGATGGCCTTACATACCTGTGTCACTTAGTTAAAAATGTCTCACATACCCTTGGATGCTTTATGAGTGGTTATCTACACAATATAGAGGTTTTGGATTAAGATACAATCGATAAACTAAGAATCGATTTGCTAGAACAATTCAACGAACACTTAAAGTGCATACTTCTCTAGTTATGGTGTTCATGGCTACCAGCCATGTTATCTATTCTCCTTTAATACAACACCAAAAACATCATCAACAACAATAACAATAACAACAAGAAGCTACAATACATGATTTCTAGCACCATGTACTTCTGTTTTAAACCATAATCATACCCAAGATTACTAAAAAACTATCCAAGATTCATACAAACTCTTTCATGGAGTTCTAGCTCAACTACCACAAGTTTATTTTATCCATAATCTCAATAAGGATATGAGATGTTTAGAGATCATTAATAGCATCAATATCTTACCTTAACTCAACCAAGAAAACTTGTAGCATCAACTCTTCTCCAAGCTTCAAGAATATCCTTCACTCATCATGCTACCAAGGAGATTTACAATCTCTTGATGATTATCTATGGAGGATTTACCTTCTAATTGATATGGAACTGATCTTAAATGGTATAAGAACCCTATGGAAATGTTTGAGAGTATTTGAGAAGTGTTGGGAGTGACAATGAAGCCTTAGTTGGGTTATAAAGTCATAGAACTGCCCCCACCACTTCGAGTTTGCAGTGGCAAATGCGGCCGCAAGTCCCTCTAATCTTTTGGCAGTGGACAGTCCAAAAATGTCCTCAATGCGACCTAAATGCATTTTGATAGACATAGTTTGCTGCCGCATTCTATGTCTATTCAAATGCATTTTCGCAGAACATATGTAACTTTTTGTACTGATGTCCGATGGACCTCCACCATATATGATTGGAAATATATTTAAAAGATCTACAACTTTTATGCCTTGTTTTTTCCAAAAATCATAACTTACAATGGTGTAATTCTCCATTGAAGTAAGGTCTCGCGAAAACTCGCTTGGAAACATGCTTCGTAGGGTAGCTTCCGACTATGCTTTGGCCAAAGACTCTTCTTATACCTTGGTTAATTTTCAAAATAGTTCTTACATTCCTCCTATTTGTTCCATTATGATTCCATCATATGGGTCTATCCTTAGCCCGAAGGTACGAGGGGTTACACGTTAGTTAACCTTCCGGGGAAACGACATACAAATTACGGGGTGTAACAAGTTTGGCCTCAGGGGTTAATGAGCAGAACCTGGTACAAGGAGAAAAACAACAAAGGCCAGAAAAGTTTACAACAAAGCAAGTAGAGATAGAGAAGCAGCAAAATGAAGAACATAATAAGGGAAATATGTAGAAATGTCAAATAGTACCTACAAGGATAGGTACTAAGATAAATGAGATAAGGACCACAAGAGAAAATGATTTAGATGAGCATGAATTAGAGCAGAATGTGAAGGCAATGGCCAGAGCAAGAGGTATATCAAGAGAGGCTTAGTAAGAGGAAAAAAGAGAGTACAAAGGATCATAGCTTACCACCTTGGAGTGGGTACAAACAATATGTACTGTCCATAAATCCAATTGTTAATGATGAATGCTCTCATATGAAATATTAGGTCAGTGAATAAAATGGAATATTTCACCAGGCTTGTACAACTGTAGAACAAATACCATTTTGGTTGTGTGGGATTGATGGAAGCTTTTTAGGATCCTGATAAGATTGAAATATATAGGAGGAGAATTGGGTTACAACATGTTGTGGAAAACTGCTCAAGGAAAATATAGGCATTTGTGGATGACATGTTTGAAATTCAATTTTTGATAGATCATTTACAGCAACTGAGCATTAGCCTGAAGATCTGGGAAACTCAGGAAGAGATGGTAGTTACTTTAGTGTATGCCAAATGTTCTCAGATAGAGGGATTGGAACTGTGGGAATCTCTTAATGATATGGGTAATTCAATGTAACAGACATGGTTAATAGGAGGTGATTTTGAAACTATTATGATAGATTTAGAAAAGTATGGGGGATTACCAATCACAATTAATAAAGTCCAAGATTTTAGAGCCTGCATGCAGAACTGTGAGGTAATTGACTTGGGTTTCAAAAGCAGTACTTATACTTGGTGGAATGGGAAAATTATAAATGATTGTATCTTCAAGAGGTTGGTTAGGTATTTGGGGAATCAGACTTTATAGAACACTTTACCTGGGTTTGATATAACACACTTATTCAAAATAGGGTCTAATCATGCTCCATTTTTGATAACATATTCAAGAAACCCTGGAGTATGTGATCAAGGTTTATGAAGCACATTTTGAAATACAACCAACCCCAAGAAATAGAGAAGTCTTCAAAGAGTGCAGGCTGATCTTATTAGGTTGTTAGATTTGGAGGAGGAGTTTTGGAAACAAATATCTAGGTTGTAGTGGTTTCAAGATAGGTACATCAATACTAGGTTCTTTCATGTATATGTACAAGGAAGAAGGAAGAGGCTGCAGTTTAAAATGATACAAGATTAGACTAGGAATTGGTTGAAAGAAAAAGAGGAAGTCGTGGGGGAAGCTCTTAGATTTTACCAAGAAAAGTTTACTAAAGAAAGGGATCCTACTGATTTTGAGATGCTGGATCATGTCCCTAAAATAATCTAAGATGCTGAGAAGGAATCAATTGTTGATATGTCAAGTAAAGAAGAAATTAAAAATGTGGTTTTCAGCCATATGGAGAAAGTGCAGAGGGTCCTGATGGTTTCACATGTCTATTTTACCAGACTTGTTGGGATATTATTAAAGAAGATATTGTGAATATGGTTAAAGCATTATTCTATAGGGCAGAGTTACTCATATTTATTACTCATACTAATTTGGTACTACTGCCAAAAAAGGATGTCATTACAACTTTTTTTACATGAGGCCAATTAGTTTGAGTAACTTTATGAATAAAATCTTTTCAAGATTGATTCTTGAAAGGATGGGCAATAGGTAGGCAGATATTGTATCCTTGAATCAGGTTGGTTTGTAAAGGGGAGAAGTATTATGGAGAACATCTTGCTTACATAGGAAATTGTTGATGATATTAGGCAAAGAACCAAGGATGCCAATGTTGTATTGAAATTGTACACGGCCAAAGCATATGACAGGGTAACTTGGCTCTTCCTAACAAAGGTGTTGAGGAAACTGGATTTCCATGAAAAGTTGATAGATATGGTGTATAGAATTCTGAACAATAACTGGTATTCAGTACTGATAAATGGGCAACAAAATGGATTCTTTCAACTTCAATGGGAATTAAACAAGGAGATCCTTTGTCCCCAACCTTTTTCATCCTAACTTCTGAAGTTCTCAGTATTAATTTAAATGCATTACGTGACATACCATAGTTCAGGGGATATGGTATGTCAGAATGGATTCCAAAAGTGAATCACCTAACATATGCAGGTAATATAATTATTTTCTCCTCAACTGATGTTTTATCTGTGGAACTGATTATGGAGGTGTTGAATAAATATGAAAAAGTTTCTGGGTAGACAATTAACAAAGAAAAGAGTTATGTGTACATGTATCAAAATGTCCCAGGGGACATAAGTATCACTGTGGAGGTTGTTACTGGAAAGAGAGGAAAAAGTTTCCTTTTATATATTTAGTCTGTCCATTCTTTCATAGAAGAAAAAAGAAAGTGTTCTTCAAAGGAATTCTTATCAAGATAATGAATAGATTGCAAGAGTGGAAAGGTTAAATGTTGTCTTTTTGTGGAACAGTTATTCTAATACTATAGGGGGAAGAGCAGACATTGGGTTCTTGAAATAATTTATGTATGCCTACCAAAGAGGGGGAGTGGGATTTAGGTCTCTACACGATGTGTCAATGGATTTATACTGTAAATTATGGTGGAACTTTAAAACTAAGCCATCTCTATGGAGTACCTTCCGCAACAACAAGTACTATAAGAAGGAGAATGCAGTGATAGTTCAATGGAAATATGGGACACAATCTTGGAAGAAGATCCTACATGCAAAGGGGTTGGTCGAACACCTGATTTGGTGGTAAACCAAAATGGGAAATTCCCAATTTTGGTTTGACAACTGGACAGGAATGATGGCTCTTTATTATGATGTGACATGAGATGTATATGATGCAAGTGTACATAATGTAAATGAGCAAGTGGCTAGGGGGAGTGGAATGTGATAAAATTAGAAACCATGTTACCTGAAGACATTATCCAACATATTTCAAAAACACAATTGCACCACCAAGAGAATATAAAGGGATAGACAAACCTTGGTGGTTGTTGGATAATAAGGGAGTTTTTACTGTAAAATCAGCTTGGGATTATGTGAGATTGAGGAGTCATGAGCTAGATATTTATAAGTATATGTGGGTAAAAGTAATTCCATTCAAACTGGCTTTCTTTATGTAGATATGTTGTAAATTTAAGGTGTCAATGGATGATGTGCTTAAGAAGATAAAGTATAATATTGTATCTATATGTTGGTGTTGTTCCACTCCAAAACAGGAAACAACACAACACATGTTCCTAAAGTCCTATGTAGCTAACAGAGTGTGGTATCATTATGTTCAAAAGCAGGGATTTCTATGGAGGGCTTACAATTACAACAACTGATAATTAGGTGGTGGCAAGCACTAGAAACAGGGAGAAGTAAATAAATTTTTAAGGTAGTTCCAGCCATAATAATTTGGGAATTGTGGAAGAGTAGGAATACTATAAAGCATGGAGATAGCAGAGATCAATGGAAATAGTTATTTATCGGATAATCAATACTATTCAGAGACTAGTACAAATAAGGAACCCCTCAGTCAAGAGTTGTTCATACAAATGAGAGGATTTGATCAAGATGTTGGAGGGATGGATAGCAAAGATTAAAGTCAGCAAGGTGATATGGAAATACACTCCAACAGGGTTGTTAATGTGCAATATTGATGGTGCTTCAAGGGGAAATTCATAAGAGAATTTGATTTATGCTAAGGCAGAGGAGATTGGAATTACAACAAATATTGATGTTGAAGTGCTTGCTATTCTGGAAGCTATGAGATTCTGAAGGGTACAAGTACTAGATAACATCATAGTCCAAACTGATTCAAAAGTGGTGTACAGATCTTGGATGAGGGATGGAAGCCACCTTGGGGAATTGCCATATGGATTGAAGAGATTAGAGAATTGAGAACCAACATGACTATAATTTTCAGTCATATTCTCATAGATGGGAATAAATTGGTAGATGCATTGGCCAATCAGTCTTTAGATGAAGCCTCGGTTAACTGTCACTTATTTCGATAATTACTAACTATATGCAGAAAGATTCTCAATAGTGATAAATCACAAATTCCCTATTTTAAAATCAAGGCTAAAGGATAAATGGAAGTGTGTGAGGAGTTAATGAAAGGGGAGGTAGATGGAGAATAGGGAAAGGGAGAAAGGAACAAATTTCTATCATCGTGTTCAAATTCAACAGGAGGAGAACAAGGAGGTATTTTCTAACTCTTTTTGTCTATTTTACAGGTCTACATTTATAATATGACAGCACACAAGCAAGGAATAAACAAATTGACACAAAATCACAACAACTACATAAACAGTCCACATGAACAAATGATATCTACAAATTCAAAGAATTGGTTCCACAAAAACTATAACATACATATTCAAAGTATTGGAATGGGAGAAAGTACACACAACACAAACTCAATAATAACACAGATAATCGATTCAACAACACAGTCACTATTTGTGGGATGGTAGAGAAGATCAAGGCACCAATACAATTGATACGTGAGGAACGGCACACAAGACGCATAAAAGTGGAGGAATCCAAACTCTATTTTAGCAGATCCATCACATGCAATAAAAGAACAACATAAACCGGTGAAGATGGAAGAAAAATAGAAGCAGCGGAGCCAATGTAAACTTACCATAGCTCAGAAATGAACGGATAAACCCCAACATGACCACTGATTGGACAAATTATAGGAGAATCAGCACAAGGATGAGTGTGACATCATCATCACCTCTAATCATCGATGCTCTGGTTATTATTTTTGTCACGACGGCGCAAACAATGAAGAATGAGGACCAGCTGAAGAGAGAGAAACTCAAGCAATAAAATAGGGTTCCGACAACAAAAAGCGGATATTTTTTCAATTTTTATTTTCTTTTTATTTATTTTTTATTTCTCCAGATTTTTGGATTTTACGGACCCAATTTTTGAATTGTTTTGTTTTAATAAATAAATGGCCTAGAAATGGGCACATTTAATTTTAAAAATAAAAACCAAAACCTGGTGTCACTAGTACAATAACTTGCTAAAATAGTAATACATGTCTGGGATACAACCTGAATATACTGTCTAGGAATAGGAAAGACATGAAATAAAGATAGATGGGGAATCTAGTGCACGGATCATGATAGTAACTCACTCTGAATCCTATAAATGGCCTCCTCAATGAATGACTAAATCTCGAGATCCGCTCGTGCTAGGAACTGAATCTGCATATAAAATGGTGCAGCAAGTGTAGAGTGGGTACGGGGAAACAATGTGTACTCTGCAACATCGTTGCATACAAGTCAAATAATAATAATAACGATATGGAAATTCTATGAAATGCAAGGCATTTCCATCGCCACTACATACAAGCTCCTTAAATAAGGAGCGCAAACCATGGGGGGCTCGCGAGGTCCATATACTATCCGGCATCATTTTCCATTGGGTTCTCTAGCCAATATTAGGCTTCCAATCACATTACTCATACTTTCTTAGGCTCACATTACCTATCTCTAGCTAATCTAGGTCATATCAATCTCATCACTCCGTCCGGAACCATTTCTCATCATACCCAACATATGTATCCTTAAGTGTAATATGCATGAGATACCATATGAAAGCATGAATATGGAATGCACACAATAAACAACCAATGCTAATAAAATAATGATCCATGGAGTCTATATACCAAAAATAAACCAATTCCATGACTAATTGAAGAATCGTTATTTTTCCCCCTAGGGTTCTTACACCCAAATCCTTAACCCAAATCATGATTCTAGCATAGAATTCCTTAATAATCCAAGATATAATGACAAAAGGAGGATTATAAACTTACCCTTATGAAGAATCTTGCAAAACCCTTATAAAATATCTCCAATCCGAGGTCCCAAGATATAAATATGAGAATAGAGTGAATGAGATCATTTTTGGATTTTTTAAATGGATGAAACAATGCCTTCATCGCGACCCCGAGACCCACATCGTGATTGCGAAGGCTGAAATTCAACCCATCCAAGTTACTCATCGTGACCACATCATTGGCCACTATGATTGTGGAGCTTGGTCACGCGACGCATCGCGGCCTTCTTCACGCAATCGCATAGAACAAAACCAGTAGCTGCACACCAGATTTTTCTCATGTGTTTCCAACATCAAATCGACCCTCGGGAATAATCTGGGAACCCCTCCCACCCTCCCCAAACACAAATCAATTATGAAAATTAATCCTAAATATGCAACGAAACTTCTTGCGCACTCACAAGGTTATCTTGACCGTGGTCAACTCCAATTCTCTTAAGAGCCAAATTTCCAACAGAGTCCAAAATACCCCTGATTCCCTCGGGAACTAAACTAATGACTCGACTAAGTCATAAGTGACATTCCAGAAATAATAGAATTGATGAAACTTCGAAAAAGACTCATTTACCTCAGATGTTGACTTTAGCCGACCCAAATCCTTTCTTTGACTTAAGAATCCTTAAATATCCTCAAACATACCTGAAACTCACTCGAATTATTGGGGACTCGTCCAAACCATCTATATAAGTCAAAAATCATGTTCCGGATCTAACAGAACCATCAAAATTCCATCCTGAACCCATTTACCCAAAAGTAAACTCTTTGTCAAACTTCTCAAACTTATAACTTTAAAATTTCAAAACATAGATTTTTCTTTCGCGATTTCCATCCCATTGCCTCGGGAATTATGCCACCCATCTCTGCATGTCATAAACATCAATACAAAGATAACATAATTAATACATTTTCAATTAAAGTCTTGTTTCTTCCTGTGACCATCTTTCACCATAAATAGGCATATTACATACTAAAACTAACTTAATTTGTCAAAAACCAATCAAAAAAACTCTAAAACTAGTTTCTTCAATTTATACGGGGCATACATAATATTACAAAGTCAACATAATCTTTAGGTTGCCAATCAGAGCATGTTTTCTCAAAATGACCAATTAATCAAAATAATTAAATACTGGAATTTCTAAAATAAAACCTTCTCCCAAAGTGAACCGAATGATATCCGTTTGACTTCAAATTTTTCGAGCAAGTCAAAATAATTATTACGAAGCTTCAGGAACAAACGACATGCAAAATAGAGCATCAGTTCTCAAAATGACATACTGGGGTGTTATATCGTCCACCACTTGAACGCACGTTTATCCTCAAACGTAATAAGAAAGATGATATTTGAACTATCGAATAACTACGGATATCTACTTCACATGTCCAACTCGACCTCCCAAGTAGCCTCTATGACTAGATAATGCCTGTTACACCCCATAGTTTCTCGTTCTGCCGTGATGTTAATGGATAATGAAGTTCCGGGAAAAGGTATGACCTTACGAAAGAATAATGAAGGTTTACAATTTGGTTATGGAAGTACCGGAGTGTCCTAGAGTTAAACGGATCAAAGAAAGTATGTGTCGATGAAAATAGAAATCTGGGAAGTTTGCCTGTGTAGTTGACGGACTATCAAATACTTTGGAGGACCATCAAATTTCCCAAGGTGAGCCGTCAACCTTCCTCGCAGTTTGACAGGAAGAATGAAGAACCGTCAGAAGTTTGACGGTCCGTCGAGTGTACTCTCAATCTACGATGGTGTAGAATATTTTACGGGTTTATATTGAAATTTCCCAAATTGCAGTTCATTTTCCTCTATACCAAACCCTAGCAATGTCCCCTAAATTATCTCTAGCATACTCCGACATCCCCAAGTCGAAATCGAAGCCTATTACGCAAGGATAACGTGATAAAATCCAAAAGTAACATAGTAATATTCCTCTCCGTATCAAGTTGGGTTGGAGAACCATTGGGAATAAAACTGCCCACTATTTTAAGAAGGATTTTATATGTAAAGGTATGATTTACCCATCTCTACTTATGATATTTCTTAATTATCGATTTGGAGGAAGTTATGAAAAAAGTTTTCATGATCAAAACATCGCAAAATTGTGAAATATCTGTAATATGAATTATTAGGTTATTTTACTCTAGGTATGAGTTGAATTAGATGATAGTACTGATTGTATATGTTATGGATTAAGGAATAGGTTTGATAGGTTGTGAGACTAATTCACATGAGTTTTCCGTACAAGGAAAGTTTAAAGAATTACCTATGCCTAGGAATTGTCGAAGAACACCTGGCTAAAGTTTATGGAAATTGTATTTAGATTAAACCATGAGATTAAATTACATAAGCATCCCTTGTAAAGAAGTTTAAAAACCCGAAGTGTTTACGAAAGTCGATAAGATACCTAATCGAAGTTTTATGCAATTTAGATTTGATATTGATAGTACTTCCTTATATGATATAGATGATCATTCGTAAGAGAAGCGAAGACTGGTAGAACGATCATAGCAACAAAAACCATGGAATTTTTAAAATCATGAATCCAGAAAGTTATTATTTTCAAAAAGAAACGTGAGTGTTCCACTCTATTATCTATCAAAAGTCTCTTATTGAGAAATATTCATTGCTTGTTCATATTCTTATGATCCATGTCGTTGGTTACTGAACTTATCCTAAGTCTTCTAGAAAAAGCATTTTTAAGAATGAATCATCGAGTCGACCAAGGTTCGCGTCAAGGTAAAGTCTAAAGATCTATAAGTTCCAAAAGAGGCCAAAGGGCCATGGCTGTCACAGTCTATTGTCAACACCCCGGAGCCCCCTTTGGTGTTGATATATTGTTCGTTAGCATATGATATCATGCACACAATAATGAGCATGCATATAGAGGATTGGGTTGCATATTCCACAATATATACATATAGAGGATCGGGTTGCAAGTTCTGCAGCATATCCTTATAAAGGATCAGGTTGCACATTCCGTAACATATATGTATGATGGATCGGGTTGCGCGTTCCGCAACACACCCATTGACTAGGGTGCATATTGCATTGCATATTCATATATACACCTAAGATTAATGACATGTTATACCTTGCACTATAAGACAAGGATAGTTACACAGTAAAATCCAAGCCAAATAGGTTGTATTAAGTTTCAATGTTTCATTATTCTCCCTGTGTGACCCCCAGGTTGCTTATGCTATCCCTTACAGCTATTCGCTTCATATTATTTATATGCTTTCCTTACAATTCACAAATTTATATTGTTATTCATGCTTAGCATACTTAGTACATTATTTCGTTCAAAATACCCCGAGTCCCTCAGGAACCGAACCAATAAATTGACTAAGTCATAAATGACATTCCGGACCTAAACAAATTGACCAAACTTCAAAAACAGACTAATTTACCCCCGATGTTGACTTTAGTCAACCCAAATCCTTTTTTAACTTAAAAATCCTTTAAAATCCTCTAACTTACCGAATCACTCGGGACTCATCCCAACCATCCATCTAAGTAACAATTAAGTTCTGAATCTAACAAAACCATCAAAATACGATTCTGGGCGCATATACTGAAAAGTCAACTCTTATTCAAACTTATAACTTTAAAATTTCAAAACATAGATTTTATTTTGCGGTATCCATCCTATTACCTCGGGAATCACACCACTCATTCCCTCAAGTCATAAACATCAATACAAAGCTAACGAAATTAATATATTTTCAATTAGCATCTTATTTCTTCCCGTGACCATCTTTCACCATGAATAGGCATAATACATACTAAAACCTAATTAATTGTCAAAAATCAATCAAACGAACTCTAAAATTTGTTCTGTCAATTTCTACGGGTCATAAATAATATCATAAAGCCAACAATATCTTCAGGTCACCAATCAGAGTATGTTTTCCCAAAATGATTAATTAATCCAAATAATTAAATACTGGAATTTTCAAAATGAAACCTTCTCCCTAAGTGAACCAAATGATACTCACTTGACTTTAAATTTTTGTGAGCAAGTTGAAATAATTATTACGGAGCTTCTGTAACAGACGACACACAAAATAGAGCATCAATTCTCAAAATGACCGACTGGATTGCTACATTCATCCTAATATAGTTCTAACATAGAAACTGAGCATTACTATTGTGAGATATGATTTCATGGAATTTAGAGTATCAACTGTTCATAAGTATTTTGTGATTCATGGTTGAGACTCATAGTTTCACAACCCAAATCACTGATCGTGCGGGCACCTATCTTTTTCTCACCTGGTAGGCGAACCAGTCCCTTATAGATTCATCCAACAACATAAATAAATAATATGAGCAATAGAAGTCTGAACACATAGATATATGATAATGCGAAATACAATAACTACCCAAGGAGTTTGGTCTGAATAGCATCATGCAATTCAATGAATACAACAACCAAAATCATAGATATGAGTGGATGTATTATGAATGTACGTGTGATGCAATGCAATGCAATGCAATACATTGGCCAACTGTCTCATATCATACATGTTGACACCCAATTTTGTCCCATCTTTTTTGATTTATTTGCAATTTTAAATATTTTTGACACCTCAAAAAATATTTTTTATATATATACATATAGGCATTTATATACATATATATTATTATTCTCAATGTTGTTGTTGTTATTATTATTATGATTCGTATTTCTACAACCATTTGCCTTTTTGAATCATGATCATAGTTTCTATTGTAATATTCTACATTATTTTATTTTTAACAAAACGACATCCTTTTTATTTTATTTTTTAATTAAGCATTAAGCATTTCACAAATATTACGTTTTATTATTATCGCATCTTATACTATATTCTAAATAATTTTACATTTTTTTATTCAAAGCTTTTAATATTAAACCCCCTTTTTTTTTATCCATAACCCATTTCATTTCCCAACCCAAAACAATTTTCTACCTAAACCCCTAACCAAACCAAGCCCAACCGAAACCCTCCAAACAAAAGCCCAATCGGCCAAAACCCGAGCCCAAACTCCCCAATTAAATTCCCATATAACCCAACCCAAACCCACCAAAACAACCCATAACCCACCAAAACGGCCCAAAACCCCAACCAAATAAACCAACCCACCACTCCCCCTCGACCAACCCATTGACCCAACTTACCCGACCCGTCCCCCTTACCCCATTTTAAAATTCCCCAAAACCTAAAAACCCTCTGTTAAGCCGCACACCCCTACACCCCTACCCCTACGCCTGACACCACCAATCGCCGACACCGCCGCCTGACACCACCAACCTACCCCATCATCTCTCACCGCAACACATGCCCCAAGAAATTGCCCCAAAAATCAGTTTTTTGTCCCCTTTATTTTGAAATTCGAATTCATTTTTAGGGGGGTATGAGGGGGGTTGAACGTTGAGTTTGAGACCTATAAACCCCCCCCCCCCTTTTGCATTTGTTTGGGGAGGTTTGATTTTCGGATAAAAAGGTTCTTTTTTTTAGGAGTTTTCAATTCGATTTTTGAGTTCGAAATTTAGATTCAAGTCTTCGGTCGTATTGTATTTTTATTGGTGTTGTTCTTCACTAAAAATCCGAAATTTCCTTAAGAACATTTCTTTCTTTTGCATGTATTCTTCACCTTAAGGGTTCGAAAATTATTGGGTTTTTGGTGTTAAAGAATCTAGAATTTTTGTTGTTTTCCCACTGTTTTTGGGTTCCGGGTTGGGTCACTGCCGGGTCGGGTCAAAACATCAGAAACAGACTTACAAAAACAGAATCCTGTTTCAGAGAAAAATCAGAATTCAAAAATCCAAAATCTGAATTCTAAACATTCTCGAGCGGATTCGACGATTCAAAGCACGCATCGGTTCGCTGCCCGGAGAAGGTCCGTAAACTCAAATTCCTCTCAACTTTAGTTTCCTTCTGTATTTCTTTATGTTCTTTTGGTTAATCATGTGTTAGTTATGCTTGTTTATATTATTGTGTCCATCCATGCCTTAATATGATGTCTGTCCAGCCTGTTTTAGCTAATCTATGTTTATATTTTGTTTATTAAGTTAACTATTAGGTTCATACTTAATATAATATGCCAAGTATGTTATTTAATACCTGTTTAGAAAGGGCATGATGTTGATTAGTTAGGCATTTCATGATATTTCCTATTGTAGTTGTTTGCATCTGGTTTGATCATTAATACTTGAACATGCTAGGTCAGGCTTATATTCAGCATTATGTGATGTATGTGTTGCTTTTAATACTTGTTTTAGCTTAAGATTATGTTATAGGTGACTAGTACAATGTTTGACCATCATTTGTATCAATTACGGTCTGAGTATGTGGTCATGTCCTTAACCTGTTTAAGATTATAAGAGTAGTGAGGGCCTAGGGTTGTATCTAGGTGATCTGGGAATGTGTTTGTTGTCTTTATTTACCTGCCTTTTCTATGAATAATGAATGATAGGATAGCTTCAGTCCTGAATCCCTACAAACATGTTTGTGAACCTGTATGCATAAGTTTAGGATAATGAATTGTCATAAGGAGCTTTGTTATGTGTTAGTTTCTGGACCTTGGCTGATCATGTTAGACACAAGATGTTGAAGTATGCCTGTCTCACTAAGTTCCTGCAGCTAGTTCAGTAGATGTTAGATGTTTACTAGCCATGGTATGATAATTATTTGACTTGGGTCTGTTTGACAATCATTTTAACCCCACTGTATTTGTTTTGGAAGAGTCCCATGTCTAATGTACAACATAACCATAGTCATGTGTGTGTGTCTTGGCCTAAATGACCCTACATACTTAGAATGTCATTTGGGATTGATTATTTGGCTCATATCTGTTTTGTCTCAAATGTCTACTGAACAGGTTACAAGCTTGTACTACTTTTTTAAGTGTAAAAATGTCTCCACTTCAACATGAAAAAAAAATCTCTTGAGTCACTATGACTTATCTTTTAAATTGATTGGTTGTGTGTTTAGTTAGGCCTAACCAACCTTCTGTACTTGAAGATGACGTGTTGTCCAATATGATCCTCAAATTAGTCATGTAATGTTTTTTACTTGCCTCAATGCTTCCGAAGTTCTGTTATGTAGCATGAATAGGGTCTGGTATACTCAGTTTTGTCTTGGTTGATTCTGTACATTTGAAATGTGAGATTCTATTTGGTTTGTTAGGTTGAATATACATTTGTATTGCCTATTTTCACTATGATAATGCCATCACTGCATGGGAAATCTCCTAAGATAGCCAAATGTTATGCCTTTATGGGCTTGTTGTCTGTATATGACATTTTGCACTTAGTTGAACTAGTTGAATGCCATGTAAGTTGCAGCCTTTGTTTGCATTTCACACCTTAATTTTTAATATTGTTTCATGTAGTAAACATGTATAAGGAACAATATGATGTTAAAACTGCTCAAGTAGAAATGGTTTAGTAAATAATTTGAACATGTCTCACTTAGGAAAAAGAAAATGTATTTGTCTCTTGCTAAGTTGTGCATCCATATCCATAATGTCTACCTATGTGTATGTGTTATTCTCTTTGTTTTGGATCTGTCCATGAGAGAATTCCTATTCTTTTTTACAAGTTGATTAAGTCTGGTGTGTTAGAAATGGTCCACACCGGCTATGTTGGTATTCTCCAGTTCCCCTAAATGGTTATTTGGCTCATCCTTTTTATCCTATTAATGCCTACTGAATTGGTCATGCATTTCCCCTAAATGATTAGGTGTAAAGTCTTTTAAGTTAGCTTATATCATACTATGTTTACTAAGTTGCTGAATGATATCTGTATTAACATATTGTGCGTATTTGAACTAGTTTGTGGCGTGTTATATTACTGCCCATGTCTGCATTCTAAGTTTATTGCCGAATGTTTTCTTTCATAGTTGCCTTGTCAGAACTGTCCTATTATCTTGTTATGCTGGTTGAAAGCGAAGACAAGCTTCGGGTTGGGTTTAGCCTTCTTCGATAGCCTGCCATGCCTAAGGTTCAAGAAGCCTTTTGAATCTTGTTGCGGCATCGGAAATGAATGGTGGTAGCCCCCTTGGTCTTCTTATCTTTCAAATTTGAAGTTTAGAGTGATTGGTCTTTAAGTTTACCTTCCCCTTTATGTCTTTGTTGTGCTACCAATAGTTGTGGTATCCAGTTGCACCTTGAGATTCTGGATATATGTCATCTTTAAGTAGTTCTGGTTATGGGTTTTGTTGCATTTTGGTCTTGATTAGAGAGACCGCGATTCTTTCGCAATACTTGGGTTGATTACTGCACTTTGAGCCATTATTTTGCTGCTGCATTTGCCGCGCATAACTGCAACAATCTTGACCATTTACACTTCTTTTCGAAAATATTTTACTGCTACATTTTGAGCATATTTGATGTCTTATCACTGCTGTATTTTAGCCCAAATTGCTGCTGTTTTTCTTGGCTGAAAAATAGCTGCTTTAAGACTGCGTTTCAAGTCCACTGCTTCTGCGTTTCAAGCCCACTGCTGCGTTATTTTGAACCCATTTGCTGCTGTTTCTTGGCTGAAAACAACTTCTCTAACACTGTTTCGGACAGCCGCAATATTTCTGAAAAGTCTACTGATTTGAACAAATACTACACATTGGCCGATGAAATTGAATTCGAGGCCGCGCATTTTTTTCCTCTGTTTCAGCCGTTGATTCTCGGTCAGTTTGCCCTGTTTCAGTTTTGCTGTTTTGATAATTTACTGATTTTTGTTTCGGTATTATTTTACTATTTTTAACTAAAATACCGTAATTAGGCCGATGAAATTGAATTCGAGGCCGCGCATTTTTCGTTCCTCTATTTTCAGTTTACTGTTTTAAACATTTGTGTAATGGGTTTCTTTCTGTTTTTGCTGTTTTGATTCGTTTTATTGATTTGAACAAAATACCGCATTTAGGCCGATGAAATTGAATTCGAGGCCGCGCTTTTTTCGTTTCTCTGTTTCAGTTTACTGTTTTGGTATTTAAATATCCGTGCAATGAATATCTTACTGTTTTACTATTTTACTGTTTTGAACAAATATCGCGTCTGTTCGGGCACTATTTTTCTATTTCAGTTTGCTGATCGGTTTCAGATTACTGTTTTACTGTTTTTACTGTTTTAAACTAAACACGTCTTTTCAGAATTTGCCTCTCGTTTTTTCGCATCGCTTATCGTTCACATCGCCTACTACTCTTGCCATCGTTTCCAATCTAATTTTGCTGATTTGAACACGATTCTACACTGGCCGATGAAAAATATCCGTCGATTTTGAGGCCTCCATCGTTTGAAAGATGGAAATATAACTTCTGGGCAAGGATGAGACTTAACCTTTTTATTTCATCCGAGATCAACATGTTTAGTAGGCGAGGCGATTAAAATAACCAACAAGTTATATGTTCGCAGCCACGACGTGATTATAGTGTTCTTTTCTTTTTCATCCGAGAGACCAACATGTTTAGTAGGCGAGACAATCAAAATAACCACATTAGTCATATGTTTGCAGCCACGACGTGATTGGAATGGTCTTTTCAAAATTTAAGTCTGAGCCCTCCATGACCAAAACGCTCACTGTTTTGGATACGGATCTGAAGTTACTTTTTTTTAACTGTCTCTAACCGTTTGTTCTTGACAGCTTGCAGGGAATAAAGTAAATAAAGGCAGATATTCCTCGGAGTTTATTTATTTTAGTTATTTTCTTTAATTTAGATTTTACCCCGCTTTATATTGTAATATTATTTACCGCACTTATGTAATTATTGAAATGCTTAGAATAGGCAAACTTAGAATTAAGTCATAGAGTAGTTTAAAACTTAGAAACCCTCCGCTAGTTATTTTTTAGGCTCGTCAAGCATATTCAAAATTTTCAAAATAATTTTTTGGTCGTCTTTTATTCGCTTCATTAATCTTACAAATAAGTTTTATCCTTTTTTCCAAAATCAATGATTTCCAAAAAAGTTTACTTCTTTGGCATTATAAACTATTCATTTTTCTCCTTACTATTAGTTGTTACAAATGCATATTCTCTCAACTTTACATGTATTTTTCTTTAATATCATACAAATGCATACTCAGCACAAAAAATGCATTCTTTACTAAATATTTGCAACATTAGTTTAACTTTCTATTTTAAAATTGCATTTTTCCTTAGTATAATAATTAACCTGAGTTTGACCGGATAATCGCAAGTTAGCGGATCTTAAAGGATGCCTAACCCCTTCTCTTTAGGATAATAAAAAACCCTTATTTAGAATCTCATTAGTTTCGCAGACCATAAAATTGGAGTTGCATTGCAGCTTTTATTTAATATTTAGGTGTCCTAATTCACCGTAAAATAATTAGGTGGCGACTCCTTAATCATACCCAGGAATCACTGATACATTGTGCTCCGCTTTGACTCCTGCGGGTCGAAGTCAAAAACGGGCGCAACAATACACACATGCTCCGGGCGGAATATTTCTACGTCTTGGCAGTCATGACCCATGGTTGACCCGCAAAGTCCATGTACCACTCTCATAATCCCGGCAAAGAGCTCGGGCATTGGACACTCACGATCCTGGCAAAGACCTCGAGCATCGGACACTAAACTCTCTTTTATGTTCACCGACAAAGACCTCAGAGGATACACTCTTTCAGTTATCATTATTTCCAATCACAGTTCATTACAAATCATTATATGAAATAAGAATGTATAACATGCATGATATCAATTATACTTGTCATAAAGTATCCTTCACAATTTCAAAGTCATTTTCATAATCCTTCCATTTCCAATGATAAGTGAGATATCAAGAGAGAGATGAATACAGATACAAGTCACAAACATAGAAAATATGGCAACAAGTCCATATAACATCTTATGGAACCAACCTAATTGGATTGCACCTCCACACCACTAGCCATTCCTCACATAGCCTAGAGATGGCTACTATATCAAGTATGTCCAAAGAATCACGGATGTTTCCTTCTCACTTATCATCATCAACCCCAATCACAGGTAATATCAATGTATCATTGAAATAAGGATTAATCCAATGCAAAATAACATCAAGTGAATCATATTAATCCCAGTTTGTTCCACACATGAACACATATAACAATATCAATATCAATATCAAGTCCTTTTTCTATCCATGATAATGTCAAGATAAGTGAGACAATTGTATCATAATCACAATATAACAACTAAGTACAAGTCCAATATCACACACATGGCAATAAGCCAATAAATCATAAGAAGGCAGCAAACCCATAAATTAGTCAACAATACCAAACCTAAGTAATTCATCACAACTTCATACCCGATGGTGTAACATGCTTTCTCCGATAATAACTAACTCTACATATGCTTCGCTAACCGAAGTCTAACTAGAAGGTAAGTCATAACCTACTTGGATGTCGAGATGGAGCCACGAATAATCAAACCTTAGACTTGCCTTTTAGGAGAGCTTCCAGGTAATCAAAGTCTATCCATTATTGAATTCGAAGTTAGAAACAAAGAGTAATGATACCCATATCACTAGACTTTCTTTGAATACAAACCAACTATGGGAAAAAGGGGGAAACGATCCACATGGGTAAAATGATAATTTAAGAGTGAAATCGGTAACCCAACGTTCTAGCAGTTCAATTCTACTCTCTAATCGATAAATTAGTTCAATAATAGGTCAATTTCATCATTCAATGAAAAATCTCCAAATTAGGCATAAACCCTAGATTTTCCAAGTTCAATTTATCAACATAAATAGAAGATTCAAGCCTATTAATCACTAGCTCATCAAATTCCATGCTTAAAGTAGTTAAATCCACTGACAAATATTATTTAGAAAGACTAGAACTCAATTAGTGAAGTAACCATCAAAACCCACCTTTCTTGCTTTAGTTCTACATATTTCTAGCATGGATTCATGCTTATGAAAGAGAAATGAATGAATTAAAGACTAGAGAACATACCCACAAGAGAAACCAGCCAAAAATCTTCTCAAATCGCCTCAAAAGTGCTTAGGAATAATAGATGAAGTGATAGGAAAGGTGGGGTTTTAACTTAGACATTAAATAGGTTATGGTCCGCATCATCCGTTGCAACGGTCACTAATCCGTTGCAGCGGACCTGCACCAGCGGCCTCTCACACGCTACTGCGCATCCGCCACAGTGGATTCCTATCCGCTGTGGCACCCCTCTCAAAATCCACCATTGCGCTATGCCATACCCAGACCTCATTGTACCGGGTCCACTATGGCGGATATGGTGCCTCTTCAGCGGACACCAGACACCAGAAAATTTTGTTTTTTCACAATCCCAATGCCAAAATCCGATAATCATCTGAGACCACCCAGAAACAAACCATATATGCACACATACGTAAAAAACACTCTATGGAATCACTGGTGGTCTCAGAATTATCATCGGAGGTCTATTTAATGGAGTCAACCTCCATCGACATAAAATTAACTCTCCAACCAATAACCCAAAATGCTCCCGAGAACCTTGGGAACCGAACTAACTATCCCACTGAGTTATAAATGACCCTCCGGACCTCACGAAATTGACAGAATTCTTAAAAAGGTCTGTTTACCAAAAAGTAAACTATTGGTCAAATGCTTTTCACTTTAAGGCTCTATTTCACATAAGTCATCATAAAACTCTCTCGACTACCTCGGGAACAATATCGCCCATCCCCGCGGGTCAAAATCATACTAATAGAACTCGGGAAAGGGTCAACGAAGGTAAATGGGTCAAAAGTATAATAACAACCAAATGGGTCATTACACATAGAATATCAACTATGAGCATATAAAGATTATGTACCGAGTTCATGATAATCGGAGTTACGTACATGAAAAAAATACAGAGCTATATCGGCTAATGTCTGGAAGCTCTAAAGCTTTTCATGAAACTAGGACATAATTCTATTTCTGATGTGAATTTGTAGTAATCATAAACGAAAGTGGCATGTAGAAGAACAATAATATTTTCACATGTAAAGAGTTAGCCTTACATATCTTAATCACTTCAAAACACCTAAAGAATAATATAAACTATGAAGAAGAATTCCAAAAATCTCAACTTGAATCCCTGAGAAGGATTTTCTCGAAAACCATAGGATTGTAGAGTATAATCTTGTTAATTGTAATACTCCGTAAATTTGAGTTTGATTTGAACTCATTAAATACTTGTGGTTAGTCCCGAAGTGAGTGATAATGTGATTCATTATTAATACAAATTCGTTTTGAAGTAAATTGGGGTGTAAATAATTTCCTAAGAGCAAGACAGGTTGAAAAGTGCATAGATATCAAAAGTTCCAACTGAGTTTGCACAAAGCCTAACTTCAAGCGAGTATAATTCGAAATCGGTAAGGAATCTAAGAAAACTCAAAACATGAACATTGTATACCTTTGAAGTACCTTTTCATCCATATAATGTCTAGGTCAAAAGTAGTTCTGTCCAAAAATTTATAACCAATTTACTAAAGACGTATAAAATGGAAACTCTGATTCTTGTAGTATTAGGTTTTAAAGCCCAAGCATTTTTCATTACCTATAAATACAATATAAAACGTATAAGGAGAAGGTATTTTGACCAGAGGCTTTTACCAACAACCTAAGGTGAGTTTTTACTAAAATTTGGAATCGATAGATTGTGGAAAATTCATTCAAGGTCAAATTTTTGGATGAAGCTTTGGGATTTCTTCAAATATGTAAGTCCCTCACTCATTAATAGATTATATGGAGTTGTTATTATTTTTTAGACATTGAATGGTCGGTATATTAATGAAATAGGATTGATTTTGATCCACAACATCAAGGCAAAAGTTTAGTATTTTTGCTATAAAAATTCCCTCCGATCTGTCGGATTTAATTGTCGTTTTCTGCTAATTTAACAATTGGATCAAGGCCAAATATTATCTAAGTTGTCACAACATACAGGTCTTAAATTCAAATGGTGGAGATAATATTTGGAGGTCTGAAGCAATATGTTTTGAGCTATAAAGAGTAGTTGTAAATATTTGGTGAATACCTATGGATATATTATCATTCAAACTTTAGTTGGGTATATAGTGATTGTTTTAAGCATAGAACTTACACTGGAAAATTTTGATGGGATTTAAGGTATGTCTACATTTTTGAAATATTCTTTTGAAGTATGTCTATATTTTGAAAACACTCTTTTGAAGTACATCTACATTTGAAATCTTATTTTGAAAAATAGTTGTTAAAGAACAAACTTTTTTATTCGAAGATGTTTTTGAACAAGGTCATATGCGTGTAGGGTAAAGCATGCATTGAAACTTATACTTAATCTATAATATTTTTTTAAACTTGTTTTGTTGTATTAAGGAGGTGGTTGAACTTGTCTTCTAAAAGTTGAAGATTGAAATGTGTCTTGTCTTTTGAATGAGTTTTCTTGAACTTTCACTTGAATGACTAATTTGAACAAGATTTCTAAAATTTATTTAAGACTTTAAAATTCCTATTTCTACTGAGAAGATTAATTGAGAAGTGGTTTCGGCTAATAATCTATGATTGATGGTTCGGCTAATATGTCATGACTTGTATTTGTTTGTGTTTGGGTCTGTATGGGCAAGTTGTGCTAGTCCAAAGGACGATTACCTGTTATGCATCCTAATTTAATGCTTTTGAGCTTTGTTTTCCTAGTCCATACGACGATTAGCCTTTGTGAAATAATAGCCCCGGTGTATCTATTATTGTGCTAGACCAAAGGATGATTAGCCTCCGTGGGATAAAAGGTGTGATATATATTGTTATGCTAGTCCAGATGACGATTAGCCTCTGAGGGATAAGAGCCATGGTGTATCTATTATTGTACTAGTCCAGATGACGATTAGCCTATGTTGGATGATATCCCTTGTGCACCTATTGGTTGTTCACCTATGAATTGGCTTGTTGTCACGACCCAAATCACGGGTCATGATGACACCTACACTATCCCCTAGTAGGCGAATCATCCCTAAAATTCTTTACAATACAACTTTTCCCCCCAAACTTGGTCTGAGTCGTATGGGGACTACTATGAATACAATGAATAGAGAAGTAAATCAAATCACTGCCTTGAGTTAATAAGGACAACCCGATAGGATGAGTGGCATGCCCTAAACTTTCATGTACTCCAAAGCTGCAACCTGAATCAATCGATATACCTGCATCCACGTAAAAGATGCAATAATTATAGTATGAGTCACAACGTACCCCCATAAGCATCATAGGCCGACAATGACAGACAATACGTAACAGACATAAATATCAAGTTGACACACATGTAGTCATAACCTACTCATTCTGGTTAAGCACATAGGCCACATTCACCGATATAAGTCGTTTCACACTTAAGTTACAATTCAAGACATAGTAATGCATAAAGTTCATAGACGTGAGTCCAATAGTCATTATTCAATGATCTAAGTCATACTTATCCTAACCACACATACCTCATTAGTCTTTCTAATATTTACAGTTGAACACTTAAAGGAATACAACCACATCGCAACCTTTCACATACGCATACAATTGGCATACTAGCACTATTGATCTAACTCTTCCCCTAACTTGTAAGCCTGGTTACTATTCGTACTATTAAGGACGTTGGTACATGCAAGCTTATTACACAACCCTATTATGTTCGAATAAGTGTTTACAGTCATGAGTCTCCTAATTAGGATGGATCTAGACATGTACAATTCACACTAGACTATAGTTGCAATGACAACACAACAACTCATTTGTATTCTAGATTCCCTATAAAGTAAGGCAATTATTCACGTAAGTCACCTTCAATCACATAGATGGTTCAACCCTTAAGCAACTCATAAATCATGAAAGTACAACCAATATGAATTCACCTTATCATGATAATAAATCCAAATTAAGTACAAGGCTCACAAATACAATGTGTAAGGATGAATGAAATTAATGCAATGTTATGAGTATGATACAATGCAATAGGTACCTTACCATCAACTAGTATACACACTTTATAGGCTTTGTCATATAGTAATGACCCATGAGGGACCCACGATGTCCTTATACCGCTCTTAGAAGCTTAAAATACCTCAGTCTGACTAGATCCCCAGACTCATTTATCGAGTCATAACAATTTATACCACGTACAACTTGACTTCGTGTAGTAAATGGACCTTGAAACTCAACCGAATTAACAAACATACAACCATTAGCCAAAGCCATTTTTGAGGCATTCAAAAGGTGCGCATACTTGAGCGTTTTGTGACTTATTTTTAACTAACATAACATGTTTGCTTGCTTTTTTGAGTGTCTTAAATAGGTACTAATGGCAAATAAAGGCAGAGAAACACAAGTTCCCACCGGGGGAGCTACGCTTAAGGATGTGATAGCTATGCTAGTCAAATTGAATAGTCAAATGTATCACCTAGAGGGTAGGATAGAAATCACGGAATGTAAGAAGGAACAACGAAGAGAGCTTAAAGGGAGGTGTAGCAAAAGGCTCATGGGGATATGTGATGTTGTGGGATTCTGCCTTATGATTGATGATTCCTATCACCATAACTTCATTACCTCTAATGTGGTTAATTGGTTGGGCTTACCTTGCTTGAGGAGGAAACACCCTTATTATTATCAAAATGGAAATTGGCTTGTTATAGTGGTGAAGGTATCATTTACTTGTGGAGGCTATGAAGAGGAAGTTTGGTGTGACGTTCTCCCTTTGGAAGGTTTTGACTTATTTTTGGGACTTGATTGGTTTGTAATTTATGGGCTAACCTATGAAAGAGAGTGGTACAACTATGTAGTGGAAAAATGCAGGAGACTTCTCTTTCCACAACCTCATCCACAAGAGACAATGAATGCAAGGTTGCAAAAACCTCCTCCCATGGAAACCTTTTCAACCAAAGAAAATAAAGGATATACCTCTCGTGAAGTTACATGGAAGCTTAAAGTGAAGGGTCCTCCTAAACCCTCAAAGGAAATCCTTGGAGTCCCTCCCATGTTTAAAGAACTTGAGAGACAAAAGATTGAGAGAAGTGAGGGAGTGCAAAGTGGAAATTTACAAGTGGAAAATCAGAGAAAGAGTGGAGTGACGTGAGAAAGTTGCCACAAATTCAATCTAATCATTTTACTTTTTGATCTTGTGGTGAAGACTCTTTTGTAGGTACACAAGGAAATGAAATATTAAAGGAGTCTTCATATGAAGAACTCCCATCTTTGAAAGAGAGAATGGAGGCCAAGAACATCTCTTTACTTGGTCAAGTGAACTTGTAATTGGGACGTCAAAATAAAGAAGATTATTCGTGTGAATTTCAAGGTACAACAGCTAAACTCAACACTTCCTACTGTTTGAATGAATAAGTTTGTGATGTGAGTGTGAGTAGTAGCTTGTGTTTATGTGAGCTTAATGATCATTTACCATTTGAGGATAATCTCGTTGTTGAGAGTGCTCATACACTAGTTGATCCTTTTGATGGCTGAACTGATTCTTCTTGCAATATTGATTTTTGTTCATCTACTGTTGACACTTGTGATTTGAATAATAGTTCATTTTCATGTAATGAGGATGCTCAAATACTAGTTGACTTAAATTGTGGTAATCATGTTAGTGAACCTTGTGAGCGCATGCTACCAACTAGTGTTAATATTTATGTTGATAAACTTATTTGTAATGTTAATTCACTAATTGAGGAATTATGTGATGTGCTTAATGAGCCTCTAGTTAGTGATGAAGTTGATGTAGTTGGTCCTTTGAAAGAATATGACACCCCACCCTTGTTTGCTTCATATAAAAATAAGTCTATTTGTCTAGTGTCATGTGATGGAACTCAAGATTGTGTTGGTGATGTGTGTCATCTATATAGTCATGTAAATTAAAGTTCTTTGAAAGATGACATTTGTCTTTTGAGAGTGAAATTGCATGATTTAACTCCTTATTATTTATTGATTCTTCTCTCTTTAAAGATAATGTCTTGTTTAATGATCACGTGGCTATTGAAAGTGAAATGTATAGTGGATTGTATTATAATGTTGAAAGTGTATCCATTTTTGGGAGCTACAAGGTGTTTGAAAATATACTATGGAATGATGCCACTTTTTCCTACGATGGATATCTTCCATTAGGAGACGATAACACATTTATGGGGAAGAAGTGTTTTGAAAAAGAAGGTGATGCTTGTTTGCTAGTTGATACTTGTTCTTGGCGTCATTCAAACCTTAACATTGATCTTGTATTTGTTCTTGAATCCAATAGTGCACTTACATGTGAGGATGTCATTGATCAAGTTATTTTAAGGACACCTTTCTTTACTATTTATTTGTGTATGACAATGAGAGTTATCTTGGTGATATAAGTATGTTGTCATCTTGTAGTAGCCCTATGTCAATATTTGATTTTGACTTTGATGTTGTGAATGATTTTGATGACTTGGCTATATTGATCATATCACGTTGGTAGATACTCTCTTTGCCAAATTGTTTTCTTGTGAGGTTTCCTATTTTTGTGAGGAGGCATACGTGTCTAATGAGTATTTTACATTTGAAATTGATCTAAGAGACACTTTCCTATACTACTTGTTTTCTTATGATGATTGTCATTGTAAGATGATCCTTGCGGATCTCTCTAATACTAATAAATCTTGTAGTGTTGGCTTGTTGTCTTCTTATTGGATGTGTGTAGGTGACCCTTTAAATTTGAGGAGAAATTTCTTTCAAGAAGGGGAGAATGATGCAAGTCAAATCCATGAACTCCAAGCCGCAAAAGGGGCATGTATAAAGATAGGAACCCGAGAGCATAACTTGACTCCATTTCATGGATCACAAATATGGAAGATCGCATAGGAAGAGGAAGAGTATCAAGATGGCCGAATTATGGAGAAAGAAGACTATGCACGCAAAAGTGGTTAATTCTTAAAAATGCAAGCTTTCATTTACAAAGGAAGACAACCAAACAAGACCATTAATTCATTAAGGGTATAATTGTAATAACTAGTAGCCTTCCTTTCTATCCTAGTATAAGTAGTAGACTTTTTATTTCATTTGGAGGTTAGACTATTTTGATGAATGATATTTGATACTCTTTTGAGAGTTTGTGAGCTTGTGGAAGCTTTTGTGTTGAATGCTTCGTTGAGAGAGTTGGTTGTTTGGGGACTTTATTTCCCTTGAGGTCACTCTAAGATATTTGGTGCTTGTGATTACTCAATTGGAGGTCTTGGTTATTATAAAACATTGGTTTCCAGTTGGTATTTCATTTTGTGTTTACCTATCTATCCTTTAATTTCCTTGTCTTTTTGAATTCCTTTTTAGTTTCCTTTGTCTTCTATCCTTTATTGTATCAGATACTGTGCTACAAACTCGGCAATATCTCTCTTCATATTGTTCCACCTATAGATGTCCTTGATGCCATGATACCACTTCGTTGATCCTGGGTGAATAGAGTGCCGAGAGTAATGTACCTCTGTCATAATCTTATATCGAAGTTCTGATACATCTGGAATGCATAAATGACATGGGTATCTTAGGAGTCATCTTCCCTCACCTCAAAATGCGACTTCTCAGTCTACTAAGCTTGCTCTTTGTACTACACTAATAGGGGATCCACATTGATGAAAAGAAGGTCATGAACTTAAGTTTCCAACATGAGTCGCGATGTGATTTGCTAGTAGTGCCAAAGATTTCCAACCGTCCTATGGTGACATACTTAATTTGGAGTGGAGTTGAACACAAGACTTGAAGATCCAAGAAGGAAATATTTTTTTGGCTTTTATGTAGGTCTTGGCCGAGACCACCTTTTAGCTTGTTTTAATTCCTAGCTTAATTAATAGATCTCCTTATAGCTTAATTAATAGATCTCCTTATAGCTTAATTAATAGATCTCCTTATAGCTTAATTACTATGTCATGTAATAAGATAAGACGACCAAGCCGAGAACTATCTAGAAGGAGAAGCTTCCAACGTTCCCCAATGAGGTAATTCATGAACTAGCTAGTTCATGCACGTATCTACATGGACGACACAAAAGGGTGGCCTAGAGAATATGAAGAGTTGGGTCTTTTCCCTTCTCCCAAATCGGCCGAACCTCTCCCCCTTTCCCATTCGGCCTAGATGAATTTTTATGTCTATCTTGTAACCTCTTCTAGAAGGTTTAGAACTAGTATAAATAGGGGATGTAGTTGATGAAAGGGGACATTAAAATTTTATGAAATATATTTGAGTTTTCTCAAACTTTGCTAAGTTATTCAACTTTTGTGTTGTTATCTTAGTTGGTCCTTTTGTGGTCCAACCCTTAGTCCTTTTGTGGTCCAACCCTTAGTCCTTTTGTGGTCCAAACCCTAGGTGTAAGTCTAGTTAGAAATTTTGTGATCGAATTATACCCAAGTCAATGTTCTATCCGGTCACTTTGTCACAAACACATTAGAAGGTCATCTCAGCCTACATCACCTTACCCGCACCCGAACTTGTCTATCAATTTCGTGCCCAATCATTGTCCAAACTGCCTAATCCCTTTAACCCCATTACACTACAACACTTCCCCAACCTACACCAAAAAGGTCGTTAACCAACTCCTCCCAAAAACACCTGAAAACCCAACCAGCTACTCCACCGTCCTCACCGGGTTCAACCTTCGTACCTTACTGTCCCTACCATTTTTCGACACCTCACCATCATCCAACCACCAACATAACCTATAACGTGTCTAGTTCATCTCTCCAAATGTCTTAGCTCCAAACCATGTAAGGTCACCCGTACACCTCCCACAAACCTAAATAGTCCGAAAACCATCCTATTCCACCAATATCCATTTGACTCCTATATTTGTGTTCCTCCAGCCCCAAACCAACTCCGACCAGCCTAACAATACAATCTCCTCCTTATATATATCAATTTGGTATCATAGCATGGATTTTTTGTCCCACACCTTGACGTTATGACTAACATAAATGAAGAACTTCGAGGGATCATAAGTGACCTTTTTGCGGAACAAGCGCACAAATCTTGAGAAGAGAATTTGCGGGGTGTGCCATGATTAATAATGCTGAGTCCGGGGAGGAGGTTGTATAAAAAAACCCGAGGCATGAAAGGGAAGATGTCCAATACAACCCGAGGCATGAAAGGGAAGATGATTGAAGTCTACGGTTTGATCTTCCAACCTTTGAAGGAAATATGGATCGAGAAGAGTTTATTAAATCGTTAAGGGCCATTGAAAGGCTTTTCGAATACAAGAAATATGATGACCACAATTTGTTTAAGGTTGCTACATTGAAGTTGAAGGAATTCGCTTATATGTGGTATGAAAACCTCAAAAAAAATCTGGAGGAGGAATGGGAAAACCAAGATTGAATCTTGGGACAAACTAAAGAAACATTTGAAGAAGAAGTTCTTGCCAAGGGAGTATGAACAAGACCTATACCTCAAGCTCACCAAACTTCGTCAAGGAGTTCACGATGCATTAGAGGTTTGAACATGGCGATTAAAAAAAAGGTCGAAGTTGCAACATACAGCACACTTGAAGACGTATGTCACTTAGCACTCAAGTTTGAAAGACAACAAAATAACGGTACCCCAAAATCCTATGTAAAGCCCACTAATGTTAAAGAAAAGGGCAGTACCTCTTTTACTAACTCATTATATAGCCAAGAATGTATATATAAAGGAAAGAACGTAGAGGTTACAAAAGGGGTAGATAGAAGTAGAAAAAGATGTTTTATATGTCAAGGATTAGAAAACTTTGCAAATGAATGTCCTAACCCTCGGGTAATGACTATCGAAGAGTATCAAGAATGTGGGGAATCCTTTTTTATTGAGGAACCCAAAGTCAATGAGGTCCTAGAGGAAGATATTGATCTTGAGGAAGAGGGTCAAAGTTTAGTACTCTAACTTGAGGAACAAGAGGAGACAGAAAGAGAGCAATTAGTTTAAACTCGATGCAAGGTAAATGACAAGGTATGTAATGTGATCATTGATGGAGGAAGTTGTACCAATGTGGCCTCCGTGGAAATGGTGGAGAAATTTAAGGTTGCCTACCCGTAGCCATTATAAACCATATGCTCTCCAATGGTTGAACAAAGACAAAGGGCTAAAGGTAATGAAACAAGCTCTTGTTAGTTTTTGGGTTGGTAAGTATGAAGATGAAATATGGTGTGACATCCTACCTATGGATGCTTGTCATATTTTATTGGGTCGGCCATGGCAATTTGATAGGAAAGTGCGACATTATGGAGAAAATAATGTCTATTCTTTTCAAAGGATGACAAGAAGGTCCGGTTGATACCATTGTCACCTAGTGAGGTGAAGAAAATAAAGATCCAAAATGCCAAGAACCGCAAGGAAAAGTCCGAGGCCCTCTTGCTTAATGCATCAGAGATAGAAGAGGAGTTGAAGAAGGGGAGTTCTATATATGCATTGGTGTGCAAGGATAAGAAGAGTCTTATGGGAGATACGGTTAAAGATGCCGACTTGAAGAAACTCTTGAAGAAGTTTGAAGATGTATTTCTGGATGATATTGCACTCGGATTACCACCAATCAGAGGCATTGAACATGCGATTGATTTTATTCCAGGAAGTTCATTACCTAATCATCCATCCTATAGATGCAATTCGGAAGAAGCTATGGAATTGCAAAGAAAAGTGCAAGAATTACTAGACAAAGGCTTTGTCCGAGAGAGCCTTAGTCTTTGTGCGATACCTGCCTTGTTAGTGCCAAATAAATATGGGACTTGGCGCATGTGTATTGATAGTCGAGTGGTCAATAACATCACCGTGAAGTACATGTTTCTTATGCCGAGATTGGATGATCTTTTGGATGAATGTGTGGGGCCAAGTTGTTCTCCAAGATAGATTTGAGGAGTGACTACCATCAAATGAGGATACGAGAGAGAGATAAATGGAAGACGGCTTTCAAGACCAAGTATGGTTTGTACGAATGGTTTGTGATACCATTTGGATTGTGTAATGCTCCAAGATCTTTCATGAGGCTCATGCAAGAGGTACTACGACCACTCATAGGTAAATTTGTTGTGGTTTACTTAGATGATATCTTAATTTATAGTCAAGATAGGTAATCTCACTTGTCGCATTTAGAAGCTTTATTTGAGAAGTTAAGAAATGTAAAGTTGTATGGCAAGTTAGAGAAGTGTGCATTAATGATTACTAGTATCCCATTCTTAGGATACATAGTATCATCTGAAGGCATTCATATGGATCCATCCAAGGTGGAAGCTATTCGGAGTTGGCCCGAGCCTACGAATATAAGTGAGGTAAAAAGTTTCCATGGTTTGGCTTCTTTTTATCATCATTTCATTCAAGATAATAGTACCCTTACTGCCTCTATCACTAAATTAATGAAAAATGGTGAGTTTAAATGGACGCAAGGAGCACAAAGAGCTTTTGAAACCTTAAAGGGTGTGAAGCATCGATTCTAGCTATTCCGAACTTTGAGAAACTATTTGAAATTGAATGTGATGCTAGTGGGGTTGGTGTTGGTGCCATCTTAATTCAAGTCAAACGACCCATTGCTTTCTTTAGTGAAAAATTGGGTGGTGCCTGGCTCAATTATTCTACTCATGACAAGGAATTTTATATTGTGAGATCCTTGGTCCAATGGAAACATTATTTGAGGCCGAAACCTTTTGTCTTGTATTCAGATCATTTGGCTTGGCTACACCTAAGGAAGGAAAGATTTCCCAATATGAGAAAGAACAAGATGATGCCGAGGGCGGATGGTACTTTCAAGATATTGGCCAAGTTCGGGGAAAGTGCCTACAAGGTAGAACTTCCGGATGAATATGGAGGTATTAGTTCAACGTTTAATGTTGGAGACTTATCACCATACATAGATGATGAAAATTTGAGGGCAAATTCTATTAAAGAAGGGGAGCATGATGAAAAGAAGGCCATGAACTTAAATTTCCAACATGATCCACTAGGTGATTTGCTAGGAGTGCCAAAGATTCCCAACCGCCCTATGGTGACATGCTTAATGTGGAGTGGAGTTGAAGACAAGACTTTGAAGATCCACGAAGGAAACATTTTTTTGGATTTTATGTAGGTCTTGGCCAAGACCACCTTTTAGCTTATTTTAATTCCTACCTTAATTACTAGATCTCCTTATAGCTTAATTATTATGCCATGTAATAAGATAAGATGACCAAGCCGAGAACCATCTAGAAGGAGAAGCTTCCAATGTTCTCCAACGAGGTAATTCATGAACTAGCTAGTTTATGCACTTATCTACATGGATGACACAAAATGGTGGCGTAGAGAATATGAAGAGTTGGGTCTTTTCCCTTCTCCCAAATCGGCCGAACCTCTCCCCCTTTCCCATTCGGCCTAGATGCATTTTTATGTCTATCTTGTTACCTCTTCTAGAAGGTTTAGAACTAGTATAAATAGGGGATGTAGTTGATGAAAGGAGACATTGAAATTTTATGAAATATATTTGCGTTTTCTCAAACTTTGCTAAGTTATTCAACTTTTGTGTTGTTATCTTAGTTGGTCCTTTTGTGGTCCAAACCTTGGTCCTTTTGTGGTCCAACCCTCGGTTATTTTGTGGACCAAACCTTGGCCATTTTGTGGTCCAAACCCTAGGTGTAAGTCTAGTTAGTACTTTTATGATCTAACTATACCCAAGGCAACGTTATATCTGGTTACTTTGTCACAAACACGTTAGAACGTCATCTCGCCCTACATTACCGTACTCACACCCAAACTTGTCTATCAATTTCGTGCTCAATCATTGTCCAAACTGTTAATCCTTTTCACCCCATTACACTACAACACTTCCCCAAGCTATACCAAAAAAGTCGTTAACCAACTACTCCACCGTCCACACCAGGTTTAACCATCGTACCTTACTGTCCCGACCAATTTCCGCCACCTTACCACGATCCAACCACCAAATACTAACCACCAATATAACCTACAACATGTCTATTTCATCTTCTCCAAACGTCTTAGCCCCAAACCATGTGAGGGCACCCGTACACCTCCCACAAACCTAAATTGTCTGAATACCATGCTATTCCACCAACCTCCATTTGACTCCCATATTTGTGTTCCTCCAGCCCCAAAACAACTCCGACCAACCTAACCATACAATCCCCTCCGTATATACATCACTCATACTGACGCTCATTTACCTCCGAGACTAGGGATGATACTTTCGTATTCTGAAGGACAGCCCCACCATCATCTAAGTCCAGCAATCGGACTCCTATACTCGCTAACTGATGCAAATCATAAGTCAATTCTCTCTTATTTGCTCATAAAAAGGCTAAATTGCCCATAGATTTACGACTGAGGGCATAGACTACAACATTAGCCTTTCCTAAATGGTACAAGATATCAACTTCATAATCTGTTAGCAACTGAAGAGATCGTCTCTATCGCAAATTTAGCTCCTTCTGTTTAAAGATATCTTGTAGGCTCTTATTGTTACACCTATTACTTTCATGTTAGAATGCATCATATGTGAATTAATATGAGACTGAGAGGTTAAGGACCTTTACAAAGATAACGATGGGTTAAAATAAGTGTTTAAGGAATTATCGTGAGGGTTGGAGGTTAAATGAATCCTTGTTATAACCCATACTTTTAGGGTAAAACTAAGGGTGCTTAATATGATAAGGAGATCATGTTGTAATATATTTGAATCATGTAATATTCGTATGATAAGTTTTGAACTCAAGCAAGTTGTAAACCAAAAGTCGGAAGAAGTTATCGCAAGTTACATTCATAATTCTACTGAATTTTGGGTCTAATGTCACTGAGATTTTCTCCCAATATACTTGTAATTACGGGGTGTTCCACCCATAAAATTAAATTTCTACGAGTTTAGTTTCCAATGCATTAAACCGTTCATCGATATGACGTCAGAGGAGAGAGATATTCGCATTTTCGCGAGACTATGCAGGCAGCCCCTTTGAGACCCACTCGAGGCGGTGGCCAACCTTTAGTCTGTTTAATGTTGATTAAAAGCTCATTTTTGGTCATTTTTCGACCAAAACATATCCTACACCACCCCTAAAGGTTTCTAAGAGTTCATACATGATTCAAGGATAAATCTAAAGGCAAACAACACAAATTGAACATCGGGAATCTCGTAGTGCTTGTGAGATCGTTGTTCTTCTTCTTGTGGCTGTTTTGGAGGATTCTTCAAAGTGAAGTAACTTCAAATTTAAAGTGATTCTTATTTTTTGAGGTAAGATTTAACTTCTTCTTCATGTATTTAATCTTCTAGGAGTTATGGCTAGCTCATATGATTGAAAACTCGTAAGATAAAGGTTGGAAATTATAGTTTTGTTGTAATTGGTTATTGAACTGTTTTGTAAACCCCCTTATGATATTTTGTGGCCAGAAATTCAAGAAATAAACTGGATATGTTTTGGTTGCTTTTTTTAACAAGTTTTGGAAGGAAAAGGGATTTAAAACCATAGTTTTGTTAATCGTAAACCCATTTTGCCGCTCGTTGTACTATTGTTTGAGTTGTTGGAGTTTCTCTTACATTGTTGAGGGGCTGAATGGATGAGATTAGTATTGATATTATTAATGTTGTTGTTTGGTGCTATTTTGAACTCAGGAAAGTAAGGAAATGTATGGGAGGTGCTGCCCAATTTTCTGTAAGAGAGCCACTAGCTTAGAAATGTGTTTTAAGTCCTTCCATGACATTAACCATAGGTTTTGTTGTCTTGATGTAGATTGAAGTGCTACGGGAAGTTATATGCTGAGTCGTTAAGTAAACAACAAAGGTGTCTTAAGTCACCATCTTTCCTTCTTTTGGCATGATTCCGAGCAAAGTAACATAAACGACTGTCCTTCCAATAAGGTTCTATTCTTAGTAACTAGAAAACGTGCAAGTTCTTCATTTCAATGAAAAATATATGATCATGTTTATGTTATGATTCTTTGATTCCCATATAAGGCATAAGTTGATGGTATTTTCTGGTTCTTATGACATCATATGTTGACGAGTTAGCTCACATAACATATTTGGAGATTTACTGACCTTATGTCACTCCGAAAGGTTCATAATGTTATTCCACGAGCCTATCATGAATTATATATATATGTGTATCTTTATGACATCGATCCGCACTATAGTTGGCCGGGTATGATACTTATATGTGCACACCACCGCAGTTGGGTACGTTATGACGATGTTAGCCCCAAAGAGTGGCTTGATCATGATAATGCAGCCCCATAGTGTGGCTTATATATATGTATATATTTTTAAATGAAAGCATGCATATCATGGCCCTCAGTGGAAATACAAATCCCAGGTTAAGATTCTTATTCCTATGTTACATTGATGTCTTTAATTATGTTGTTATCTGCCTTACATACTCGGTTCTTTATTTGTACTGGCGTCCCTTTTGTCTGGAGATGCTGCATTTCATTACTGCAGGTCTCGATAAATAGGTTGACAATCCTTCTGAGTAGGTTATCAACTCAGTGGAAGGTGTTGGTGCACTCCACTTGCTCCGACATTGCCTTTTGAGTCAATATGCTTATGTATATATGTTCATGGGTATGGCAGGGCCCTTTCCTGACCTTATGATGTTTATGTACTCCATAGAGGCTTGTAGACAGATGTTATGTATATAGATGGTCATAGCGAGCTCGTAGGACCGTATGTCTCATGTATATAAGCTTGTATATCATTTTGGGTCGTTCTTTATCGAGTATTCTTTCATGCTTTAATCAGATTATCTCATGGGGCTCTTTTCAACCCATTTACGCAGGATAGAATGGTTATGGATGTACGTTATGTAGGTTCTTGGTAAGGTAGACCCGAGTGCCCGTCATGCCCCTTTGGTTTAGGGTGTGACACTTATGATTTGTGAAAATGTCCAATGAACTCCATAGAGATAATGGCGTCATATCTTAAGCACATGCACCAACACTGCTAACTCCAAATCATGGGTTGGATAGTTCTTCACATGCTTCTTTAACTGACTCGACGCATAGACAATTACCTTGCCATGTTGCATCAAAATGCATCCTAGCCCGATGTCTGAAGCGTCACAATAAATTGCATATCCTTATAATCCCTCATGAAGTGTTAGAACTGATGTTGACGTCAGTTTATTCTTTAACTCCTAGAAGCTCTGATAACAAGCATTTGTCTACTGAATATTAGCTGCTTCCTGAGTCAGCATGGTCAAGGGTGTTGAAAGGGTAGAGAGTCCTTCTACGAATCTGTTGTAATAGCCTTCCAATCTCAAGAAACTATGAACCTCAGCTGGCGTCATAGGCCTAAGACAAGTTTTCACGGGCTCAATCTTCTGAGTATCAACTCTAATGCCCTCATCTGATACAATGTGGCATAGGAATGTCATAGATTTCACATTTAGAAAACTTCGCGTATAACTTACGGTCCTGAAGCGTCTGTAGTACAACTCTCGAATGATCGGCATGTTCAACCTCTGAACGTGAATAAACAAGGATGTCACCAATAAATACAATCACGAACAGGTCTAAGAATGGGTTGAATATGCTTTTCATTAGCTCCATAAACACTTCTTGATACAATATTGAATGCGGAAACAAAAGAAACAATAAAATAAATAGGTAGACCCAAGAAATGAAATCAAAAGCAATCCAAAGTATATGAAACTAAGGACCTCAATTGATTAACCAAAAACAAGTACCTAAACCTATGAAGTGGACCTCAAGGAAATTGCAATCCTAAGCAACCCCCTTTTCGCAAACAAAGATCAACATAGCTTACCAGGCACATCTTGGTTTCTAAGCTCTCAAAAACCCACACAAGAGTATTCAATATCAATATTCAACAACAACTAACCCTTATGAAAATAACAAGTTTAGTATTTGTACTAGCTAGGATAGGAAGACTAAGCTAGTTATCATAAAAATACCTTTAATGAAATAAGGGTCTTCTTAAGTATTTCCTTGGAGATGATGGCTTGCATTTATAGAATAACCTCTTTTCATTCATAGCCATCGTCTTCACCAATTTGGCCATTTCGATGCTCATCCTTCTCTGTTTCGCCTTTCCATGCAATCATACACACTTGGAATTCCCGGGATTGTACTAAAGTATGCTCTCGGACGTCCATCTCCATGTACAACCCTTGTGAAACACGGAGTTCATAGTCTTGACTCATCATCAACAGTTTTGATGCAACTAGGATTGTATCACTACTGGAGCATTAGTTAATCCAAAAGGACATTACGAGAAACTCAAAATGACCATATCTGGTCTTGAATGCCATATTCAAAATATCTTTTTGTTGCACCCTAATTTGATGGTAATATGATCTTAAGTCAATCTTTGAGAAACACTTGGCACCGTGCAACTGGTCGAACAAGTCATCAATTCTCAAAAGTGGATACTTATTCTTGATGGTGTCTTTGTTCAACATTCTGTAGTCAACGCACATTCTCAATGACCCATATTTTTTTCGTACAAACAATATCGGCATACCCCAAGGTGAGGTACTAGGCTGAATAAATCCCTTCTCCAAAAGATCTTTCAACTGCTCCTTTAGCTCTTTTAACACATCAGAAGCCATCTTATAAGGGAAAATACATATCGGTTGAGTGTTTGGAAGCACATCAATGCCAAAATTAATCTCACACTCTGGAGGAAGATATCTGGATACTCATTGACCACCGGAATAGACTAGAGAGTCGATAATTCAACATTGGCATCTCTAATTCAAAAAATATGATAAATACACCCTTTGGCGATCATCTTTTTCGCCTTAAGGTAGGAAATAAACCTACCCTTAGGGGTTTTTGCATTACCCTTCCATTGTAGGAACGGCTCGCTCGAAAAATAGAATCGTAAAATCTTTGTCCTGCACTCCACGTTATCATAACAAGGTGTTAACCAATCCATGCCCAAAATAATGTCGAAATCAACCATCTATAACTCAATAAGATTTGCTAAAGTTTGTCGTCTACAAATCACTACCGTACAACCTTGATAGACTCGCTTAGCAATAACTGGCTCACCAACTGGTGTGGACACCGCAAAAGGCTTTCTTAGCAACTCAGGTACTATACCAAACATCCCCGTGACAAATGGAGTAACATAGGATAAAGTAGATCTAGGATCTATCAAAGTATAAACATTATGTGAACAAACATTCAGTATACTTGTCACAACATTTAGTGAAGACTCCAAGTCTATTGACCTATCAAAGCATAGATGCAGTTTTGGTTACCACTCTACCTCTACCTCGACCTCTACCATCTAGAGACTGAGACCCACGCCCGGTAGGACGCACTGAAGTAGAAGACCCCACTACTGAACCAGTCGGTTGTGCTATGCCACCTTGACCTTTTTGTGGGCAATCCCTTATCATATGGCCCTACTGTCCACACATATAACAAGCATTCAACCCAGCTGACATCTCTCGAAGTAGACCCGACTACAATTATCACATCGTGGTGGATGTGACCCTATCTAACCTGAACCCCTCTACTGCGGAGACCCTGAAGGTTGTGAGCTCTTCCCCAGATTGGAGGAAATATAACAATCAGATCTATATCCCTGGGACTGAAATGGTGGCGGCCTAGATGGTCGTCCAAAATATTAGGGTTTTAAATCACCTTAAAACTCTCTATGATGACTAGCGAATATCGCCTTTTTATGATGCTCTCTACAGGCATCTCTGAACAATCAATGAAAACACAAATTAGACTTGGACTTCTTATACTCAGATCTACAATACGATCTGGAATAAAAAAGAAGGGTAACCAATCCTAAATGCCCCACAGCCTCCTATTTATAAATGTGGTGCACAACACATCTATAAATAAGATTCTACTAGACACGTCTTGTAGACTTCCTAAGACACGACCTGCTCTGATACCAAGTTTATCACGCCCCAGCTCTGGAGGGGTGAGACCGACACTCGATGCCTTACTTGACCGAGCGTACCAACTGTAACTTGAAGCTCTAGATGCAATCAAGCATACTTAGGCCTATAAGGCCAAGATGAAACTCAAACAATACCAACGTAGGCCGGCAAGGACGTACTCAAAATAAACTATAAACAATGACTATTTCAATTGCAATGGAAACTACTCCAAAACATATATACATAGACGGGCCGACGAGGCCACCATGAGTGTTGTCAAAGTACAACTCAAGAGGGACATATACAAGGGCCGGTAAGGCCGTTAAAATGACAATTGTACTATAACAAAACAGGTCTACAAACATCTAAGGATAACAAGTGGTTGGGTCAGGGCCTCAGCCTACCTATACTGTCTGTATAATAAAAATCTAAACTTGGCAACTCCGAATAAAATGGAGCTTACCAACAAGCTGATGCTCAGCACGCCTACTGCGGTGGTCTATCTCTCTGATTATCAGAACTTGCACGCATGAAATACATTGCCCCCGGCAAAGGGACATTAGTATGAAATAATGTACTGAGCATGTAATATAACTGAATAACTGAAAGCTAAAATTGAACTGAAATATATAACATCTGAAATTACTAAGAGAATGATAATTCGAGTATGTACTTACCTGTTCCTATCTCAATTCACACACCACTGCAATGCAATACATATATAGCTACCCGACTAGATATAGGGCTCGGTAAGTGTGTGACTACTCGGCCACATGGGCTCGGTAAGTGGTACTGATCTGTAAGTGTCTACCTGCCCATGTTAGCTCGGTAAGTGTCTATCCGGTCATATAGGCTCGATAAGTATCTACCTGGTTGTGTGTGGCCCGGTAATGCAGATTTGTTGGATAACTATAACAATATGAATGTACTATTTTCTTTCTCACTTTTGAGGAATAACTGTAATATGAATGTACCCTCTCATTTCTCACTATCAAACAATAAGTACGAACTGGAATGTACACCTGACAAGGGACAATCCCAATACAACTTTAAAGGAAAATACTTGAATAGAATAAAATACTTTTCGTTGAAAACACTTCTTTCTGAAAGTCATTTCAGAACTATGGTCATGCCAAAAGGGAGAATCAATAGCCTTAATAAACATCATAATAATCTGTCCAATAACCACGTTGAAATCAATTCATCGCACCTTAATCTACAACAATGATAATGATGCTATCGTTAAGTTATGAAAGATACAAATATCATACAACAAACGATAAGCTTATTCTATATTAAAATGGACATCATGTCCCCTGTTCTCGTTACATTTCCCAAGGCCTCATTAGGCATAAATAATAACTACAAGGCAACCATCAACTCAAACAACAATACATGAACTACTAGCTCGGTTTACAATATCAAACAATGTTTCTCCAACTTCCCCCTTCTTCCAAATTATGGAACTTTATCAATAATACATATATAAACCCTTTGTTAAGAAGTTCAACCATGGAATATCTTAAAAATGGCTTCATACGCAACCTAACATGGCACAATATCAGAAACCTATTTTTTCTTTCTAAACTAACAAGTTCTATGTTCTACACCTTGGTTACAACCCATAGAAGCTTAACCATAAGAAGGAGAATGAAAGATCACCTTACAACACTTAGAATAACCTTGTCTTGAGCCTTATTCACTTTGAAATAACCTTTTAATCCACCATAAGAACCAGAAAGAGGAACTAGCAATCACCTCAGAAGTTTCAGCACTCAAATCACTTTGTAAACTTTGATTTTATCTAGGGTTTGGGCTGACCAGTTTATAGAGAGCATTTTATGGCTTCTTTTATGTGTCTTATGATCTGAAAAAGATGAGGAGAATGAATGAGACATAAGTGTGAAATAATCCCGTTGAAAGGGGTCCTTGGCCGCCCCCCTCTCTCTCTCTCTTTGGAAAATTAATTTTAGCACCTACTTGCTTATTTAATAAATCTCACATGCTGGTCCTTATCAATTTAAACACGTGTCTCACACTCGTTTGATAATATAGACACGTCCTAAGTAGCTCAAGCAAGTAGGATGGGTAAGCAAGAACCCCATTTTTATTTGCCCAAAATCCTATTTCTCACATTTAAGTACATTCGTCAATCTCAACTTGGTCATACATATATTGAAAGAAAATATGGGATGTCACACAAAATAGAAGGAAACTCCAACATGAAAAACAGTCTCTAAGCGCAGTCAGCACCTAAGGCTACCCACGTACTCCACTAGCGCAGGGACAGTATCTACACAAAAAGTGTAGCAAGTGTGACATGCGTACAATAATTAATGCACACTCATTGGCCTCACCTAATAAAATAAAATAGTAGAGAGGGGTGACTCAAAATACTTACTTAATCAACCTATATAGATAAAATATGATCTTGACATATAATAAGTATATTCAGCATAACACAAGATGCACATATATATACAACGTAATCAATTATGCACAAGTACAACATATAACATGATATGCATGCAATACTAGTCAAAATAAAATGCACATGATAAAGACTCCACTTTTAATTGTAATCGGTGCTCCTAGTACAATTTGTGCACACTCTGAGTGCCCAAAAAAGTATAATGACTCTAGAGGGATGTACCCTTATCTACATGTCACACAGACAACGCACGCGTCGTAATCTACATGGACAACTCACGTGCCGCAACCACATTTATGTGTAACAACAGATATATAAATATTATGCATATGCACAGTGCATGACAACAATTAAGCATGTAATCTACATGAACATAGCTCTATAATGTTAATATATCATGGAACGATGTTTATAACATTGTCTCTAGCATGGAAATATGCACAAATGGCCACACAAGAGTAAAACATGAAAAGTAGACATGATATATCATAATACCCCAACATTGCAACCTGAAATCCTCACACGCACTCATTACCTCGCATATATGTTACGCCTATATATATAATATATAGTAAACAAGCCATTTTAAAAAAATCTCTCATTGAGGTAAAAAATCTTAACTCTGAAAAAACTCTAGCCCTTCGAAACTGTCTTTTCTCGCCTCGAAGCCTCCAAATAAGATCTATTTATTCAAAAGAGTACTCTACGAGATTACATGAATCCAACAATAACTATATTGCAATATTTATCTAAGTGAAAGTCAAAGTCAACAAAAATATTGAACCCGAGCCCCGTGATCTAAATTTTAAATTGATTATGTTTTGTTATCTATAACCCTATATCTGTAATTGATTTTCAAATCTGATGTCAAATGATGCTCAAATCCTCATTTTCATTCTCTTAAAACTAGCCCCCCCTCCCAAATTTCTACCCAAGATTCCATGATTTAGGCGTTAAATCAAGTGAATAGTCGCAATACTTAATCAAAATGTGTTAAGAACACTTACTCGATCTTTGTAGGAAAAAATCCCTCTTAGAAACAGGCTATCCCGAGCTTCCAAGTCTTAACACTGGTGAAATAACCCGAAAATTCTTAAATTGTTCGTTTTATAATTGAAATCGACCTTTAGCACGATTGACCCCGTTGCGGCACCAAGTACTTTGCGCAATAGTGCCTTGCACGATGGCACTCCAAACATGTGATAACGGCTATGCACGTCGCTTGACCTTGTGCATGATGGCGCTAACTTGGGAAAACCTTTGACGCAATTGCGCTTGCACCAGAAAAAATAAAATCCTGCATAGTCCAAATTTATTTTATATTGCTTGAAAGTCAATCGAACTTCTATGTCTCAACCAAAATCACTTAAACAAGATCTAAATAGTCAATATGATTTATACAAAATTAATCATTTTAATTAAAAATAAGGGGTTGTGTTGTTATAATTAGTGTAAGATTATTTTTATATTATAAGTAAGTTAAACTCATTATGCATTAACTATATTCTTTTGATTTGACAACTCATTTCTCGACTTCTTAATCATCTTATATATATATATATATATATATATATAAAGATTGTCTTAGTTTTACTTGATACATAGTTTAAAAAATAAAGAAAGCCTTTTGAAATGTGTGGTCCAAAATAAGTCTTATATATTTATGTTAAGAGTCTCACATCAGATATGAAATGTGAACATGGACTCCTTATATGGACTTGGACAATCCTCGCGTACGAGCTAGCTTTTGGGGTTGAGTTAGACCCAAGATCCATTATTTACATGATATTAGAGCCAGACCCATTCCAATTCTTTGTTCACCGATGTTGGCCCCCAAATTATTATTATTCACACTCCAGTTAACAAGGTCTGAGCGTGCGGGTGAGTGTTAAGAGTCTCACATCAGATATGAAATGGGAACATGGACTCCTTATATGGTCTTGGACAATCCTCACCCTAAAAGCTAGCTTTTGGGGTTGAGTTAGGCCCAAGATCCATTCTTATATGATATCAGAGTCATTCTCATTCCAATTCTTTGCTCGTCGATATTTGGCCCCCAAATTATATTGTCCATGCTCTAGTTAACGAGGTCTGAACGTGCGGGGAGTGTTAAGAGTCCCACATCGAGAATGGAATGGCAACATTGACTCCTTATATGGACTTGGACAATCTTTATCCTACAAGCTAGCGTTTAGGGTTGAGTTATGCCAAAAATTCATTTTTGGGACAAACTAATAAAGAAAAAGTACATATCTTTTTTACTCTACTTATAGGAAATCAATTTAAAACCACGTTGTGTAATTTCACTGAATATGTTATTGTTGTTATATGAAACCAATTTGATGAGAACAAACTCAAGAGGAAGTTATCAAAAGAGGTTACTACAAATATGAAGTCAGGAGGACAAAATTGTAATTTTAGATGTAAAGTCAATTCTAGCCTACAAACTGTACAGGGAGTGGGTGCTAGGAAATTCCCATGATCTACTGTGAAGAAAAAATCAAAATAACCAAAGGCATAAAATGTAGCAAGTGGATGGGCCCAATAGTTAAAAGTATTTTTTTCTCTGGACCCGTTGCGTAGGCCATTCATTACGGAGGGGGGAAACTGAAAAGCTTAAATACCTATTCTTTTTTCTCTCATTTCTCAAATACATCAGAGAAAGCTCCGGTCATTGGAGCCTCTGAACAAACAAGCTTAGGTCGAGTCAAGTTGTGTCAGGTACTTTCCACTTTTTACGTATCCATATGCATATAGATTCTTGATGGAGTATATTTATATTATTTTCGTTTTTCTGTTTGTGGTGATCTTGCTGCTTGTTTTCCTTGTCAAAATTCATGAATCTGAGGTTTTCATGGAGGAATGTGATGCATTTGTATAGGTATTAGTGTAAATAAGCTATGGATCGGTTTTATATACTGCTAAGTACATCCATTTTTAATGCTCTGATTTGATTTTTGTATTTGGCATTTAAGAATTTGAGTCTTCCTGGAAGGTAATTAAGGAAGCATTTGTAAAGGCTCTGGTTTGATTGTGCCAATAATATCCATGCGTTTATTTTTCTATTGGGTGATTTCTTTTTGATTTTGCATTCGGTGTTGGAGTAACTGAGGGAGATGAAAGTTTTCATATGCAATTTGTATTTAATAACTATGGATCTGTGGTGTCGAGTGCTTCTTATATCCATGCTTTTTGATTTCTTAAAAATCATTTTGTATACATGCTTGCATTATCACATACCTGTAGGCTCAAATATGAAAGAATAAGGTATAAAAAAATTGTTTGCCTTCTTCTTCTTCTATGCAATGATTGTCCGATTTGGATTGAATGCAGATCTAGTGAGACACGTGTTTGTTTATGTTTATAGGATTTGAGATCTGTTTTAGCTTGGGTTATTTAGTATTTAGACAGTTTTGTTTTTCCGAGTATAAGGTGTTGAATTTCTTGTTGGGAAGTTTGCCCTGTTTTGGCTATATTTACTCAGTATCCTAGAGTGCAAGGGGAACGAATCTTGACTTTATCAAGTGGTCCAGATTCCTTATCATGCTTAAAAAGAATTTTATTCCTATACTTTTGCTACTACACAAATCTAGAGTGACCCCCCACCCCCATGGCAGAGGTTAGAGGGCTCAAACTCTCCATCTATTTATGTGTATAGATAAGAGTTATACAGAACTTACTCTCTCACAACTTAGAACCCGCTGCATTTAAATTTTGGATCCGCAATTACCCCTGTGAGCGACACAGCTTCATTTTCTTGCTTGAGAGTTCTGTTTCCAAATTCAAGTGTATATTTGGTGACCGCAGTTTAACAAGTTTCCTGTACTATGTTTAATCTTATAAAAGAATTTGGTTTTATAAAACTTAATGCACTGTCAGGCTAGGGTCTAACTGGAATACATCTCTGTTTTATCTGCTTGACCATCTCAGATCTTGTTCGGTCACATAATAACAGTATTACTTTGTAGATCTACCCCCTCGGTTCCAAAAAAAATAGTGTTAGTTTGACTTGATATGAAATTTAAGAAATAAAAAAAAAATTAAATGTGTAGTTCATAACAAGTCTTAGTTATTTATATGGCTGTAAATCATCTTATAAAGTTAAAATTATCTCTAAACTAATAAGTAAAGTAAGACAATTTTTTTGGGACAGAAGGTGTAGTTAAGTTCCACAAATACCAAATTGAGAGGCACTCTTTATTGTTACATGTGAATATGGGCTGCTTGTTGCATAATAATATTTCTCTATTTTATTCACGAAAAGTTACTTATGCTTTTAAGTAGTACTAATATATTTGTGGACATATATATTTTTTTAAAAATTATTTTATTACATAAGGGTAGGAAAAGAGAAATCGAGTAGGAGATTACAATGTAGAGAATTGAACCTTCACAAATAAAGTGAGAAATCAGAGAGCCAACTAACTGAGGTTTTACTAAAATTCCACTATTTGTGAAAATATATACGAATTGAATTTTAGATTTTCCAATGGCATGCTCAGTGGATCTGATGTGACCTTGTAACATGTTCATTAACCTTTCTTGCAAAAAATGGGCCACGTTTATGAAATTCGCTGGTACTTGGCTGCTTCTGGTTTCCTTTGTCTATTCTCGCCAGATTATCCGGTCCATCACTCATTTTTTTTGTCTTGCTCAAGGTTTGTAGCTTATAATTAGAGGTGATAAATTTAATTCATGAAATTATAATTAGCTCGAATAACCCGTTCATTTATTAGCTCAACGCATTTCAGCCCAATCCATATCAGTCCATCAAAATTTGGGTTGATAACTAGCCAAATTGATCTATGTGAAATCTTGTCAAAATATGTTCAAAAAGAAATTTTATTATTTGATATGTTATATATAGCCATTATAAAGAAACATAATAATTTGTTAGGTACTAGTAAAAATCACACCCTTCGTCCCAAAATATACTTAGTTTGACTTGGCACGTAGTTTAAATAATAAAGGAAGACTTTTGAAATCTATGGTCCAAAATAATTTTAAATATTTGTGTGACTGCAAATGATCTCATAAAGTTAAATTGTTTATAAATATAGAAATGTGTCAATTTTTTTGGGTCAGACTAATAAGGAAAGTATGACAATTTTTTTGGGATAGAGAGTATAAAAGAACAAATAACACAATTAGAGCGCAGTAAGAATTGGGTGGGTTGGGGTTTTGACCCGTTTTTTAGCCCATTTTAACTCAATCCATTTCAGTCCAAGTAATATTTGGGCGGGTCAATAACCCGCTCATTTATTAACTCAATCCATTTTGATCCGCTCAAATTCAGCTCAATCGGCTCATTTGGCACCCCCTCCCTACTTCTATAGTTAATTGCGGCCCACACAGGTTCTTTATTTCCCTTGACTAATTAACTATTGTGAGGCGAGAATGTTGTTGATTCTTCTGCTTTAATTAGTTGGTAAGCTTGTCGTCTATGTAGTTTGCTCTGAAGCAAGTAATGCAGGCTTGCAAAAAAGGAAGAAAAAGTATCCTATTCTCTTTTAATTAATGTTCAGCGTATTACAAGTTGGTGGATTCGTGCAAGAATTTTCCTTCACGCTGCTGTATTTGGTTCTTGAATGGGAAAAGAAGAATAAAAAGTTTGTCCATTTAGATGAAACTTTTAGTTATGTCTTGTATTTCGGGTTGAAGTTGAAAGTAGTGAATATAAAGTTTAACCAATCTTATTGATTGGTAATCTTAAATTCGACGCCTAAGAATGCTAAAATGAGTTTTAACCTTCACGGCAGCCTTTGCCTTGAAGGCAACTTGATAATATTAAGGAATACTTAATACACAAAGTTAAGAATGCAGTCTTTAGCGTGACTAAGCTGTTTTGTCCTTTTCCGTATTGTCCATGCTCAAAGTCGGCTGTTGTACTTTTTAAATGAATCAACTTGAACGGTCAACCATGACTTTTAGATTTTTCCTTTTGGGTTTAAGGGGGGTTAATTAACAACGTTTGTTTTATTTATATGTTCCCATATCCTTAGATCTTGTTATATCTTTAAATTCTGATATGTGACCTTCCAAAACATCAACGGTTTCTTATAGTCCTCTTATTGCAGGTTACTGAACAATGGGTGCAGGAGGTCGAATGTCCGCTCCCTCTGAGGGCAACAAGTCCCAGTCTGATGTCCTCCAAAGAGTTCCCCATTCTAAACCACCCTTCACTGTCGGTGAGATCAAGAAAGCCATCCCACCCCATTGTTTCAAGCGATCTGTCCTGCAGTCCTTCTCCTATGTTTTTTATGACCTCATAATAGCCTTTCTCCTCTACTATGTTTCCACCAACTATTTCCATCTCCTGCCTTACAACCTCTCCTACATAGCCTGGCCGCTTTACTGGATCTGCCAAGGCTGTAATTTAACAGGAGTTTGGGTCATAGCCCACGAATGTGGTCACCATGCCTTCAGTGACTATCAATGGCTTGATGACACTGTTGGCCTTGTCCTACACTCTGCTCTCCTTGTCCCCTATTTCTCTTGGAAATATAGTCATCGTCGCCACCATTCCAATACAGGTTCATTGGATCGTGATGAAGTATTTGTACCAAAAATGAAGTCTAGTATGAAATGGTTCTCCACTTATCTCAACAACCCACCAGGAAGAATCCTTGTACTTGTTGTCCAGCTCACTCTAGGCTGGCCTCTATACTTGATGTTTAATGTTTCAGGGCGACCCTATGACCGGTTTGCTTGCCACTTTGATCCCAATAGCCCTATCTACACAGATCGTGAGCGCCTTCAGATCTTTGTATCTGATGCTGGTATATTTGCTGTACTGTATGGACTTTACAGTCTTGTGACAGCAAAAGGACTTGCCTGGGTTGCCTGTCTTTATGGATGTCCATTGCTCATTGTCAACGGGTTCCTCGTATTGATCACATATTTGCAGCACACACACCTTTCATTGCCTCATTATGACTCCTCGGAATGGGACTGGTTGAGGGGTGCTCTTGCCACAGTTGACAGAGACTACGGCATTCTCAACAAGGTATTCCATAATATCACAGACACTCATGTGGCACACCATCTCTTCTCAACCATGCCACACTATCATGCAATGGAAGCCACAAAGGCTATAAAACCAATATTAGGTGACTACTATCAATTTGATGGGACATCCATTTGGAAGGCCATGTATAGAGAAGCAAAAGAGTGTGTTTACGTTGAGCCAGATGAAGGTGACCAGAACAAGGGGGTCTTTTGGTATAAAAACAAGCTTCATTAGACTTTGCTAGAATTGTAATATCCAGGCTGGCAAGTTTAAGTCCCATGCTAGAAGGGCTCTGCTTCCTTTCTTGGAATTTAGTCTTGTTTGATCGATTTGTAGTGGATTCCAGTTTCCATAAAAATAATTTCGTTATTGCACTGATCTCATACAACTGTGCATGCTGCTTTATTCTCACAAGCCACAAAGTTTCCTGTAAAAAAAAAAAAAAGAGTGCCTAACAAAATTTGAGACACGATTTTAGTTCAATGACTATAAAGTTTGAGAGGCTTGTAGCTCTGATGCATTTGCATTCTCAAAACATAGTTTGTTCATCAAAAACTAAAAAGATGTTGGGTTCTGTATGATGATCAAACTTCTCTATATATTTTTCTTAATTCCTATGCATGTTTTAATTTGAAAATTCGTGTATAGCTAAAGCTATCATCTCTTCATTGTGTATGCTTCCGACTTATTTCGTACATTCCTTTTTGGATATACTAGTTTCTCGACATGTGCGTTGCATGTGTATGCCTACATGATTTTACAAACTAAATATCCTTAATGTTAAAATAGAACTTTGAATAAATTAAATAATTATCAATAAAACGTTATTTACGAATGATCGATGTTGAGCGCTTTATTTTCCGCAAGAAAATAGTTTCCTTCTTACCAAACACACTCCAAATCTCATTTTACAGTAATGAGTACTTATCAAGTAATTTTTTTCTTGGTTGGGGTAGTTTTGTTTTAGATAAAATGAAAAATACTATCCGTTTTAATTTTCAAGTTCTAATCATGTTTAAATATCATTTTGTTTTTGTTTTTCTTGTATTTCACTAAGCATAATCTTTGTCATAATTGTTTAACCTAGCTATTAATCATTCATTTCACTGAAAGTAAAACAGAAGAATACAATCGAAGTAGATTGAGAATATTCTATAGCAAAGCCCGATTAGATGGGAAGTAAATAGGACTTGAATAAGCCTTCACATTCTTAGCCATTGTAAAATTGCAATAGCTACACAACAAAAATTATCAGTATGATTTAATTGTAGAAAAGCAGCAAACATGAGTTGATATTAATCAGAAAAAACAAAGGCTAAAGCACATATATTGATATGTTGGGTAGATGATGAGTAGATTATTTTTTTTGGCTTCTGTAGCACATTATTTTGTATTACCCAAATTCTAATTGAAGTATAGTTCTCTCATATATATTGAAAAACACTTCCTACTTGATAGTATTAACAATCATATGAATTGCAATTCTACAGATTCACTTTAACATACTTTGGATACACCAGAAGTTCTTCTAGCCTTTACGTAAATGTGCTTAATGAATTTAGAAGACGCTACTTGTTTACCCGTAAAACGGTACACTTTAATTTGTATACATGGTCAAGAACATGTGAATCCCAAACGACTAATTTAATTAGAATATCAGATATTATGTAATGTAAATAAATAATATTAAGACAAAATTGAGTAATAGTTAGCCTGAGCCTGATATTATCTTCTTGGCAAAGCCTTCGTGACTAGTATGAAAGCTCAAGTATTGAGAATAATATTGATAAGTGTATTGTAATAACTTGCATATGATCCTTTACAATGGAACAATGTGTCCTATTTATACATGAGCTCACCAGTACACACCCACGATATATGCCTTAATTAATACATGAGAATGAATGTTGTAATAATTGGACAATTAGTGTCTCCATAAATGTCACTAATGCTCCGTTGGAAGATGAAAGATCGGACTAGTAACGGCCGTCCGTTGGAATTCAAATCGTTCGCCTGATCCTTTCCAATCACTGGTACCTCGAGCCCCTACGATGTCCCTCGTCATGCTCATGCTCTACAGGTAGCGCCATAGGTTGACATGGACCTGACTCATCATTACTTGTTACGTGTCACTACATTATTTGCCTAGCTGTATATACGAATTTTGCCCTATACAAATAGTCTCCGCATTTTTCGGACACGACTTTCGCGCGCTCGGGAACTGGATTTTACACCAGACCGATCGAAACCCTATACTTTGGAGGAAAAAATTGAAATGTAATGATTGCAAAAACATTAAAGGTCAAATCCCTTTAATACTTCTGAAATGACGGCAACTGACCATTTGCTCTGATCGACGTGAAGTATTGTACTGAAGATACGTGTCTTTTTCACTTCCCAAACGTTACCATTTCATTCCATTAATAGGAGTCCAAATCTTTCATAGAAGGAAACTACAATTTTCTCCAAACTTACAAACCTCAAAAATCTTTTTTCCTTCCACTTACCGACTTCCACAATGTCATCTTCCAAATCTTCTCCTTCACACTCTCCTGACGAAAATGATGGATCTCCTCCGAACTATCGACCAGGCAAAAAACATATCTCCCCCAAAAGTCGAGAAGTTGATTTTCATTCCCTTGCTACAGAGATTTTCCCATTGATTTTGATTTCTCAAGAGATCTTCGTGTACAAGAGCACTTTGAACCCGTTAAAGAGATAGAATCTTTGATAACTACGAAGATTCTCCCTGAAGTCATGAAAGACTGTAATTTTGACTCTAACACTGTCGTCAGTTAAGTAGACCCGACTGACCGGATGTACCATTATGTTGAGGGGTTTTTAATGGTGTATACGTATCCTTTGACTATCGGTATTTGACTCCCTATTCCAAAGATCATCGAGGACATCTTTCGTCGCTATACAGTTTGCTTAGGGCAAGTTGCTCCTCAAATTTGGAGATTGGTATATTGCATTCAGATGTTGGCTGACTGTGCCAACGCACCATTCACAATCGACCATCTTTTCATTCTTTACTACCCTAGGGTTTTATAGGGTGGTATTCACAGCCTCATTAATGCTGAGGATGATTTTGCCCGTGGTTGATTAACTCAGTTTATTATGATCAAGACTGATCAAATCCATCAGCCTTCCTCTGATCCTTTCCCAGAAGAATGGAACACCACTCATAAGTATTCCTAACCAAAATCTTGCATTTATGTTGCGAACGAATGAATTATTTCTTATACGTAGATATTGTATTTTTACAGCCGTTTTAGTTGAGCCATAACTGATCGATGGGATTTTCGAGTGGGTTGTTAGTCTTCTTCGTGCCTCCCCCAATACCATCCGATCATGGAAAAACATTACTTCAAAGTGGTGGAAGGGAAACTACCACGGTAAGTCAAACCCTAATACGACCCATTATATATGTTAATTCCTCGATTTTCTAGGCATCCCTTCTCACTTTACATGTTCGCCCTATAGGACTCCCGACAAGAAAACCTGTGGCCCAAAGAGTGCCTTCTCGTGCAGCCGTCTTAACCTACATACCCCAATTTTCTTCTAGCAACCAAAAGTAAAAATCTCAAGAAGGATCTCCCGAGACCCCAGCGGGGATCTATTCCAGAGTTAAGAATCACCACAAGCTTATTGAGCTTAGGAAAGAAACACAAATGGGATTTATTCCAATTTATGATGAGAAGGAAACTACCAGAGGCATGAATCCTAAGGGTGCTCCACACGATGCTCCGGAAATGAAACAACAACCTCTTCGACCTCTCCTTCCAAACATAGCTCTATCCCCACATTTGGTACTGAGGCCGGAACATCCTTCTCCTCCCCCCCGGAAGTGTCCTAATGCCACTCTACAAGCTTCTCTTGCACATTTTGTAGATTTGTTCCTGTATGTAAAATATTTCTTCCCTTTAGCCGTCTTTACAACTTTGCTTCCTTATTGACGTAGTCTTTCTTATTCAGGGGCACGCCACTACTCTTTCCATAATGGATTTTGCTAAAGCGGTGGCTCCCTCTTCTCAAAAAGAAGTTTTCAGAGGCAATTCAACATCTCTGAGCTGAGGTTGAAAACCTTAGAGCTGACATCAGGAATTCAGACCTTTAGAGCTGACATCATGGATTCAGACTCTCTTCAAGATTCCCTCAGATTACGCTTTAAAAGACAACGTTGACTCATTGAGGGATTCGGAAATTTCTCTCCAACTCTTGACCTCTTCATACATGACCCTCTAAGTAAAAACGGCTAGGCTGAAAGCAGATTTGGCCACTATCCGGGAGAAGTTTATTGCTTTTGAGAATACCATAACTAAGCTCCGGGCCAAATATCAAAGGTGGAAGCTCCGTAGGGATTTGGCCATTTTAAAGACTCGCGTACATACCCTTGAGAAAGTCAGTAAGCCAGGGATTGACATCCCTTCTGAAATCCTGAATGCAGAGATTGATCTTCATGATGCGAAATTATCCCTGGAACAGCTGTGTGGAGATAGGGATGATTCCGATGTGGAAGCTAATGATTCCCCCCTTTCCTGACCTTTCAATATTTTTGTTTTGATGATATCACTAAAACACCCCCGACAAACCATGGAGCGAGTATATCGTCACCTTTCATACAGGTTTGTTGTTTGCTTTGTTTTTCTATGAAACCAGATCACTTTTGGGCCCGATAATCCTTCTTGTAACCGGTTTGATTTCAATCTAGTAAAAATATCAATGAATGAATTTTCTGTTTTTGAAATTTTCTCAAGGTTTTTATTTCATACTTTTATTTATAGGAGCAAATTTATATTCCTCCCATAGATTTATCTGATGATTGCGACTTCACCACTATTAATAATTCAAGCAATAATTTGAAGCTCGCTTTATCCTTACAAAATTCTAAGCCATGATCTTTTTAATGACTTTTCATCAAGCTTGAATTTATTTTGAAAGATGTATTTTTCATCTTCTACTGGGGCTTCACATGGCCTTTATAGTTGGTCCTGAACTTGCCTTCGTTCCGGTCAACTTTTAATTCTGGTGCTCTGAGTAACCAGAGCCTTAACTTCTTATTTTATGTTAAAGTTTTTAATTAGAGAGGACCTTTATTTTTAATGGTGTCGTAGAAGATGACGTTTCCTATTCATTATGGCATGTATTTTTGATATGTTTATAATAACATATGCTTTTATGATGTTGATGGAAAATATTTATTCAATCATAAAAGGAAAAGTTTATGATTCCTTTAACTTACAATTGTAAATACAAGTGTAAGAATAATATGGTTGCCATCTAGTGTGGTCAGTCCAGTTACATTTATGTAATAGTCTAAAAAACTCAGAAGTCCCCAGTAACAAGTGCTTTTCCCTTGAAGCTTTGAATTTACCCTCTTAGGTGTATATGGCCTCCCAGGTTTTGGGTGTACATACCATGGATACCTGGGAATTGGATAACCTTATTCGATAGCGAGACTCTTAACATGGTTTTAGCGATGTTGTCTCGTTAAAAACCTTGCCGGAAAAACCCAATTGGGACAAAAACTGGACGAAGGAAAAAAAAGTGCAGTGCATGTTTGTGTCACTAAACATAACACTTCTTGAAGTGGCTTACATTCTAATTACTAAGAAATTTGTTTTCTTCTTGGTCTTCCAATTGATAAGCTCATTTGCCGGTGATCCCGGTGACGGTATACGGACCTTCCCAGTTTGCACCTAGTTTTCATACATTATGTTCTCGTGTGCTATGAGTTACCCTCTAAAGCACCAGGTCCTCGAGTTTAAAATGTTAGAGATTTGTGCGCCGATTATAGTAGCTCTTCATTCTTTGCTTCAGGGCTACCATCTGGACGTACGCAATATCTCGACGTACCAACCTCCATCGGGATCAAGGCTTCTACACCATACACCAAGCAAAAAGGAGTTTCTCTGGTACTCATTTTTGCAGTGGTCCTGTACGCCCATAATATCTCCAGTAGCATGGAAGGCCAGTTTCCCTTTGCCGCTTCCAATTTCTTTTTCAAGTTATAGATTATAGTTTTGTTTGTCGACTCCGCTTCACCATTTGCTTTGGGATGATAGAGAGTGAATGTGATACGTTTGATGGTCATGTCATCTAGAAACTTTATTTCCAATAAAATTAGGGTCGTTGTCACCAGCTATCTCCTTTGGGATTCCAAAATGACAGATGATATGCTGCCAAATAAAATCGATCACCTTCTTCTCCCAGAGCTTTGTATAAACTGCAGCTTCAACCCATTTAGAAAAATAGACAGTCATAAATATAATTTGGGATACCTGCCCAGAGCCACAGACAAAGGTCCGACTATATCCATTTCCTATTTCATGAATGGCCACGGGGATACAACCGGATGCAATTTTTATCCCGATTGGTGTAGCTATTATGCATGATGCTGACATTTGTCACATTTTTTCATAAATGCCTTTGTATCTTCCTCAATTCGGGGCCAATAATAGCTGACCCTCATGAGTTTTGTCATTAAAGATTCTGCTCCAGAATGGTTTCCACATATGCCTTAATATACTTCTCTCATCACGTAATCAACTTCCTTGGGGCCTATGCATCAGGCCAAAGGACCATAATAACACCGTCGATAAAATTTTCCATCAACAACGCAGTATCGGGAGGCTTTCATCCTTAAAGATCTAGATGATTTTGGGTCCTCCAGGAGCTTTCCGTTCACGAGGTAGTCCAGGAATTCATTCCTCCAATCCCAAGTCAGGTTGGTCGAGTTCTCCTCATCATACCCTTCTGAATTAAGTGTCGAATGTAGTAGCTAAACAACCGACTCAATTTTAGGACATTCTAGTTCTATGTTGGAGCCCAAATTCGCGAGTGCATCTGCCTCTATATTTTCTTCCCAAGGTATATGAACCATTGTCCATTCTTAGAACCGGGAGAGCAACTTCAAAACATTTTAAGGTATATAGACATGCGTTCCTCGTTGGCCTGGAACACTCCGTGAACTTGGTTTACAACCAATAACGAATCACATTTTACTTCAATTATTTGAGATCCTAAGCCTCGGACTAGTTCCAAATCTGCAATCAAAGCCTCATACTCGGCTCATAGTTAGTTAAAGGAGAATTATGAATTTCATGCCTCAAGACTTTGTTACACCCCATAGTTTTTACACCAGAAAGCATTGTTAACTAATTCGGGTGTTAAGAGAAAGTACAGGACCTTACATAATGATATAAGCGGTATTGAGATAAGTTAAATGAGTGTTAAGAAGTATAAAGATTAAATTAATTAAGAAGATAATATTCATCGTGATTTCGGAAGTTGGCATGTTTTATGGCCAAAGTTACGCCCATAATAGGGTTTTACGGACCCTAAATATTGTGGAGTTTTATCGTAAGCCTTAACAGAAAACTTGTTCTAAGGATGGTGTTTTATGGCACCTTTGACGGGGCGTAAAAGATTTTATAATGGGTGGTGGCACCGTAAAAGTGTTTTACAGTGGGAGTTGCCACCGTGAAACCCACCGTAAAAGTGAGGTAGTGCTCAACCTTTTAAAGTCGAAGGAGGATTATTTCCCTTCGTTTCTCAGCTGTAAACAAACCCTCCTAACCCCCAAACCCTCCCAAGGAGTTCTACCCTTGTCCTAGCTCAAGTTAAGAGAAGAAAGTGAGTAAAATTCTCGTAGGAAGTTTGTAGTACGAAGTTCTACTCTTTTTAACTCCTTGCCATTGTTTTGGTGAAGTTCCTTAAGGATAAACAAGGTGTTGCAGAGTGTGATCTTGGTGATTAAAGATGATCATTCATAGAGCATACGAGGACTTGAGGAACTTATTTAGCTTCAATGACAGGGTATGTAAGGCTCACTTCCTACTTTTTGCCATGATCCATACTGAAGCGATTGTTATGAAATGAAATTTGATAAAGACTCTACTCTTAAGTCCTTAAGGAGATACTTGTGATCATTCCATCAATTGTTGTTGTGTATTATTATCCATCGTCGAGATCATATCCTCATTCCAAAGGGCTCTTTCGAGGTTAATACAAGTCGACTACTTATTGTATCTTACAAGCTAAGCTTATAATATGATATATTGTTTCTATAGAGTCATTAAAATAATAACAAATGAAGTGTTAACCCTCATAAGGGATTTAGAGGTGCAACGACCTTACGTCACTCCGATGAGTTTATAGAGTATTCGGTAATCCTTAAAGGGGTCATCATATGCATGCATTATATATCTATATTGTCCTCAATGTCCTATGGCATTATATATGTGATTATACAGATACGAGATTGATATTATTGCCCTAGAGGCCTATGGTGCTATTGTGCAGTTTATACAGATATGATATTAAAAATATTTCCCACAAAGGTCTATGGCGTTATATACGTGATTATATTTCATTTAGCATATTATGGCCCCAAAGGCACTCAGAGTACATATTGTATTTCTACTTATTTACCTTACATTTGTACATTCAGTTACAATTTCAGCTTATGCTTCCTTTATAACATTGTACTTATTTATAACTTAAGCCTTACATATTCAATACATTTTTCCTATTGATGTCCCTTTTCGGGGACACTGCATTCACGCCCGCAGGTACATATAGAGATGCATATGTTTTCCTCACAGTAGGACTCGACTCAGTTGAAGGTTGTCACACTCCTTTCTTCCGTAGCTGTGTAGTGAGCTGATAGGTATGATATATATGCATATCTATATAGTTGGGTATGTCGAAGCCCTGTCCTGACCAATTGTTGTTTCTATACTCTTTAGAGGTTTGTAGACAGTCATGTGGCGTATTAGAGTCCTGTGTGGCCTTGTCGACCTCTCTAGTAGACTTATTATTTTTATGTTGGTCTTTTCGGCCTTATTGTTTTATATATGCTGGATTGGGCCTTTTATGAGTGCATGTGATTAGGTCTTTGTTCAGCTATGTACTTATCAGAAGTCTTGTTGGCCTATAAGATGTTGAATAAATCACAGATATTAGGGTTGGTACACTCAGGCCTTACGGAACCGGGTGCGGGCCACACCCCCCGAGGTTGGGGTGTGACTAACTTGGTATCAAAGTGAGTCAGTCCTAGGGATGTTTACAAGTTGTGTCTAGTAGAATCTTGCTTATGGGTGTGTTGCGTGCCACACTTATAAATAGGAGGCTACAGGACATTTAAGGTGTTTTTTGAAAATCTAGATCGTGCGTTAGAAGCGAAGTTGTAAATCACTGAATTCCTATGTTTTCATCTTGATTATTTTTTTTCCAATAATGCCAAGATCCAAGGAAAGTACTAATAGTAGGAGGTCGGTTAGAAATGCAGGAGAAGGTACTAACAGACAACCACCCGTTAACATAAATCTGAGGAATGAGTTATTCAATAGAAGAAGATCCATAGAAATTCAGTGATTTCCACGAGAAGGAGATATGAGTTATTCATTAGAAGAAGATCCATCCATGGTAATTCCATATTATTAGAAGGTCCGCACAATACAGATGCCATTAACACAACATACATTTCTGTTTGGGTTAGGTATGAGTGGTACTATGTATGCAACATCGCCTCCAGTTATTTTCCCAAAGCAGGGTCATGTTCATATGCCCCTACATGATAGACCTTTCGAGAGACTGAGAAGCCCATTATCATGGAAGTCAGTCAACTAATGATATCATTTAACGAGTAAGGTTGAGGAAGAAGTAAGCAGTAGACAGACTATAAGGTTTGGGATGGATACAGGTTTTGAAGAATTTATGTTGCGAGATACATCAGATCGAAGTTCTCGGGTAGAAATCAGGCAAACACTTGAAGATGTTGGAAGTAGTAGCCCACGATGTCAGCAGTGTGGAGAGAGACATGACAGAGTATGTTTATCCGACATTGAGTTATGTTCTAGATGTGGAGCTTTAGGCCATAGAGATAGGGAATTCCCTGAGAGGTTTTAATAGATATGTCATCAGTGTGGACATGTACATTATGGACAATGTCCAAGTGATCTTGAGGAATGTTATTGGTGCTGGATCAGAAGCCATAGGGTGTATAGATGTTCGAGATTGAGTCAGATGGAATATCAGGTGTCGATGTTACTCAGAGTTATGCAACTAAACATTTATGTAGATAATGTTTATTAAGAATAGCCGTGTTTATTCTTTTGATCAACGGTTATGATTGATGTAGAAAAGTATGTCATACAAATGTATATAGACAGTAAATGGATAATAGAAGTGGGAGGTAGTAAGTGAAACTACAATCAGGTTCAATGTTTTAACTAAAATGATTCAAGAACCAACCATCTCTTAGCTACATGTATACCTAACACTCATAGGCTCTGTAGTGTGCGTAATGTTGGAACACAAAAGTTATACGAATACACGACCTAAAAAGAGGATACTTTCAAATTCTAGGAATTTAAGGAAACCCCAAAGAATAATAAGGACAATGGGTTTTTAGGGATAAGATACTTGAAGCTGTGTGTTGGAAAACAGTTAGAGAAAAGAGGCGCAAAATATCATGCTCGAAGGGGTAACCCCCAACTCTTCTACTAGGATTGAATCATTTAGTAAGACCGTGATACATGATGAGTTTTGTCAATTAGAGACATACAATATACTTTCTTTACTGTAAACGACAACAGGTTTTCGATATTAAGTGATGAGATTTTTGAATTCTATGGTATAATTTTATAAGCCAATCAGGCAAGAATATCTGGTTGAAGATAATTTGCGACAGAAGTTTGATTTAATAGAAAAATGATGATAAATGGTAAACGGATGTCTGATAAGCACAAATGGAAGATTATGACAGAGTAATGAGACTGAAGGATGTTTCTCAAGCTAATAGATCGGCGAAAATACGGTAACGGTAAGGATATCGATAACGAGATTAGAATGGGACACAAAACAACATGATTACCATTAAAGATGAGGACATTAGTAAAGATATGGTACTTAAACTTTCCTAACCAAAAACACAATACCTGACGCTCATAAATGATGGTACTTAGGAGTACACTAAAGTGAGGAATCCTTAAGGGAATTCAAGCTGGTAATGTACAAGTTATCTGGCTAAATGATGATTGAAGAAGATCTCTACTACCAACTAAGAGGGGAAACCCAAATCAGTGGTAAGACTGAAACCGACTACGATTTGAATATGTCAAGCACTAGTTCCATCACAAATGTCAATAAGACGTTTAAGGATATGTAAGTGGAAGTAAGGACGAATGAAATCCGATGTAAGTATATGATGAAGTAATGAAAATGGTCCAAGATATATGATAAGGAGAAGAGATAAAGAATAATAATAAGGGAACAAGGGAATGAGCGGGTGAGTAACGATAAATTTTGATTGACGAATGAACTAGAAACCCCACAAGCAGGATAGCACAATAGTCATAAGGTTGAGGACATTGGTTGCAAAGGAATCCAAGATCGGGAAATAAAGATAAAAATGTTAACTCATGTACGGTGACCACGAGGGGATCAGATAGATTAACGCCTTGTAATGGTAAATCCTTTGATGAAAAAGGGAACAAGATGACCCATAGCATGAGCAATACTGAAAAATAACATGAGTATGTCAAAATCTTGCTTTTGGGAAAGGTTGTACAAGAGATACCGACTATGACGAATAAAGGATTTGAGGATTTCAAAAATCCAGTGTTGCACTCTTAGTGTGAAGTAAAGGTTGTTTTAAGAAAAACACCAGTTCGGAGTCGGTAAAAATGTTAGATGCTTAAGAAATAAGGCCAACAAAAAGGGGAAATGACATCAAAGGTGAGAGAATGTCTCATTTCTAATATTTAACGGAAACGGGAAAATAAGGTAAATACAAAGAGGACGATGCAACTTGAAAAAGAATACTTGAACAAAGGTGGGATACAACAAAGGAATAATGTTCCTATCTTAGAATTCATAGCATCGCCCATAGGATATGCAAATTGGAGACATATGAGAAATAAGAAGTTTTGACGTGATGAACAGGGAGATAATGGATGATAGGGTCTTAAGCCATTAAAAATGAGGGCCATTATGAAAGATACAAGAAGGAATCGACCCAAGAGGTAATAGGTAGCCAGCCATAATGGACACCTGACGATGATAATTCCCCGAAGCAGTAGACAAATGAACTCTTCTTTAGATGGAGAATTGGGGGAGCGTCAAGACAACGAGCCCAATTTTTAATCTATGGAGAGGTGTTATGATATGGAGAAAAGGAAAAAATGGGAACCTTACCAGGATCCAAGAATTAAGTTTATTGGTTAACATCACCCAAGGAAATCCTCCTTAGAGTTGAAATATTACTTGAAAACCATTGAGTGGTCAGAGGATTGTTGTGGGCCATCTCATTATTATTAGAAGCTATTCTAGTTCGGAAAATTAATATCCAACTATCCTGTCAACTTGCGCCGTGACAATTAAGACTGTTTATACAACCAAAGTTGGCTGACAATTTATCTTGAAGTTATCTCAAGCTGTTGTACAATATCTCTTTAGTATAAGAGTTGTTGGAGGAACCGGTCAAAAGAGGCTCTAAATACTCACGATTACTCTCGACCCTGTCCTAAGGAAATCAATACAAACCAAGGTTCAAACCGCCGAACTCGGGTAGTAAATGAGTGTATGAAACTTGGAAGAAGTTTGGAATAAGGATTGATAACTAGTAAACGACACACTAGCAGATTGATAAATACAGAGTTATATATCTAGCAAAGGAATAGGACTCTTATTGAATCACGACAAGGGAAGAAAAATGAAGTAACAATATTGGATTTGATATAGTAAGTTATAAGAGGATATTTGGAGTAATACAAAGATACTCTAAGAGATTTGGTAGTAGGAGCAGGATACAACTTGATAAAGAAAGAAAACTTTATCTGAAAAATTTGCTATCATAATACCGAACTCGGTCGGGAAATGAAACAACCCATAAGTAGAGTGTAATCCCAATCATAGATGTTTATTGAAAATCCAGATCAAGTATGGCCACGAGGGAAATGTGAATGTAAAAGGAAACTTACTGATGAAAGAAATTCCAAAGATGGTGAGCTATTCCTAATTTACGTCATTAGGTGGGACAATGAGAATGTATTGAGAAAGTACCATGTAAGGATATTACAGAGAAATGAAAAGGAAGAGCAGAGGAAGAAATGTATTCGGATAACCCTATTATCTTCAAATCGTTGACCTTGACGATTTTCGTGCTGCAACCTCTCATCATAATATTATTTATATTTTGTGCCTTTGAACTCTGACACCCAAACCCTCTCATAAGGCAAGAGTTTTAACAAAGAAATGAAATACATAGTTCGGACATCAGGATCTAACAATTTGGATAAATTACAATTATTAAGAAATTTTGTAAGAGGAATGTATGATCGTGTGGAGGTCGAATATGTACCAATAATTTTTATGATTGTGTAATCTTAGGAGGTAATAGCCATGGCATCTTATTGAGTGACAAGTTGAGAACTCTCCCATAATTGTCAAAGAACCTAAAAATCACTATAGTCGAATGTTTCAAACTTCCGAGTCATGTTAATATTAGTGCGACACTATCCTTCTATTCCTGTTATGTTTACCGATGTTGATCCATGTACCTTATTTAAATGGTGTTTCTGAAAGAAGTATATCAGGTGCAACTCAAATATCAGCAGGAGAACACTAAGGTGAGTTATGGCTAACCTTTTTCTGGTTATTATATTTATAAGTACAAGAAGTTGCGTGAGGCCGATTTAATGATATCTTGTTATTATATTTCCCCGCATGGTATTGGAAGTGTAATTGGACTGCTCAACAGATTTTGGATAACCCTGTTTACAAAGGACACTCCGACAAATTTTTTGAAAACATAAAAGTTAGATTATCTTCAACATTCACGGATGAATATTTTTAAGGGGGGAAGGATGTTACACCCTGTAGTTTTTACATTGGAAAGCGTTGTTAACTAATCTGGGTGATAAGGAAGTACATGACCTTACATATTGATAAAAGAGGTATTGAGACAAGTTAAAGGAGTGTTAAAAAGTATAAAGATTAAATGAATCAAAGAAGAGAAGTTTTATCGCGATTTCGGAAGTTGGCATGTTTTAGAGCTAAAATTACCCCCATAATAGGGTTTTACGGACCGTAAAAGTGGTGGAGGAGGCTCATTTCCGTTCATTTTTACGGTTTGTAAAACCCTATTATGGGTGTAATTATGGCCGTAAAACATACCAACTTCCCAAATTGCGACAAAACTTATCTTCTTTGATTCATTTAAACTTTATACTACTTAACACTCCTTTATCTTGTGCTCAACATTTTAAAGTCGAAGAAGGATTATTTCCCTTCGTTTCTCAGTTGTAAACAAACCCTCCTAACCCCCAAACCCTCCCAAGGATTTCTACCCTTGTCCTAGCTCAAGTTAAGAGAAGAAATTGCGTAAAATTCTAGTAGGAAGTTTGTAGTAAGAAGTTCTACTCTTATTAACTCCTTGCCACTGTTTTGGTGAAGTTCCTTAAGGATAAACAAGGTGTTGCAGAGTGTGATCTTGGTGATTAAAAATGATCATTCATAGAGCATACAAGGACTTGAGGAACTTATTTAGCTTCAATGACAGGGTATGTAAGGCTCACTTCCTACTTTTTTCCATGATCCATACTGAAGCGATTGTTATGAGATGAAATTTTATAAAGACTCTACTCTTAAGTCCTTAAGGAGATACTTGTGATCATTCCATCAATTGTTGTTGTGTATTATTATACATCGTCGAGATCATATCCTCATTCCAAAGGGCTCTTTCGAGGTTAATACAAGTCGACTACTTATTGTATCTTACAAGCTAAGCTTATAATATGATATATTGTTTCTATAGAGTCATTAAAATAATAACAAATGAAGTGTTAACCCTCATAAGGGATTTAGAGGTGCAACGACCTTACGTCACTCCGATGAGTTTATAGAGTATTCGGTAATCCTTAAAGGGGTCATCATATGCATGCATTATATATCTATATTGTCTTCAATGTCCTATGGAATTATATATGTGATTATACAGATACGACATTGATATTATTGCCCTAGAGGCCTATGGTGCTATTGTGCAGTTTATACAGATATGATATTAAAAATATTTCCCACAAAGGTCTATGGCGTTATATACACAATTATATTTCATTTAGCATATTATGGCCCCAAAGGCACTCAGAGTACATATTGTATTTCTACTTCTTTACCTTACATTTGTACATTCAGTTACAATTTCAGCTTATGCTTCCTTTATAGCATTGTAGTTATTTATAACTTAAGCCTTAAATATTCAATACATCTTTCCTATTGATGTCCCTTTTCGTGGACACTGCATTCACGCCCACAGGTACATATAGAGATGCATATGTTTTCCTCACAGTAGGACTCGACTCAGTTGAAGGTTGTCACACTCCTTTCTTCCGTAGCTGTGTAGTGAGCTGATAGGTACGATATATATGCATATCTATATAGTTGGGTATGTCGAAGCCCTGTCCTGACCAATTGTTGTTTCTATACTCTTTAGAGGTTTGTAGACAGTCATGTGGCGTATTAGAGTCATGTGTGGCCTTGTCGACCTCTCTAGTAGACTTATTATTTTTATGTTGGTCTTTTCGGCCTTATTGTTTTATATATATATGGATTGGGCCTTTTATGAGTGCATGTGATTAGGTCTTTTTTCAACTATGTACTTATCAGAAGTCTTGTTGGCCTATAAGATGTTGAAATGTCACAGATATTGGGATTGCTATGCTCGGGCATTAGGGAACCGGATGCCGGCCACACTTTTCAAGGTTAAGGTGTGACAGACATCCTCAGTGGGAGTATGCAGTACTATTCCCAGACCTGTTCCCTTGACATTGGAGCTCCATCAGTGTAAAGCCTCCAGATCCTAGGGGCAGTCCCCGAGACCAAGATGGTTTTTTTTTCTGCCTGCGGGGTTACTCTTAGACTGAAATAAGCCATAAAATCCATGAGGACTTGCACTTTTATCGTAGTCAAGGGCCTATATTTGATATTGAATTAACTTAACTCAACTGCTCATCTATCCAAATGACCTAAATGTTCGGGCTTATGTAACACGTTTTTGAGTGGGAACGTAGTTACTACATCATTTGGGTGGCACCTAAAATATGATCGAAGCTTACGCGATGATATAACTAAAGAAAAAGATAATATTTCGAGTAAGGGGTATCGAGTTTCAGCCTCTGACATTACTCGACTTACATAATAAATAGGGAATTGCATACCTTTTTCTTCATGAACCAGAGCTGCACTTACCGCTACCTCTGAGACCGCAGGATAAATGAGTAGTTGCTCTTCGTCCTTTGGCTTTGACATGAGCGAAGGACTAGATAAGTAAGTTTTCAGGTCCCGTAGGTCTTGTTGGCATTTAGGTGTCCACACAAAGTCGTTCTTCTTTTTTAAAAGAGAGAAGAACCGATGATACTTTTTCGATGACCGGGAGATAAACCTGCATAAAGCTGCCACATGCTTGGTCAACTGTTGTACTATTTTTTTGTATACAAGCATATCCGATATATCTTTGATGCCTTTTATTTTGTTGGGGTTGGTCTCAATTCCTCGTTGAGAAACCCAAGAATTTTCTGAAACCTACCGCAAAAGCACATTTCTCAGGGTTCAGCTTCATATTAAATTTTCTCAGCACCTTGAATATTTCATGCAAATGACTTAAATGGTCCTCTGCATGAAGACTCTTAGAAAGCATATCATCTATATATACTTCCATAGTTTTTCCTATATTTTTTTCAAACATCTTATTTACTAACCTTTGATAAGTCGCCCCGATATTTTTCAGTCCAAAAGGCATAACATTTTATCATTAAGTGCCACAAGTAGTCAAAAAGATGTTTTCTCCTAGTCTTTCGGGTGCATCCTTATTTTGTTATACCCAGAATACGCATCGAGGAAACTCATTATCTCCTGTCCGGCCGTAGCAGCGATCATTTGATCTATGTTCAATAGTGAGAATATGTCTTTTGGGCATGATTTACTTAAATCTTTATAGTCAATGCACATCCTAAATTTGTTCTCCTTTTTAGGTATTACAACTACATTTTCTCACCAATCCACATATTTTACCTCCCGGATCGATCATATATTAAGTAATCTAGCTACCTCTTCTTTCACAAACCTGTTACAGAGTTCAGCGATGGGCCGCTTCTTTTGCCGCATGGGAGGAAAACGGTAACACCTCATACCTCCACACTAATCTATGTTTATGATTGAGTAGTTTAGGAAATCAAGGCGGGGAGTTTGAAGTTAAAAAACCAGTTTTAGTTCTACATAACAAATTTTATGTCCAAGTTTTACGGACCATTGAGATGAACTGTAAATTTTGTCATTGAAAAATGATGGAGCACAGTGACTTATACATACCGTATAAAAAATTATGGCCCATCATTTTTAACTGTAAGATTCCCCTCAGCTTACGAAAGTCACTGGAAAGCCACACTTGGGTGACGGTCATTTTATATGGACCGTACAAATTGTACGGACTGTATCACCCACTGTAAAATTTATACGGACCGTTGAATGTGGCCGTAAAATCCTCCAAACAGAAACAATATAAATACGCAGACTTAATTCTAGAAATCAGTTTTCTTATTTTTCCAAGACCTAGAATGAAGTTCTCTTCTCCCATCATCCTCATAACTCAAGGAAAGCCTTTTCCATGTATTTCCATGCGATTCTAATCAAGTATAATCAATTACTAAGTGAAATTCATTGTTTCTAACCTATGGTTTTCAAGAAAACCCAACCCAGGAGAATAAAGTTCAAGCTTTGGGTTTATTCCTCAAAGATCAGATTTTTAATATACGTTTTGGAGTAATTAAGATATGTTGAGATTCTATCCACGTGTGGGAATATCATTGTTCTTCCACATGCTACATGTAATCCATGAACGCGAATTTCCTCAGACCTAGTGTTTGGCTCAAGTTCATGATGACCCTATATACAAGTACAATTATACTTCATGTTATATCTTGTCTTTATTAATTGTATACATGATATGCCATTATGACTGTCATGAACCTGTCTGTAATTCATGAATGCATCTTTTGAATTCCATGAGTTCCTAAATACAAGTCATGCATTGTTACTCAATACATGAAGTTATACATGTTTTCATACTAGTTATATTATGTATTTTTATTCATGATAATTGATAAATATAAACCATGTTTTACAAGTTATATTCATGAAATTCATGGGCTTACAAGCCAACTATGTTCATGTTCATGTGTTGAGAGTTGCACAGATTACCGAGAAGGCTCAGACAGCTTGAAACTACATCTGCCAGCGTAGGATAAGGTTCGCTCCGCCTAGAGGATGATACCTTTATGTTTCCCATTTGTGGGATTATTGGATCCATCATTTCATGTTCATGTCTCGTACCCAGCAAGGTACTAGATAGATTAGCTGGTCGGATAGAGATCAGATGATATGTTCACGCGTGGTGGTTACATGTCAAATTTATTAATGCTCTCCCACAAATATTCATGCCAAATAATGTTCATGCTCATTGTTCAGTTTCATGTTCCTATTATTTCATGTGCCTGCTTATTCTTCCAGTTGCTTTACACATAGTATAATTCAAATATAAAAATGTCTCTTTGCCCGGGGCCTGCATTTCACAGTGCAAGTAATGAATTTCAGGACGACAGATCTGGATGCTAGGATTTCATTAGTATTTGCCATTGGTGAGCCCCATCTCATTTGAGGTGTCAACATTTTTTTATTTACGTGTCATGCTTTATAGTAGAGGTATGCCAGGGCCTTGTCCTGGTAAACAGTTTTACAGTCATACTCATGTTTCAGAAGTTTCATAGACTAATTTACTTAGCATGGCATGATAATATTGTTTTCACACTTATCATGTTTTATAATTTTTCTATAATATATTTTCAGACTATATTTCAGTATTCAGTTTGCATTTGTTAAACCATTATTACTGCATGTTTCAATGTCCATATTGATTAGCAATCCACGTGGTTCGCTCGGTTATATGTAGTTAGGCACCGAGCGCCATGTTTTGCCCAGGCGATGGTTCGGGGCGTTATAAAACTTAGTATTAGAGGCTATATTCAAGTGTCTTAGGGAGTCTATGAAACTGTGTCCAGTGGGGTAACTTTATATGTGTGCGCACGCCAACACATAAACGGTTGACCACCAAGACATTTTGGATTATCTCACTTCTTTCATGCTTTAGATCATACAATTAGAGCAATACTTTCATGAATTCTTCTAACTCATGCCATGTAGCTTAGAGCCGTAAATAACATTCTTTTTCCATCGAATTTCGAACGTATCAAATGCGTAAGTGACGAGAAAGAAATTCAAGGTCCAAGTGAGAATTATTTCCCATCGAGGTGTAAATTGTGATGTACATAATGAGGGGAATATGTGGGTAGGTTGGTCGAAGTTGGATTGGAACCGGATGGACACAAAAATTGGACTCAAGTGGGGGTTGGCGGGTTATACGGTTTACCAGGCAGTGTTGGTTTGGGGGGGTGTGCGGGTAGTTTAGGGTGGTGTCGGGTTAAGGAGTTTGGAGGAGGTGTTCTAGACAAGTTGTGGGATATGTTGGTGGTCGGTACTTGGTGGTTGGATGGTCAGAAGGTGGCAGAATCTGGCCGGGACAGTAAGGTATGACGGTGGAACTCGGTAAGGACAATGGAGTAGTTGGTTGGAGTGTTCGGGTGGTTTTTAGATGTTTCAGTTAATGGCCTTTTGGGTGGAGGTTGGTGAAGTGTTACATTGTGTTGTGCTGAAAAGAATGAGGCAGTTTGAATAAGGATTGAACACGAAATTGATAGACAAAATTGTGGGTGGATAAGACAATGAAAGTTGAGAAGACCTTCAATATATTCATAACTAAGTAACAGGTTTAGAACCTTGGCTTGGGTATAGTTAGATCACAAAAGTTCTAACTAGACTCAAACCAAGGGTTTGAACCACGAAAGGACCAAGGGGCGACCCACAAAAGGATTGAGGTTCGGACCACAAAAGGAACGATGGCCCACAAAAGGACCAACTAAGATAAGCAACACAAAAGTTAAATAACATAGCAAAGCTTGGGTAAAACTCAAATATATCTCATATAAATTCAACGTCTATTTACATCAACTACATGCCCTATTTATACTAATGCTAGACCTTCTAGAAGAGGCAACAAGAAATACACAAACAATGTACCATTCGGCCGAATGGGAAAGGGGAATTAGTTCGGCCTATTGGAGGAGGGGGTGGAAGTACCCAACTCTTCATGTTCTCTAGACCACCTTTTTGTGTCATCCATGTACATAAGTGCATGAAATTGCTAGTTCATGAATTACCTCTTTGGAAGCTTCTTCTTCTAGATGGTTCTTGGCCTTGTCACCTTATTCTATTACACGACATACTAATTATGTCTTAAGGAGAACTTATAGTTAATCTAGGAATTGAAAATAAGCTAAAAGATAGTGGTTTCGGCAAAGACCTACATAAAAGCCGAAAATAAACATGTTCCTTTTTAGATCTTCACGTCCAATCTTCAACTCCACTCCATATTCCATTCCATAATAGGCATGTCACCCTAGGACGATCGACAATCTTTAACACTCTGAGCGAATCACTTGCGGTTCATTTTGGAAGCTTAAGTTCACGGCCTTTGTTTCATCAATCTCCCCTTCTTTCACAGAATTTGCCTCCATGCAATCTTACCACTTCATTCAAAGGTTGGGAGATCAAAGCATAGAGTTCGGTCATCTTCCCTTTCAAGTCCGCAATATGTGTTGCATCATTGGTCTTGTGATAAGGAATGATGTGAGCCATCTTTGAGAATCAATACACAACCACCATGATAAAGTCTTTGCCCCGTTGTGTTCTTGGTAAGCCGAGGATGAAATCCAAGCTCACACCTTCCCATGGTCACTCCGGAACTAGTAAAGGAGTACACAATCCTTTGTGGAAGAAACTTTTAGCCTTTTGACAAGTGGAACACCTACTTACCACTCCATTTACATCTTTATCCACCTGTGGCCAGTAAAAGTGTTCTTGTAAAATCTCTAAAGTTTCCACTATCCCAAAATGTCCAGCGTTCCCACCCGAATGTTTGGGGTGCATTTCATATACAAGTAATTCTCTCATGGAACATTTGGGTCACACAATTTGTTCCCTTTAAAAAGGAAACCTTCTACTATGGAATAAGAACTATGAAATTCATTAATACATTCTATCAACTCGGGATCTCGTTCATAGAATTCATTTGGCACTTCAAATCGCACAAGTTTTTGTTCAAGCACGAACAACATTACGTACCTCTGGGAAAGTGCTAACGCCACTATGTTGGCCTTACCATCTTTGTGCCTTATAGAGAATGTGAAAGTTTCCAAGTACGCTACCCACTTAGCATGTCTTTGATTCAACTTTCTTGGCCTATGTAAATACTTCATGGATTCATGATCCGAATATAAGACAAAAGGTTTTGGCCTCAAATGATGTTCCCATCGGACAAAGGATCTCACAATATAAATTTCCTTGTCACAAGTAGAATAATTTAGCCCTGCACCACCCAATTTTTCACTAAAGAAAGCAACGAGTCATTTTTCTTGAATCAAGACGATACCAACACCAATTCCACTAGCATCACATTCCATTTCAAATAGCTTCTCAAGGTTTGGAATAGCTAGAGTCAGTGCTTCACATATCCTTCCCTCCAAGGTTTCCAAAGCTCTTTGTGCTCCTTGGATTTAAACTCATACTTTCTCCTTAGTTCAGTGATAGGGACAGCAAGGGTACAACAATCTCGAATGAAACGATGAGAAAAAGAATTCAAATCAGAGACACTTCTTACCGCACTTACATTTGCAGGCTCGGGCCAACTTCAGATAGTTTCCACTTTAGGTGGACCCATAAGAATGCCCTCGGATGATACTATGTATCTCATGAATTGTCATAATACCCCGTGTATGAGCCTTATGAAAGATCTTGGAGCATTACACAACCCAAACAGCATCACAAGCCATACGTACAAACCATAGAGGATGTTGAAAGCCATCTTCCATTCATCTCCCTCTCAGATCCTCATTTGTTGGTAGCCACTCTTCAAATCTATCTTGGAGAACATCTTGGCCCCACTCAATTCTTCCAAGATATCATCCAACCTCGGCATAGGAAACTTGTACTCCACGGTGATGTTATTAGCCGCTCGGCTATCCATACACATGTGCCAAGTTTCATCTTTCTTTGGCACCAACAAGACGGGTATCGCACATGGACTAAGGCTCTCTCGGACAAAGCCTTTGTTTAGTAATTCTTGCACTTGTCTTTGTGACTCCTTAGCCTCCTCCGGATTGTATCTATAGTCTTTTATTAGCAGTAATCCAAGTGAAAGGTCATCCATCAACACATCTTCTGATTCCTTCAAGAGTTCCTTCGAATCGACATCTTCAATAGTATCAACCACAAGACTCTTCTTCTCTTTGCACACCAATATATCTATAGAACTCCCCTTCTTCGACTCCTCTTCTATCTCTAATACATTGAGCAAGAGGGCTTCAGACTTCTCCTTGCATTTCTTGGCATTTTGGATCTTTATTTTCTTCACCTCACTAGGTGACAATGGTATCAACCATATCTTCTTATCATCTTTTTGAAAAGAATAGACATTATTTTCTCCATCATGTTTCACCTTCCGATCAAATTTCCATGGCCGACCCAATAAAATATGACAAGTATTCATAAGTAGGATGTCACACCATATTTCATCTTCATACCTGCCAATCCGAAAACTAACAAGAGCTTGTTGCATTACCTTTAGCTCTTAGTTTTCATTCACCTATTGAAGATCATATGGTTTAGGATGGTTGCGGGTAGGCAATTTCAATTTGTCCACCATTTCCACATAGGCTATATTGCTACAACTTTCTCCATCAATGATCACATTGCATATCACATTGCATACCTTGTTATTTACCTTGCATCGAGTGTAAAATAGTTACTCTCTTTGCGACTCCTCATGTTCTTCAAGTTGAACACTCAGCGCACATCAGAGTACTAAACTTTCACCTTTCTCCACAAGATCAACATGTTCCTCTAAGACCTCCTTGACTTCGGGTTCCTCAATAACAAAGGAATCCCCACTCTTGATATTCTTTCCTCTCATGCCTTGGGATATTTGTACAACCCTGGACTCGGCATTATTAATCACGGTATGCCCCGCAAATTCTCTTATCAAGATTTGCACTTGTTTCGCAAAAAGGTCACTTACGATCCTCCGAAGATCTTTTATGTTAGCCATAGTGTTAAGGTGTAGGACGAGAACGCCTTGATATGATACCAAACTGATATATATATAAGGAGAGGAATATGTGGGTAGGTTGGTCGAAGTTGGATTGGAACCGGATGGACACGAAAAGGGGAGTCAAGTGGGGGTTGGCGGGTTCAGACGGTTTACCGGGCAGCGTTGGTTTGGATGGGGGTGTGCGGGTAGTTAAGGGTGGTGTCGGGTTAAGGCATTTGGAGGGGGTGTTCTAGACACATTGTGGGATATGTTGGTGGTCAGTACTTGGTGGTTGGATGGTGGTAAGGTGGCAGAATCTGGCCGGGACAGTAAGGTATGATGTGGAACTCGGTAAGGACTTCAAAACAAGGGACAAACAAGATCACTCACACTCACAAGGAATGTCAAGTGTCACGGGTATCATGCCATAGGCTTGCCTTTATTTTAAGTAACTACTACTCAAAGAGTGCTCAGTTTCGGATCTCTAAGGACTTTCTCAACCTTGTAATGTAGGCGTAAAGATAGATATGGTATTCATTTGGGTATAAATGACTTTTCCCTCCTTTGCACTACATGTTTTTCATTTCATGGCTCAACTCCTTTTTTTTTATTTTCCAACTTCCTTCTCCACCCCATTTATTCAAGTATTCCCCATTTTATTTCATTCATTTTGTGGTTCATTTTATCTTTTCTTTTCTATTATTTTTGCATTTCACTTTTTTTTTCTCAATTTCTTTTTCTCTTTTTTTAGAACCACTCACATCATAATCTTCTTCCCTTCTTTTCTTTGCACAACCCACCCCAACTTAGGCTTTTGGCATCATTCATCACTTTTCATGCATTTCAAGGAGGGATTTGGTTCAAAAGATGGTTTATTTTAAAAAGGAATTTCGTTTGTAATGTGGTAGACAACAAAAAAAAATTCAAAAAGCTCAAAGGGGAAAACTAGTTCTCTCACTCACGGGTAGGTCAAATAAGTCTTTAATCAAGAAGATTCACTCTCATGTGAAGGCCTAAAATAATTTCCTCAACCAAGCAACTCTAGTTTCGCAGTGACAAACCAATGAGGCAAGTTCGAGATGACACAAGCAAATACAAAATATTAATCAAATCCTCACCACTCTATGCATATGAACTACAAGAACCACTACATTTTATACTCTCTATCAAACACAAGACTGTCATCTCATTAGCTTCAAACACAAGTAGACATAGAGTGACAAAATGAGGCATGCTTTCATAGAACAATCATTTGAAGGATAATACTACTCTTGTTTTCAAAATTCATTTTTTCAAGGGTTGTCATCAAAATAAAAAAGAGTTACACATGCTAAAAACTATATACAAGCACCAACCAAGTCAAACTATTATATCACTAGGCCATGGTTACTGAACATACACCTTTGGAAAAGAACTAGGCAAAGAAAAACCAACGGGAACAAAATATACCACAATAAGAAACATAACAAAATACGGAATATAACAAAGTACAAAACGTAACCAAAAACTAACAATTTTTCCCAAAAACATATAGTGTACCCCAATCCCCAACTTTAAAACATGTGCTGTCCATAATTCATAAATAAAACAAAGTACAAGGACAAATATTTAAGGGTCTCCCTGAGGTGCACTAAGAGCCCTTCTGAGTCTGGCTCACAGAAATGGCCTCTACTGGAGCATCAATGTCATGTGACTATGGAGCGGGAACGGGTGTCTCTGCATTATCCATCATGGGCTCACTCTGTGGTGGTGGTGGTAGTGGTGTGGTCTCGGTGGATGGTGGAGTGGTGCCCATAACTGGTGGAGGAGTAGGACCTCCAGCATCAACATCTATCTATAGCGCGTAGGACACTCCACTTGAACCGATCATAGAAGTCTTCTCATGAGACTATGCCACCACCGTATCAACAAGTACCTGCTCTGTCAATAACAGGTCCTCATCAACAATAAATCTCTCAACAGCACGGGGCTTCTCAAGCCCCTCCTCATCTATCTCATCATCCTCATCATCAACCTCTACCTGCCTTTCAGAGTCATCTGGGGTCTCACCAACACCCTCTCTGTGGCTCTCCAACCTGAGCCCACTCACCTATTGTGGATCTACCCTCGATGGCTTGAGCGAAACACCCAAGAGGTGATCGATCTCAGTAGTATTCAAGCTCTCCACTTCTTTCTTTAAGCCATTTATATCAGCTCGAAGTGATGAGACATCACCACCGCTACCAGCCACTAGTCTGTGTACCGACCTATTAAAAGGACAAGTGCATCCCCATGCTCTCTCTGTCTCTGCTGCACTGCACCTAAAGTATCTCTAATCGGGGCTAAGGCAGTTTGTATCATCTCTAGAATACTCTTCTCAAAATGAGATGATCGAGGATCAACAATGGACGTAATCTGGCCTATCCTTACTACACCAGCCCTCGATAAGACGGGCTCTGATCTAGTAGTAGCTAAAGGTACGGGAGGAATAGGGGTTGCTGAAGCTGGAATGCCTGTCGGAGTAGATGTGTCGGCTATAGAGGGAATAGATGACCTGTGGTCGGCTGATGTGGTGGCATGTGACTATGTCCACATACATACGAATCCCTCTAAATCAATAAAATCAACAGGTGCAGTGTCTACCGAGGCGCTAGTGGTCTTTCTTTTCTTTCTTCCTTATTTATCCTTGGCACGAACCCTAAATATATCATATACTAACAAAGCATCAACTACATTATCCACAAAAGGCAACTCATGAACCTTATCCCTACGACACAACTCTGTAATCAGGAAGGGGAAAATGAATGAAGTCTTATCTTGTTGAGCTCTCTTGTCAAGCTCCTTCTAAATTACATCGCCAACGTCAATGCTGACTCATCTCATAATGCAAGCAATCAAAATTATCTTCTCCAACCGAATGCCCATCTCATTGTATGACGGTTACAATTGACTACTTACAAAACTAATCCAAATGGACTACTTACCCGCAGCAATCCATTCCGCGGTTTTCTTGGTCAGAATGGCGGCTGCCCATGGGCGTTCATCATCCATATGTCACATGATTTTGCTAGCAAACTCATTGTGGTCACGATTAAGGCTAGGATGGATGGCGTGTTGATTTTGGTGATGCCATAAGGAACTTTCAGCCCATGAACCTATATTTATTTAAGCAAAGCCTTTGGTTGCCCCTTTGTTTTCTTAGGCACGGAGGTGGCATAAGAGGCGTAGAACTCACAAACCAATTTCTCATTGTATTGAGGTAATGGTTCAAGAAAGCATTGCCACCCATAGAAGACAATCGAATCCCAAACCCTCGAGAATTGGTCTCTCAACCCATTCATGGAAATCTTCTTCTCCTCAATGAAACTCTGATCTTTGATCTTCTGATACTGCTCTTTTAAACCCTTTACACCAAACTGCCTTACCTCTTGGGATCTCTTTTTCCTTTACTCATCCTCCCTAGTCCTCTTCCTCCACAACATCCTCCTCTTTAGACTGAGAGGATGAATGTGTCGGGGCATTGGAGGTTTGCGACTCCTTATCACTAGAAATGACTGTGCTTGGTTTCTTTCTTTGGTTTCCCGGTCATGCAGTTTCTTTATGAGTACGGGCAGTGAGTTTACCTTGGCTTTGGTGTATCAACCTAGCCATAATAGGCCTCAAATATCTAGCCGGGGGTGTCGGCTCGTCGATTGTGATACCTTTTTGTGCTTGCTTCTTCTTAGAAGCCATATCTGAAAACAAGAACATGATGCATCTTGGACTATGGTACGAAAAGCAAAGTAAAATAGTTTAGTATTTTTATGAAGTAATTGCAAGAATAAAACACGCAAAACAAACAAGAATTTATACTACGAAGTGAAAAAGAACGAATAAAAATATAGGGATGAAACAACTTCAGTTATTGCAAACCTAGTCTATGAGCCACAGTCAAGGTTTGCAACATCGCAAACCCAAAATACAGTTCATAGACCGCGATCACAATTTTCACTGGAAAAATTGATTTTTTCTATGCGGTCCGCAGAACTATTCTGCGGCACGAAAAAGGCATCGCATAATTGCCTTTCAAAAATTCGAACTCACTGGGCATTTTTCGGACTGGGGTGCCCTTCTGCGGTCTACATAACCATTTTACGGCTCGCAAAAGGGCTCCCAGTCAGAGAAATTTAGATCATTTTCAAGGATTTCAACTCAATTTTTTAAAACCCGGTGTTGCCACACCCATACCATCACAAGATACACATTACTAACCTAAAACATGCTCACAATTAGTGCTCGTAGGTACTCAGACTTCATTACAAATTCCATTAAATCAAATCCAATAAATATAGGCATATTTAGGCAATTTTGCTCAATTAACATCATTCCTGCACAAATCAAGTACCCAAATTCAATATTAATGCAATTGAACCGGAGCCCAACCCCTATATAAAATCAATTTCAAATTCACATTATTTGCGATTCTAATCGATAGGGGCAAAAAGGTTGGTTACATGTGGCACACATACATACCATACAATAATTATTCACCCCCACATGTCAATTTCATGAGTAATAACCCCCCACCTCTCTTTACCTATTCTTGCGAGAAAAGGACAAAGAGAAAAGAGGAACATACCTTATGATCGATGAGTAGAAGGGGAGTATAAAGTGATTAGGTGAGGTAAACTTGTGCAAGAGAGGCGCGTAACAGTTGAGGGATAATAGGGAGTTTTTTATTTCAATTTGAGCACGAAAGAGAGAATGAAAGAGTTGGGTTGTTCTGCCCCTTAAATACATGTGCCATTTTGCAGTCTTAGTCAGGTGGAAATTTCAGTTTGTGGTCCGTAGAACTGGACTGTGGCCTACTTAACTTTGTTTTGGAAGAGCTGACGTGGAACGCTTTCTTCGATCGCAGAACCGGACCGTGGTCCGTAAAAGGGTTCGTTTCTCAGCAATTTTGCCTAAAAACTCTCAAGTTCACTATGAAATTCTGTAGACCAAAGTGCGGTCTACAGTCCAGGAATGCGAGCAGCAGTTCGCACTACAGTTCCTTCTTTTTCTGATCTCAATTTTCCAAACTTCCTGTTGAGTTTTGCGGTCCATTGTGCGATCTGCAGACCACGATTCAGTCCGTAAAAGAAGTCGCGCAATAGTCTCCCTTCCACTTGTGACTTGTTTTGCACATCTTTATGTATTTCCTCCCAATTTTACCTATGTTACTAGATCCTACACACTTAACAAACTATCAAACACACAAGTGAACAAGAAAAAAAAGTAAAATTATTGGGTTGCCTCCCATTAACGCTTGATTTAATGTCGCGGCACGACGATTGTTACCATAATTGTTTCACGGTTCATTGTTACCAAAATAAACTCACGATTGTTACTAAATAATGCTGGACTCTTTGTCCATTCACCTTGAAAAGGTGACCGGCTTTGCTCTCTAATTCAATGGAACCATATGGAAAGACCTTCATCACTTTGAAAGGGCCTGACCACGTTGAATTAAACTTCTCGTGGAACATGTTGAGTCTAGAATTATAGAGCAAGACCAACTCCATGGGTGAAAATTCCTGCTTTAAAATCCTCTTGTTATGGAGGAACTTCATCCACTCCTTGTAAAAAATGGAACTTTCTTAAGCTTAGATATGGAACTCATCCATCTCATTGATTTGATCTACCCTTAACTTCGATCCATTCTCCCAATCAATGTTTAGCTTCTTTAGTGCCCAAAGGGCCTTATATTGCACCTCTTCCGGAAGATGGCATTCCTTGCAAGATACCAACTTGTATGGTGACATCCCAATATGATACTTGTATGCCATCCTATATGCCCACAAAGCATCATCAAGCTTTTTCGACCAATCCATCTTTATGAGATTTACTGTCTTTGTCAAAATGCTTTTTATCTCCCGGTTGGACACTTCCATTTGACCACTTGTTTGTGGGTGGTAAGGACTTGCCACCTTATGCTTTACCCCATACTTCTCAAGAAGAGAGGCAAACACTCATGCAAAAGTGAGAGCTTCCATCACTTATGAAAACTCTAGGGGTCCCAAACCGAGTGAAAATGTTCTTTTTGAGGAATGCAGTGACACTCTTCCCTTTGTTCTTCGGAAGGGCTACGACTTCAACCCACTAGGACATGTAATCAACTGCACAAGTATATATTTTTTTCCAAATGAACTCACGAATGGCCCCATGAAATCTATTCCCCACACATAAAATAATTCCACCTCAAAGATAGGAGACATAGGCAAATCATGTCTTCTAGAGACATTACCTTCCCTTTGACATTGGTTACAATGCTTCACAAACTCATGCGAATCCTTGTACATTATTGGCCAATAAAAGCCACTTTCAAGAATTTTGGAGGCCATGCGTTGACTATCATGATGACCCCCAACCGGTGAAGTACGTCATGCTTTCATGATAGGCGAGGTCTCAACTTCCGGCACACATCTTCGAATAATGTTGTCAGCGCAAATCCGAAAGAGAAAAAGCTTATCCCAATAGTAGTGTCAGGAGTCTCTCAAGAACTTCTTTTTTGGTGAGAGTTTAGATGATCCGGCATGATTCCGCTCATAAAGTAATTAGCGAAATCGGCATACTAAGGGATGAGATGTTGATATGACGTAAATATTTGCTCATCCGGAAAAGTATCATTGATCTCTAATTCATTCTTTGGCCTTCCGACCTCTTCAATCCTTGACAAATGGTCCGTTACTTGGTTCCCACAACCTTTCCAATCTTTGATCTCAAAATCAAACTCTTGTAGAAGGAGTACCCACCTAATCAAGTATTTCTTCACGTCTTTCTTTTCCATTAAGTATCTGAGGGCTGCATGATTAGAATAACCACCACTTAATAACCTTATAGGTAAGACCGTAATTTTTCAAACGCAAAGACAATGGCAAACAACTCTTGCTCCATTACCGTTTAATTATTTTGAGTTCATTAAGAGATCTACTTGCATAGTAGATTGGGTGAAGGATTTTGTCATGTCTTTGGCCCAACAAAGCCCCAATAGAAACTCCACTTGCATCACACATCAATTCAGATGGAAGATCCAAATTTGGAGTCATGATTATCGGAGCCGAAACCAAATTCTCTTTTAAATCCTTAAAAGCTTTGAGGCATGCTTCATTCGACTCAATTTTTTCATCTTTTCTAGGAGCTTTCATATTGGCCTTGTGATATTTGAAAAATCCTTGATGAATCTTCTATAAAACCTAGCATGCCCTAAGAAACTCCTGATACTCTTGATGGTTGTTGAAGGCGGAAACTTATCTATCACTTCAATTTTAGCCTTGTCTACTTCAATACCATCCTTGGAGATTTTATGACCAAGGACTATGTCTTCCGTGACCATAAAGTGACACTTCTCCCAATTTATAACCAAATTGGTCTCTTCACATCTCTTCAATACTAGGGAGAGATTCTCCAAGCAAGATTTAAAGGACTCCCCAACCACAGAAAAGTCATCCATGAACACCTCCATAACATCTTCCACTAGATCATCAAAAATTTCCATCATGCAACGTTGGAAGGTGGAGGGAGCATTGCAAAGACCAAAAGCCATCCTTTGAAAGGAAAATGTACCATAAGGACAAATGATGGTGGTATTTTCTTGGTCATAACTACTTTGAGGGGTTCAACCTCAGAAAAGACCACCATCATTTGTCCTTATGGTACAACCTCTTGCATTGAGGGGTTCAACCTCCTTTGATGCTCAACACTCGGGGTACTATTCTCTTCAAGATGAATTCGGTGAGTACACATACCAAGACTTATCCCTTGGATGTCCACAATAGTCCACCCGACTGCTCTTCTATAGGTTCTCAAGATCAACAATAGAGCTTCCACTTGGCTTTCATTGAGCATTGATAAGATAATAACCGGCAAAATCGGCTGGGAAGATATATTTGTCAACCTTCACAAGAACATCATATATGATCCACATTGGCCTCTTTATCGTCCTATCCGCATGAGCAATCTCATACTTGTAGGTCGAGGATTGCCCGATTCTAAGTTTTTAAAAATTGTGAACAAAATCAAATTTATGCTTGCTCCAAGGTCACAAAGGGTTATTGCGAATTGGTAAACTCCAATTGTGCGTGGAATGGTGAAAGCACCGGGATCCTCTTGCTTTCTCACAATAGAGGTAGAAACAATGGCTCTACATTGGTGAGGAACATCCACCATCTCAAAGCTCACTTTTCTCTTCATTGTGATCAAAACTTTCATAAACTTGGCATACCCCGACATTTGTTTCAAGTCTTCAAAAAGTGGAATATTAACCGACAATTTCTTTAGCATCTCCAAGAACTTGTTGAACTTTCCATATTCAATCTTTTAGGAAATTGTTGCGGAAAGGGAGAAGGAGGCCTTGGAATAGGCCTTAAGGCTTTTGGAGCCTCCTCTTATTTATCATTCCCTTCTTCACTTTCAAGACATTTCTCTTATTCATCAACCTTTTCTTTCGCATCAATATTCTCATCAATCAAGAAAAAATCATCTACCATCTTGTCATCCCTTTTCTTCAGTTCTTCAACCACAACAAACTTTTTATCTACCACATCCATCGGCATCTTTGGCTCCTCCAACACTTTCCCACTTCTAGTAGAAATAGCTAGACAATGTGACACCCCTCCCCCTTAATTTCTTGGATTGGCTACCGTATCACTTGGAAGGGCCACGTTTTGTCTTGGATTTAGTGTAGAGGAGATTTTCCCCAAATGGCTCTCTAGTTTCTTGATGTTTGTTGAATGTGAGGGTACAAGATTGTTTAGCTCTTTTATGTTATCATCAGACTTGTCTCAATTTTTCAACACCCTAGATATCATCTCTTCATGTTTTGAACTAGCGGGATCGCTAGTAGACTCATGATTGTGGTAAAGAGAAAGTTCGGTAGGTTATTGGTAAGCTTGCCCACTTTGTGGAACATAAGGGTTGGAGCTACGATTTTGGTATACATTGTTATTGCTCTCTCCACATACCCCTTCATTCCTCTCTCTAATTAGAGTTGTTGTGATCATTTATCCAACCTTGATTCCCGCCTTGATTACTAGATCATTACAGTTGGCCTAATCCTTGGTAATTAGGGCAGAACCCTTCCCCCCTTCCACATTATTCACGAATTTCACATTCTTCACTCTCATTGTACCCCTCATGATCATAGGGTACTATCTAGGTTGCACTTTGCTTAGGACCTATGCTAGTAACCACATTCACTTTCTTGGGTCCCTTTTCCATCACATGTTTCGTAAGGACCACCATTTGTGTCATCAATTGCGCCATAGTCTCAACCCTCTCTTCCTCCTTCTTCAATTTCTCTCTACACAACACCTTGGAGGGACCACCCCTAACTACCTCTGACAATCTTTTATGCCAAGCATGCTTTGTCTTTGTTAGCTTATCAAGAAGATCACTTACTACTGCAAACAAATTATCCATCAAGGCACCCTTTCTATGTTGTTGGCCACTGACTTATTGACCGAATTTAGCACTCGATAGAATGTTTGTAGCGAGACATCATTACACAACCCATGGTTGTAGCATTGTTTGAGCTTCTTCTTGAACTTTAACCACGCCTCATGCAAGGCTTCACCTGGCAATTGACAGAATGCCAAGATTTCATCTCGGAGTTAGAGCATGCGAGCCGGCTTGATGAACCTCTTAAGGAATGCCGCTACAAACTTTGTCCAAGTAGTGATGGACTCACAAAGTAAGTCATCCAACTAAATTCTAGCCTCCCCATTAGAGAGAAGGGGAAAAGCCTTAGCTTCACGGCTTCTTCGAACATGTAGGGATGACGGAATGCATGGCACACCTCATTGAAATTCCTCAAGAGCCTATTCGGCATGTCCGATGCTGATCCTCCGAATAGGCTCTTGATGTTGAGCATGATGGAGGTGACGTGGAAACTCGCATTCCCCGGAATTTGGGGTGGTCGAATGGCATTAGAAAAGCTGGACATCTATACGTTTCCCTCATCACCGGGTAAATCCGCCATAGCACCTACAACACAAAAACAAGTAAACGTAAATTTAGAAATAAAGCTCTTAGCAAAGTAATAATACTATAAATAGAAAATTTCAAGACCGTATTCCCCGGCAACTATGCCAAAATTTTGATCTCACCCAAATTACACCTTAATATGGTATAATGCGGCCATTGTCAAATATTATAACCCAACTAAGTTGGGGTCTAATCCCACAAGGAATACGATGAGAAATTAGTTTATTTGTGTTAGTATTATGGCTTTACTAATTACTTTATTTCTATGGTAACCAAGTTTGTTTGTTTGTTTGTTTGTTTTAACTACTCAAATTTTCAACTCAGTTAATGGTTAATGATGTAAAAATCCCTGTGAGCTTAAAGTTCCAATTTTATCCTCAAGGTGATAAGCTAGGAGTTCCAAAGATGGTTGATCATCCAATGATAATATGCTTAAATTGGCATGGAATATGGAGCGGGATTGAAGATTGGACTCGAAGATTTGAGAAAAAGTCATTTATTTTCCGGCCTTCTTGTTGGTCTTGGCCGAGACCATGTTTTTCCTTTAGCTTACCTTTAATTCCTAACTTAGCTTTTAGTTCTTATTAGGACCTCATTAATAAGCCATGTAATAGGAAGGGATGACTAGGCCATGTAAGGGGACTAGGCCAAAAAGCCTTCCAAGAAAGTGACTAGGCCGAGGGTAAGAGGACAAGATGGCAAGGACAAGAATCATCTAGAAGATGAGGCTTCCAAGAGGAGAATTCATGAAATAACTAATTCATGTATTTGAGACATCAAGATCGGCCTAGGGGAGATGAAGAGTTGGCCGAAAACAACTCACCAAGGCACATATGCAATTAATGGAAGCTTCCAAACATATTCCAAGAATATGAGATTTTTGAGGAGCCAAGTTCATGCATTCTTCTACATGGGAACCACAAAGGGGTGTGAAAGAGATTGAGTTCGTCCTTGTCCCCAAGTAAAACCGAAACCTTTCCCTTTGATGAAGTTAAAGCCGAGAACTTCCTTGTTCCCCAAGCAAACCAAGACCCTTCCCACTTGTCCATACTTGGCCGAGAGGTTCAAGTAGTTTTTGTCTCTTTAATTTATTTTCTAGAAAGGTCCATGTATTACTATAAATAGGACCCTTAGAATATTGTAAATGCCAGAGAATGGATTAAATATAAACTTGAGTTTTACTCATACTATAAAGTACTCAACTTATGTGTTGTCTACCTTAGATTGGTCCTTGTGTGGGCCTTGGTTCTTATGTAAGCCAACCCCTTAGTGTAAGTTGAAGCTAGGATTTGTGTGACCTAGTTAAACTCAAGCTAAGGTCCGTTCATTGTAAGTCTTGGTTAGGACTTGTGTGACCTAATTAAACCCAAGCTTAAGGAACCCCCTTGGTACAAGTGGACATTGGAACTTGTGTGATCCAACCAAACCCAAGCCTAGGTTCTATCTTAAGGTTACCAGCCACCCTCACTTGGCTTGTTCACGATTTTGTACTTAGCAAGCCTGGTCTATACCTTGTCCAATTGGCCAAACTCATCTTGGTGTCGACTCAGCATTAAAACCCTCATGTCATTATCCTTGTTATATCGACCGTCTTATATTTGGTTTGTACTCGGATTTGCACCTAGCATCCTGTGTTCATTCCTTGTTCAAACCACTATCTCCTTTATACCACCACATCCCACAAGACTTCCCAAACACCCACACTCAAAGCCACCAACCGAAACTACCCACAATCAGTCGTGTCATCCCGACAACACAAAACAACCCACTACACACCCCAATCGAGAACCTCACTATTTCAGTAAACTTCTGGCATCCTCCACCACTAAACTAACAAAGACTGATCACCATAACAACCCTTAATTTGTCTACAATAACCCCATTAAACGCCTAAACCTAACTCTCCCTAAAACTACCCGAAACAACCACCAAATACCACACTGTCGGCATAATTCGAGAACCCAAGAACCTTACTTTCAAGGCCATTTTTGGGTTAACCAGTTTACAACAAAACTCCGACCCACTTACACCCACTCACCCCTCCTTACTTACATCATATTGGTATCAGAGCGAGGCCATCTTGTCCCACACTATGACGATATGACTCACATAAACAAAGAAGAACGAAGGAGGCTTGTAAGTGATATTTTTACGGAACAAGTGCGGGCCGTCAAAAGAGAACTTGTGGGATGTACCCTCAGTAATAATGTCAAGTCAAGAGTTGTGCAAAATAGTCCAAGTCTTGAAAGGAAAGGTACCCCAAGGTCCTTTGTAAGGCCTACAGATGTTAAAGCAAAGGGCAGTATCTATTTTACTAACCCCTTGTATCGTCACGAAAGTAAAAATTTAGAAAGGGGTTGAAACTCTTTTACTAATCCTTTATATAATCACAAAATTATAGAAGTTACAAAGGGATTAGATAACAAGAGAAAGAAGTGTTTCAAGTTCCAAGGACTACGGTACTTTGCTAAGGAATGCCCCAATCCGTGGATCGTGACAATTAAAGAATGTCAAGATAATGCAGATTCTTTTTTTTTGAGAAATCTAATATGGAGGAAGTTGTCACCCTTTCGGAGGAGGATGAAAGTTTGGTATTCCGACATGAGTCGAGTGTACCACGTGAATAAGAGGAAGAACCCGAGACCCACTTACGTGTTGCACAAAAGATAGAGGAAGAATTTAAGAAAGGGAGTTCTATAGATTACGATTCGGAGGAACTCTTGGAGGAATCGGAAGACGTATGTGTGAATGATCTTGCATCTGGAACACTATCGATGGAAGATGGTGAACTTGCTCTTGATTTATTTTCAAGAAGTTCATTGTCTACTCACCAAGACTATGGATGCCATCCAGAAGAAACTAAGGGATTACAAGGCCACGAACAAAAATTGTTAGGTGAAGGCTATGGCCGAAAAGGCCTTAGCCCCTACATAACACCTGCCTTGTTGATGCCGAAGAAGAATAGGACTTGGAACGTATGCATTGGTCACCGAGAGATGGATTACCACACCATGGAGTACACATTCCCAATACCGAGATTTAAAGATCTCTTGGGTAAAGTTAATGGAAGGAAGTTATTCACCGAGGAATACTTGAGGAATGGCCACCATCAGATGAGGAGCTGAGAAAGAGGTGAAGGGAAGTTGGATTCCAACGTCAAACATGATTTGTCCAAATAGCTTGTGATGTCAATTGGAGTATGTAGAACTCCAAGCTCTCCCATGAGTTTCATTCACAAGATACAACAACAATTCATGATTTACATGACATTATCCGAAGACATGCTTGAAAATCCATCCACAATAGGAGTGTCCAAATGGCTATCCTCAAACATCGGTATTGGTCATGCCCTTCAAATGGTTCCCGAAAGTTCACTACCCAATTACGGTAATGATCCGGATGAGTCTTCCGAGTTGCTTGTCCAAGAGGATCTTTGTTCATGTACGATACCTATTTAATGCCGAAGGGGAATGAAACTTGGTACGTGTGCATATATGGCTGAATGGTTTACGATTTCACCTTGAAGGGCAATTCCCTCATGCCAAGAATGGATGTTTATTTGGACAAATTGAGTGGAACTAGGTTGCTTCCCAAGATGGAGTTGAGGAACGGCTCTCAACTGATGAAGACCCAAAAGGGAATTGAACGAAAGTTGGTCTCAAAAATCCAATGTGGACGGTATCAGTGGCTTGGGGTGCCACTTGGATCACGGTTGTCTCCAAGCTCGTTCATGAAGACCATACACAAGGTACTACGACCTTTCATGGGAGACATATCATCTAGGGGTGTTCTTATGGACAAATCTGAGGTCGTAACTTTCCGAAGTTGTTCCAAGCCTACGCGTATAATTGAGGTAAATGGTTACCTTGGTCTAGCCTTTTTCTTTCATAATTTCATCCGGGGTTATTGTACTATGGCTACCCCTATCAATGAGATAATGAGAAATGATGAATGTGAATGGTCTCGAGGAACATCGGACACCACGGAAGGAAAGATACGTGAAGCACCGACTCTAGCTAGGCCAAGTCGGGGAAAGTCATTTGAAGTTGAATATGAAACTAGTAGAAATGGTGTTGGTGTCATTTTTTTCTCTAGCACAAGATTGAGTGGGGCACGACATCATTATCCTACTTATAATGAGGAAGTTCATGTTAATCCACCTAAGATGGAGACTGCTCGGAGTTGCACCGAGAATACAAGTGTAAGTAGGATAAGAGGCTCCCAATATTCGGCATTGTTGTATCATTATTTCTTTCAAGGTTGTAGCACCATTTTTGTGCCCATTCCGTACCTTGAGATACCAATTGGCATTGAATGATATTAGAAGAGTTGGTACCGGATTAATCCAATAAAGAGCCCGTTGCTTTCTCTAGCAAGAAATTGAGTAGTCATCGGCGTAATCCTCCAACCTATGACTCCTTGATGGAATGGAAACATTATTTGGAGTGTGGTCCTTTCAAGCTATTTGTTAGGTTCCGAGAAGGCAGCTACAAGGAGGAACCCCCGGTTGATTGTGGAGGTTCAACATTTTGTGGTAAAAGCTTGTCATATTTAGATGACAAGAATTCGAGGACGAATTCTTTAGAAGAAGGGGAGTATGATGTAAAAATCTACGTGTGCTTAAAGTTCCAATTTGATCCTCAATGTGATAAGCTCGGAGTTCCAAATATGGTTGATCATCCAGTGATAATATGCTTAAAATGGCATGGAATATGGAGCGGGATTGAAGATTTGAGAAGAAGTCATTTATTTTTCAGCTTCTTGTTAGTCTTGGCCGAGACCATATTCTTCCTTTAGCTTATCCTTAATCCTAGCTTAGCTTTTAGTTCTTATTAGGACCTCATTAATAAGCCATGTAAAATTAAGGGATGACTAAGCCATGTAAGGGGATTAGGCCGAAAAGCCTTCCAAGAAAGTGACTAGGCCGAGGGTATGAGGACAATATGTCAAGAACAAGAATCATCTAGAAGTTCAGACTTCTAAAAGGAGAATTCATGAACTAACTAGTTCATGTATTTGAGACATCAAGATCGGCCTAGGGGAGATAAAGCGTTGGTCGAAAACAACTCACCAAGGCACATATGCAAGGAATGGAAGCTTCCAAATATATTCCAAGAAGATGAGATTTTTGAGGAGCCAAGTTCATGCATTCTTCTACATGGGAACCACAAAGGGGTGTGAAAGAGATTGAGTTCATCCTTTTCCCCAAGTAAACCCGAAACCTTTCCCATTGATGGAGTTGAAGCCGAGAACTTCCTTGTTCCCCGAGCAAACCAAGACCCTTCCCACTTGTCCATACTGGCCGAGAGTTTCAAGTAGTTTTTGTCTCTTTAATTTGTCTTCTATAAAGGTCCATGTATTACTATAAATAGGACCCTTAGGATATTGTAAATGGCAGAGAATGGATTAAATATAAACTTAAGTTTTACTCATACTCTAAAGTATTCAAGTTGTGTGTTGTCTACCTTAGATTGGTCCTTGTTAGGGCCTTGGTTCTTGTGTGAGTCAACCTATTAGTGTAAGTTGAAGCTAGGACTTGTATGACCTAGTTAAACTCAAGCTAAGGTCCCTTCGATATTAGTCTTGGTTAGGACTTGTGTGACTTAATCAATCCCAAGCTTAAGGAACCCCCTTGGTGCAAGTGGACGTTAGAACTTGTGTAATCCCATCAAACCCAAGCCTAGGGTCTATCTTAAGGTTATTGGCCACCCTCACTTAGCTTGTTCACGGGTTTGTACTTAGCAACCCCAGTCTACACCTTGTCCAATTGGCCAAACTCATCTTGGTGTCGATTCGAGCATTAAACCCTCGTGTCATTATCCTTGCTATATCGACCGTCCTATACTTGGCTTGTACTCGGATTTGCACTTAGAATCCTGTGTTCATTCCTTGCTCAAACCACCATCTCCTTTCAACAAAAACATCCCACAAGACTTCCCAAACACCCACACTCAAAGCCACCAACCGAAACCCACCCACAATCAGTCGTGTCATCCCGACAACACCAAACAACCCACTACACACCCCAACCGAGAACCTCATTGTTTCAGAAAACTTCGGACATCCTCCACCACTAAACTAACAAAGATCGATCACCAAAACAACCCTCAACGTGTCTACAATAACCCCATAAAATGCCTAAACCCAACTCTCCCTAAAACTACCCGAAACAGCCACTAAACATCACACTGCGGAAATAATCCGAGAACCCAAGAACCCCACTTTCTAGGCATTTTCGAGTTAACCCGTTTACAACCAAACTATGACTCACTTACCCTCACTCACCCCTCCTTACATACATCAATTAAGTTATCAAATAATTGGGAATGTTAGGGTTGTGACTTAATTCTTGGAAGTGGTGTTGGATTGATGCTTTAGTGTGTGAATTTATAAACTACCCAAACTACCACATTCCATTATTTAATCACAACTACACCCTAAATATAGCCACTCATGTCAAATAATAAATGCAAACAAAAGTAATAATAAGAGTATACAAAATGAACATAAAAGAGAAACTTACAATGACGTTTAGATTAATAAATGAGATGTTGTCTTTTACACAATGGACAAAGAATCTTATGAAACAAAGCACTAAAGATGAATAGTGAATGTTGTCTTCACAAGACAAGACACAAGGAATATTCGAAAAGGTGGCTAGAATGATAGGAATCAATGTAGGGAATAATGTGTCAAATCACAAAACCCTAGGTGGGTCTTTATAGGGACCCAATTTTCATACTACACTTAATTACAAAGATGTCACAACCTCACCACTCTCCGACCGCAGAACTGACCTAGGGTTCTAGCTTGAAGGGTGATTAGCTTGATAGCTTAGTTTAGTGTAATTGTAGTGATTAGGATAGTACATCATTTGTGGATTTCATTGTTGGCTATTGAACCTTTATTTATTGATTTCATATTAGTGTTTCTCATTTGTGGATTCAAATATGTGTTGTTAATTGAATTTCAATTAGCTATTCTCCCTTGGATTAATTCAATGTTGATTTCATTGTCTTAGTCCTTTCTTTCTTCTATTCTCATTTTTCATTTCTAATCTATCTTTTGTCTCCGCATTTTGTTGTTTGAATTCGTCTCTTCCAAAAGCCGGATATTATCAAATATAGACAACTCATAATCTCAAATTTTAATAAAACACAAAATCGATATTTATCTCTTGAAGTGTGACTGTAATCAAGATTTTTCAATCACAAGCAGAAACCATCTACGAGATCATCCTCCAGTTCCACGGTTTGCAGTCTTCTGCTATGTAACCTAATTAGCCTTTGGGCAGAGAATACTTGTCTGGGCAAGTATTACGGCTCAGAAAGAAGTTCTAACTTTCAGGGTTGAAAGCCTTGCATATATAGTCATGTTTTAGGGTGCAAAACCCTAGCAAAGTGTGTGGGCTTTTTTTATTCCCAAGAATATTATTTTCCAAGTTCAAGAATAATTAGGCATAGCAGGACCACAAATTTAGTACCGAGACTTCCAATTATGGTATTAATTCGGAATATGAATGAATTAATCCTACCACAATAAATTACACATTATTCCTCTACAAATCTTTAATTGTACTCCTCAGTTTAATTTCTAAATCTTTCATTATAACTTATTTAACTCTCCATGATAAGATGGCAGATACCGATCAATTAAATTAAATTATTGATAACTTAATTCATGACTAATTAAATCCTTTATACTTTCACTTAACTTATATCATGTGACGGATAAAAAATTCACCTACAAGATTTTCACATGAAACTTATAAGCATCCGTAAAGGGGTATCATCAATCTCAAAAGCAAGACATGAATTCTATAAACTAATTATTATTTCACAAATATTTTTTTTCATATCCAACCTATAAGATACAATTAACTCACAATAGAGACGCATCTTTTGAAAAATCAAAATAATGAACAAATCACATTGATCATAATTATTATATCAAGATTTTAAAGTACAAGTACATTTAATGAATTAGAAAATTTATTTTTTATAATCAGTACAAAAATACTTATTCTACTTGATCCGTTCAATACATAAAAAAATGTACTAGCATAAGAAGTCGAAACTATGTCGTTCCCACAATGAAGATAAATTATATTTAATCTTGCGCTACAATCGTACCGATGACTTTTTCCATTTTCTATCTTATATTGTAAACATAAACTTTATACTTATAAGAACCCATGAATTAATCTTTCATGTATAAGCTAAATTCTATACAATAAAGCATCTACTATATAAGTAAATAACACACATACGAATACATTATCTATTTAAATTTTCATTAAGAATTACATAATTAATTTTTCTATAAATACTATATTCACACGCATGATTAATAATATTTATCCCAACATCTTCATCATCAATTTGTTAATTAAACTCAGCCTCAATATGTATTCAACCCTCCAAGCAAACTCAAAAAATACTAAATCATGAAATAAATCCAGCACCCATTTCAGTTCCCAACATAAATCTCCGCACATTCATTTCTATCATCCAGTTACTTTCAGACACACCATTGAATATTTTCCCATCCACGCGTAGGTGCTTGTCTTGAAAGATGAATGGCAAAGTTAAACTAAAACAAGAAATGGATTTTCTCGGAAAATGAGGAAAACAATAAAATGGATTACTTTCTTTGCATTAAAATTAAAAGTATAGATTTGGTGAGACCACTAATGAAATTAAAGATGTTGTAGCTTAATGGTGGAAGATGCTTTGTTTCTGGTACGTTGCATTTTGTGAGGGAGGAGGACGAATCTAGTTCCATCTTATGAGGCTCAATTGTGAAATCAAATTGTGGGGATATTTTTCATTCGAGAACTTTTCCCCCTCTCTAATCTCAAATACAGATATATTCAAATCATATTAAAAAATAAAAAATTAATAACCGAAATTGAAGAAGAATATTTGAGAAAAAATAGAAGGAGCAGCTAACCAAAAGATTGGAAGAGTAATTGAAAGACAAAAATGAACAGGAAGGGGAACATAGGTGAAAAAGTAGAAGGAAACCTATGTGCTGCCTGTAGGTATTAAAGCCACGTAAAATACATATTTTAAATGTAGGTTAGCTAATAGGTAAATTGACTAAAATACTATCACTAGTTATTGAAATGAACAGGAATAAATGTCGATCCTTAGATGTTAATTTACTCTTCTGTAATAGTAAAAATATGAGAATATTTTACAAAATAATTAATATTTTTGTGGCTTAATACTAAAAACAAAACACAAAAATGCTGCACGATTTACTATATTTTATGTTTCATCCTTATCGTTTCAAGTTTTTGTATTTTTACTAAATTTAACTTCAATACTATACTATAATCAATTTTGCAATATTTTTAAATTTTTCCACGACTAATGCAATTATTATGGAGACAAATTTATGTATTCTAAGAGTTATATGTGTTAGGATAACTATTGATAAGAATAAATAACCGTGTTTGTTATCTCAAATAGATGTAATTAATAACTCTCAGCCACAATTCTCATCCTACTAGAACTTTGTATCCTCTGTATAGTCTTCTATTTAAACACATATATACGTAGAGTAAATTATCAATAGAGAATCAATTACTTCTCAACTCTTTCATGGTATCAGGACAGTATACGCCTCCCTCGTCAATGGAAAATTCATCGGTCACCACATTAAATCTCTCTTCTCCACACACACCTGCTGCAAATGGCCCCTTTTTGAACAATTTCACTCATTCCAATCTGATTAAATTAGATAGGAATAATTATATTTTGTGGAAATCACATATTTTACCTGTGTTGAGAGATCACGACCTCGATGGATACATTGATGGATCTCACAAGTGTCTGTCCATAGTCATTCTAAATACTTTGGCAGAAGAGAACACAATGACAAAAACCATTGTCAATCCAGCATACCTTGCTTGACAGAAACAAGACCAACTTTTATTAATTTGGCTTTTGTCATCCCTTATAGAAGTTGTTTTAGGACAAGTTGCTGGTTGTGTTTCAGCCAGAGAAGTTTGGCAAACATTAGAAAGTATGTTTGCATCACAATCCAAGGCGAGATTGATGCAGTTATGCCTTCAGCTTCAGATGACTAAGAATGAACGTCCACCGTGACTGATTATTTGCAAAAGATAAAAGGTGTTGTTGATGATTTGGCTGCTGCAGAACAACCAATCATTAATTATGATCTTATACTATATATTCTTGTCGGATTGGGTCCAAATTATGATGCTTTAGTTGTCTCTATAATACCTAGGGCTGAAACAATAACTCTTGATGACCTACATGGTATACTGTTAAGTCATGAAACGCGACTGAAAAATTTAACTATTGTTGAACAAGGTTTTGGTCAGGCGAATCTTACTGCAAGAAATTCTACCCCTAACCATAAAGATGATGGTAGATACAAAAGAAATTTCATGTCGAACAATTATGGTGGAGGCAAACATGGTCGGGGTCTTGGTCGCGGAGGTAGGAGTAACAATGATTCCAATGCACAATATTATGCACCCAATGAATTATCTCAATGTCAAGTGTGTTACATGTTTGGTCACACTGCTCTTAGTTGCTATCACAGATTCAATCATGCTTATCAAGACACCGCTAAGACTCAAATGGTAGTCTATGTAGCTCAACCAAATGTCATGTCTGATCCCGCATGGTATCCTGACTTAGGTACTACAAATCACCTTACCAATGATCTTAATAACATGACACTTCGAGAAGACTACACTGGCACATATCAGATTTTGGTTGGTAATGGTGCAGGTATAAAAATTTATTATATTGGCGATTCTAAATTGACGTCTTCTTCAAAAGATTTGCATCTTAAAAATATTTTAGTTGTACCTGAGATTACAAAGAGTTTATTAAGTGTGTCCCAATTTACTATTGACAAAAATATTTACTTTGAATTTCCCCCTTATTTTTGTGTTATGAAGGATCGGGGAAGGTCCTACCAGAAAGGAGACTTTAACATGGCCTATACAAGATTTTCTTCTTTATAAGATCTCGTTGGCATTCTCAGAACAAACCACAAGAATTTCTTGTGTCCAATTCTTCTCTTGATGTTTGGCATAGTCGTTTAGGGCATCCTTCTGTTAGAGTTGTTCAAAGTGTTATCAAGACACTTAATTTACCAGTTTCAATGAATAAAATTTTTAGTGTTTGTTGATCTTGTCAACAAGGCAAAATCCATAAACACCCTTTTTTTTATCCTCATATTTGTCTTTACATCTTTATACTTGATTAATTATGATGTATGGGATCCTGCACCTTATTTAGCAAGTAACAAATTTCATTACTATGTAATTTTTATTGATGATTGTACCAAATTCGCTTGTTATTATCCCATGTTTTTTAAAAGTGAAGTTTACTCTATATTTTTGCATTTTAAATCCCAGTTGAAAATTATTTTGAACGCAAATAGGTGGTACAATTAGACTGGGGTGGGGAATATCAAAAGTGCTCAAAATATTTTGAACAAGTTGGCATAATCCATCAGGTATCTTGTCCTCATACTCATGAGAAAAATGTCTCTTCTGAACGCAAACACTGTCATATTATTGAGACTGGCTTAATATTATTGGCTCATGCCTCACTTACAATTCATTTTTGGGATCATGTTTTTTCTTCAGCTGTGTATCTTATCAATCGAATGCCCACTCATATTCTCTAAAATATTTCACCTTTTGAGAAATTATATCACAAACGTCCTGATTATAATTTCTTTAAGGTTTTTAGTTGTGCTTGCTATCCATATTTGCGGCCTTACAACTCAAATAAATATGATTTTAGATCATCTCAGTGAGTCTTTTTGGGATATAGTTCACAAATGGTATAAATGTCTTCATATGTCTAGTGGACGTTTATATATCTCCTGTCATGTGGTTTTTGATGAATCTCATTTTACATTTGCACAACTGACTACCGAAGCATCATAGTTGCATTCCCCTTTCCAAACAGTTTCTACATTGTATGTAGTTGCCCAGTGCACGTCAAATTCACCTTGAATTTTGGTTCCAGATTCATCTCCTAATGCACCTACTACTAATTGCAAGACATTGACTCCATCTCCTATTTGTGCTAACATTCCAGAATCTAACCAACAATCTCTCTCACCAAGATTACCATATATCTCTCTAAATTTGTTGCCTTCTCTCAATCCTACCATTGACTTACCTCCTCTTCCTAGTGTTATGCCAAATAATATGTGCAAGCTACCTAGTCATCCTAAAGGCAACAATTCATCTACCTTCACCCCTCATCATATGATCACTCGTAATAAAGTAAAACTCTCACAACCCCAAGCCAATTTGTCTACCAAGTATCCACTTTCTACTTCCAGTCTACCATCTGAGCCGACTTGCTTTACTCAAGCCAACAAAGATATCGATTGGAGGAAAGCTATGAAAGAGTAATATAATGCTCCCATTCAAAATAGTACCAGAACCCTTGTACCTATATTTAATGCAAAAAACATTGTTGGTAGTAGATGAGTTTTCAAACTTAAACTCAATCCTGATAGTTCCATCGAAAGGTACAAAGCTAGTTTAGTTGCAAAGGGATTCAATCAAGAATTTAATATTGACTACCTTGATATTTTTAGTTCGGTGGTGAAGCCTACTACTATAATGGTAGTACTAACCTTAGCTTTGTCAAAATGTTGGTCTTTACGACAACTTGATGTCAAGAATGCATTTTACATGACGAATTGCAAGAGGAAATCTATATGACTCAACCCACAGGGTTTATTTATCCGAAGTATCCTACACATGTATGCCGTCTTGATAAAGCATTATATGGTCTCAAACAAGGTCCTCGAGCTTGGATTGAAAAATTAAGGTTAGCCTTACTACATGCTAGTTTTTACGTGTCTAAGTCGGATACATCACGTTTTATTCACAACTCTGGCGATATTTTCACAATTATTTTAATTGTAGTGGATGACTTAGTTGTTACAGGAAACACTGAAGCCTTCATCACTGCTCTAATAGTCAAGCTTTCATCTATTTTTGCTTTAAAAGATTTGGGTAGGCATCATTACTTCCTTGGTGTAGAAGTCAAGTATACAACAAATGTCTAGGTTCTCTCTCAATCTAAGTACATCAGAGACTTACTCCAGCGTGCTAAAATGGAGGGGGCTAATCCAATATCAACACCTATGGTTGGTGGATTGCAACTCTCAAAATATGGCAGTGAGTCATTCTCTGATCCAACTCTTTATCGTAGTATTGCATGAGCCTTTCAATATGTGTCTATCACTTTGCCAGATGTGTCATTTTGTGTTAGAAAATTATGTCAGTTTATGCACTCTCCTACTATGGAACATTTAAAATCTATGAAGCGTGTTTTACGTTATTTGAAGGGTACAACGACACTTGGGTTGCGTCTCCAAAAATCATCTAAGCTTCTCATTAATGAGTTTTTGAATGCGGACTGGACTTGTTGTCCGGATGATAGACGGTCTACAAATGGCTATTATATATTTCTTGGTCCTAATTTGATCTCTTAGTGCTCGAAGAAACAACGAGTAGTTGCTCGTTGTAGTACTGAGTCGGAATATAGAGGTTTAACCGCTGCTACAACTGAAATAATTTAGATTCAACATCTCCCCCAAGAACTACATATATCTTTACCTTCTGCCCCAAAACATTTGTGTTACAATATATCAACTATATATCTTACTTCTAATCTAATTTTTCATGCTCGCACGAAGCACATTGAATTGAACTTTCACTTTGTCAGATAGAAAATTGCTTCCAGAGATCTTGAAGTTGGTTATGTTAGCTCATTGGATCAAATAGCTGATACATTAAAAAATAATTTGTCATTTCGGCGGTTTCTATTTCTCAAGGACAAGATCGCCGTAATTGATTCACAACTTCGCTTGAGGGGGATGTTAGGATAACTATTGATAAGAATAAATAACCGTGTTAGTTATCTCAAATAGATTCAAATAGATGTAACTGATAACTCTCAGCCACGATCCTTATCCTACTAGAACTTTTTATCCTCTATATAGTCTTCTTAAACACATGTATAAGTAGAGTAAATTATCAATAGAATTACTTCTCAACTCTTTCAATTTGAACTTGAGAAATTTACTTACATATTATTTTACGAGTTAGATTTTTTTTTGCTAATTAGTTAATTGAAAGATTTAATTATCTATTTTCAACATCAAAGAAAATAATTTATTTTTTTTGGATTCATATTTTTAATAATATCTATCCCAAACATCAAAAATATATCTTTAATTATATTTATTCAATGAGAATTTTGTTTTAAAGGGTAAAAATTGATTAAAATTTTTATTTTTAAATTTTGTATTTGAGAATCATTAATGTTGTTGACTTTTATCGATCACCCTTGTGGCTCTTATATTATTAAATATTTTCTAGCTTACTTATTATAATTATAGAATGTGGTTTTCAAATATTATTATACAAATAATAGATGAGTAGAGACATATTAATTAATCAGGAAAGTATTTTGTTCAATATATATATATATATATATATATATATATATGACAAAGGTGTTAATTAAGACCATATTTTCTTTAAGAAGTACAGTAGTAACACGGATACCAAATCATATATGAAGGTCTGAGCCATCTCAATCTCATGAGTATGACAACTTATTTTAATTGATCTTAGCTCCGTATATATTAGGTTTTGAAATTAACTGAAAATTATATAGTTATGTTACACAATTCAAATAACGGAAGAAATTATATAAAGGGAAGATTTTGAATCAACTTTAAAGTACAAAACATTAAGATTTATATATAATTTAAATAAGAAAAAATTTAATAACCAAATTTGAATTGATTTCAAAGTCCTAATTATTAGAAAAATAATTAAATTATGATTTTATATAATGTGAAATATATTTTTAGCGTTTACCCTAAATTATATCCATCAAATGCTAAAGTAATTGGGTCTTCCTTCTTGACAGTCAAGTCAAGATATGGGGGGTTTTGATTGCTGAGTTTTCAAAAGATAAAAGGGGAATTGGAATTGAAGATTGTCAAATGGAAAATTTGGGGCTAGGGTTAGGGTTGTAAAACATATTTGTGTATTTATGATAATTACATAGGCTGATGATCCTCTTAATTCAGAAATTGCAAATTTGTTATCTTTTAGGGTCGGTATTTTGCGTTTTATGGTGTTCTCTGGTGTTCATGGTATTCTATGGTGAAAAAGAGGAATTTTATGGCAGAAGAAATAGTGGAGGTGGCGGCGGTAAGGAGAAGTCATAGTAGAGAAGGAAAAAAGGGCAAAAAAGATTAAAAAGGGTTATTTTTATTTGATATGAATTCTGACATCAGTGCGGTTGAGAGACACACATTGTTAGAGGGATTTAAATTGAAAGTATGTATGTCCTAGAGACAATCATTATTAGGGACAAATGTACTTGAACACATTCGTATTATTAATAAAATTAATATTTATGGCATTTGGGATTATTGAATTATTATTTGATTGCTTGTAATTATTCATTAATGTGCATCCCTTTGAGCTTACGTTGTCATTAATAGAGTGAGCTATTGATGATAGAGCGTAACTCTGAAATAGCCTCGACTAATGATCATCGAGAATGGGATATCGATGATATGTTATAAGTCGACATGTGGTTTGCATCACATTCTTAGAGAATGTAGTATGTCTCACCTGCTACTAGTAATGGTTACTAGTGATGGACACATGAATACTTTTTTAAAGTATTGGTATACCATGCTGATAAACTATTTATTAGACATGTCTAGAGTGTTATCAGCGTGTGGATATAAAGGTCCTTTGACTTGAGGTCAATACACACATTGTTTATAAAGTAATGTACTTTAACCCTGTCTTAAGCTTAAACTCCTTATAGGATAAGATACAACTTGTGTTGGGTGCATTATGATGTAAATTAAGGTGGTAGTTGAGCCAAGAATAGGATTCATTCCTCGATTGGATATTCGAGAGAGCACTCAACTTCTCAGTAATATTAGGTCGACCAAGTCATTGGCCAATGCAAGAGACATATTTAGAATATGATCTAGTTGTCGACTAATATAGATGAGATAAAGTGATCAAGCCATTTGGATAGACACATGGCAAATTCTAAGCTTGATCGAGTGTGTCGCGAATGAAAGGAATTTACCATCTCACATAAAGGTTATGTTTGCTGGATTCATGTAAACGTACTTCATATATTGAGTTTGTCGTACGGCGCAGTCTAGGAGTTCCGTATGGACCTTAATTGAATTAGTGTCGATATATAAAGGCCTATAGAGTCACACTATGTAAATTGTCTCTTCGATTTAAGGGTGTATTGAGAGAATATTAAATATTCGATTTGGAATCGAGATATTTAAAATGATAATAACTATGGGATAATTTCTATGTGATGTAAATTATTTAATTAAATCAAAATTAGATTTTGGATTTAATATGTTGAATATATATATTAAATGAAAACGGGAAAATGAATTTTACGTAAGGCACTGCGGCGCCTGCTAGGCTGCCCCGCGGCACCGACCCGGCAGTGGGCCCTGTCAGACTGGCCCACTGCACCTCAATTTTTAGGCCAGGCTTAGAGCCCAACCCTAATATGATGTTGACATAATCCTATCTATATAAATAACACTAAACCCCATAAGTTAAACACACCAATTCTATAAACTTTCTAGACTTAGAGTCTAGGACGAAACTCTCTCAAACCTCTGCCAAGATTTTCTGGCTTTCTTGACAGAGGAATACACCGTAGCATAGTGCTTGCAGTAGAAGGGATAGTCGCGTGTCCTCCCTAAGTAAAGACTCCAGATAATACAACTTGTAAGTGTTCTAATTTTATGTTACAAGTTTTGATTGTCATATAACCATACCAGAAGAAATAGTTGGGGAAAGTAGAACAAAATTTTAAACTTCCGTTGTGCCTACTTATATGTTTTGAACACAACAAAAACCCTATAGTGGTATCACAGCCCAAGCTGGTTCAATGATTATATAACAATTGAATAACATAATAATATGAGTTAAACATAAAATTGGATTAAAACAAGGCTTCTTGAAATCCTACATATCTTGACGGAATGTTAACCTTTTGATATCACACTAAATTATCACCTACGCTAAATCGAGGAAGTCATTCCGTTCTAACTCAGACTAAGCCAAGTGCAGATAACCGGTTCATTGGAACATGGTGCACGACGAAGAACGAGTATGAATGGATAATGGTCGATATGTGAGTTATTGATAATGGTGGGTGAGGATAAAGGATCTATGATTTGATCCCTAAATTGGATTTAGGGCTCGAACGATTTTAGAAAATCAACACAGAAACGTTTTGTCAGAACGTCGGCGCCGCGTCCCTATGGTAGAGCGTTGCGATGCGTGCTAGGGTTTCAAGGTGGCGTCGCGGCGCGTGCTAGGGTTTCAAGGCGGCGTCGCGGCGCGTGCTAGGGTTTTAAGGCGGCGTCGCGGCTCCATGGTGGAGCATTGCAGCCCTAATGCTTTGTTTTTTTAATTCCGGACTTTCTGGACATTAGGCGTCGCGGCTCCATGGTGGAGCGCCGCGACCCTAATGCAAGCCGAAGGTTTCAGCCATGCCAGCACTGCGGCTCCATAGTGGAGCATCGCGGTGCTAATGCATTGCCGAAGCAGAACTTCGGCTTCAGCCTCACTGGCGTCGCGGCTCTAATGATTAGCGTCGCGGCTATATCGGTCCGAAAAAAAAATTGTTTGTTCAGAATGTTTAACCCATGATTATTATTATACCGTATATTTATAAGTATACTATTTATATGCTAAATGACTGTCATTTAGATTACTAGAATAATGTCCGCAAATAATTGTCTGGGTAGGCGGCGCCCAGTATTTGGTAAACCGCTTAATATCATGCTTGGGTAAGCGGTACCCAATATATGCTTAGTCATTTGCATGATAATTAAAATGCTTTGTTGGACATAGCATGCTAGAGTTGATCTTGGTTAAAACCCTAAAGTAAAATGTTCCCAAAATTTAATACAAGTCTCATTTAAAATGAACGCGTCGTCCGCTATAATTGATTGTAGTGCAAAATCTTTTTTCGGTGAGATGAGTATTTATGCCACAACATTTTCTCTAAGTCTACGAGGAATCAGACTCGTTCATAGATGTATATTAAATGTAGAAGTGGGTGATAAACCTTCATGAGTATTTACACCACAGTGTTTGCTCTATAAGGCAAAACTCATTTAGATACATAATTGCAGTCGCATAACGGGGTTGACTTGCTAGGCTGTCTTAGCGCCACAGTGTCGGACAAGCCGAGGGACGTAGATCGATTGTTTAGAATATTCGGTCAAACATAAGTTACAAATTGTTTATAATTGGTTTAGAGACTTACCAGGTTGTGCTGTTGAAGTTATCAGCCACAACAAACGCGGAGATAGCATGAACCTAGATCATGGCCCATTATGACCATATTTGATATGAATCTGTATTCTTTCATGGGGTCGAATAGTATGTTAAAATAATGGGAGCTAATTAAACTAAAGGCCATGTTAATTAGTTAACGAATGTGTTCAATATAAATTATATTAGAGTTTAATTTCAAGTCTATTTGTTTCTTCAGTCATATAAAATGTTGAATCTATCACTGAAAATGTTGGTCGAGACAAACAAGTTGACTGTATCAAATTACCCTGACTGGTTAAGAAATCTGCGATTGGTGTTAAGACTAGAAAGAATTGAGTATGTGTTAGACACAGTGTTCCCCACAGTCCCTGCTGAAGATTCTGCTGAGTATGCCTTGTTTGACAAGGTGGCTTATCAGAAACGACGATACTACCTCGGGACAATGTGTAATGTTGTCCTCCATGACCTTAGAGTTACAGAGGCAACATGAAAACAGGGGCCCCAACGAAATGCTAGAACACTTGAAGAGTCTCTATGACTCACAGTCTCACACAATAGAGTATGAACTGTTGAGAGATCTTTTCAAGTGTAAATTGAACGATGGGGGTCAAGTGTCAGCACATGTTCTGAAGATGATTGGGCTGATAGAAAGGTTGGTTTCGATTGGAACGAAGCTGCCTATAAATGTCTCTGTCAACCTGATCCTGAATTCACTCCATGGTTCATTTGAGAATTTCATTGTGAACTTCAATATGAATGGGACCAAGGCAAGTCTTCCAGAGCTTCACAACATGTTAAAGACCTTTGAATCGTCTACCTCTAAAGGTAAAGCCATGTCATAGTGGGCTCTTCTAGCAAGTTCAAACCCAAGGGTAAGAACATGTAGAAGAAGAAGGGTAAGACAGTTGTTGCACCTACAATTATGAAACCTAGAGGAGGTGGTCAGAAGAAGGCAAAGATAGCTTCGGATGTGTGCCTCAACTGCAAGAAGAAGGGACACTGGAAGAAGGATTGCACAGCTCCAGGAGAAGGCAAAGCACTAGGTGCTCCTGGCTCTACTGGACAAGGTATGTTTGTCATTGAAATAAACATGTCTATAACTAACTCTCACTGCTGGGTATTAGATACCGCTTGTGGCTCACACATTTGTAATAATGTGTAGGGTCTAATTGACAGCAGAAAGGTTGGACCTTGGGAGGTAGACCTGCGCGTTGGAAATGGAGCACGAGTGGATGCTGAACGCGTGAGAACTTATAGACTAGATTTACCTTCAGGCTTTTGTTTAGAACTAAATAATTGTTATTTTGTTCCCTCATTGACAAGGAATATTATTTCTATCCCAGTGTTAGACATTAAGGGGTTTTCCTCATTTATTGCCAATGGCAGTTATGTACTGTCTTTTAATGGTTTTGTTTGTGGAAATGCTCCGCTTATGGATGGTTTGTATGTTCTAAACTGTATTTGTGAAATTTTCAATGTACAAAACAAACGAGCTAAGATAAGTAATCTAAGAAACCCCACCTACTTATGGCATTGTAGACTTGGTCACATCAATGAATCAAGGATAGCAAGATTAAGAAAGTTAGACTACCTAGAACCATTTAACTTAGAGTCTTATGGTAACTGTGAATCTTGCTTGAGAGGAAAGATGACCAATAAGCCACTTTCTGGGAAAGGGGTGCGAGACAAAGAGGTACTTGAATTGGTCGATACTGATGTATATGGGCCATTTTCAACTCAAGCTAAGAGAGGCTTCCCTTACTTCATCACTTTTACAGATGATTTCACAAGGTTTTGGCATGTGTATCTTATGAAACACAAGTTTGAAGCCTTTGAGAAATTCAAGGAGTTCAAGTCAGAAGTAGAGAAGAAACTTGAAACAAGTATCAAGACCCTTCGATCAGATCGAGGAGGTGAGTACTTGAGCAAGGATTTTCTAGATTACTTAAAGATGCATGGAGTCCAATCTGAATGGACACCTCTAGGAATGCCACAAATGAATGGTGTTGCCGAAAGGAGAAACCGAACCATATTTGATATGGTTCGATCCATGATGAGTTCCTCAGCTCTACCGACATACCTTTGGGGACATGCTATATAAACCTCTTTATATATTCTGAACATGGTTCCCTCCAAGTCAGTAGAAAAGACACCATATCAGATATGGTGTGGCAAGAAGCCAGCTATTAAACATATGAGACCCTGGGGGTGCCCTGCATATGTTAAGAAGATGCTCACTAACAAGTTGGAATCTAAAAGTGAGAAATATTACTTTGTGGGGTATCCAAAGGAAACTAAGGGATACTACTTCTATCTTCCTGGAGAACATAAGGTCATTGTTTCCAGGAATGCAACTTTCCTTGAAGAAGAATATGTCTACAAGGAACATAGCTGCACATAGATAGAACTTGAAGAAATTCAAGAACCACAAGATAACACACAAAATGAACCCCTGTCAAAAGACCTAAACAAGGATTCAGTGGGAGTATCTGGTGAAGAATGGGTACTTAGAGTACGCCCTTCAGCCAGTGGGAGTGCTGTGAGAGATAGTGCAGAAGTTCAAGACTCTCATACGCAATGGAAGATGATACAATGGTTGTACATCATTCCATTCAGGAAATACATGAAAATGACATTCCCGAAAGCTCTTAAGGTGATAGATTGTCCAACACACAAAGACCTTCTCACAATCAGAATGCAACAAACACTAAAATGCAGAATAATCAACTCCGTAGGACCACTAGGACTCATCCTCCGCCTAAAAGACTTAATCTCCTTGTTGAAACACATAATGAGATAGATATTCTTGATGACGATGAACCTACAACCTATAGCGAGGTTATGTTAGACATTGATTCGCAGAGATGGCAAGAAGCCATGAAATCTGAGATGGACTCGATGTACATCAATCAAGTTTGGAACTTGGTTAATTTGCCAACAAGGGTTAGACCCATAGGATGCAAATGGGTCTTCAAGAAGAAGATTAATGCATATGTCAAGGTACAGACTTATAAGGCGAGATTGGTGGCTAAAGGTTATAATCAACGGCCTGGGGTCAATTATGATGAAACCTTCTCACCTGTTGCGAAAATTAAGTCCATTCAGATTTTACTTGCAATAGCCGCATACTATGATTATGACATTTGGCAAATGGATGTTAAAATTATATTCCTCAGTGGTAATCTAATTGAGGAGGTGTATACGATATAACTTGAGGGTTTTATATCCAAGAATAAGCCCAAAGCAGTATGCAGGCTACAGAAGTCCATTCTTCATTCCTCCTCAAAGCAAAAAAGGTCCCTGCGTTTATAGTAAACGCAAGGAAATGAGTATTGTCTTCATTGTTATATATGTAGATGCCATATTAATAATGTGAGACAATAAGACTCTCATGTAATCTGTCAAGGAATGGTTATCCAACACCTTGATGATGAAGGACTTGGGTAAGCCTGCTACATTCTTGGAATTAGGATCTACAGAGTTAGACCTAATAGATTGTTAGGGCTGTCACAGTCTGGATATGCATTCATTTTCAATGGTGGAGTAGTGAGTTGGAAAAGGTTCCAAGCAAGAAACTATTACTGATTCGATGACTGAATCCGAGTACATTACTGGATCGGAAGCTTGTAAAGAAGTTGTCTCGATATCTGAGTCCTTAAAAAAACTAAGGGTTGTTCCAAGTGCCACTTTTCCAATAACGACAAAGCTGTGCTCATAGTGAGCTCTTCTAGCCGACCTAAGCCGAAAGGCAAGGAATGGAAAAAGAAGAAGGACAAAGCAATCGCTGCACCCTCAGCTATGAAGCCCAAAAGAGGTGTGAAGAAGAAGGTAAACGCAGCAAAGGATGAATGCCGCAACGTCTATAGGAAGGGGCATTGGGAAAAGGACTGCACGACACCAGGAGGAGGAAAAGCACCAGTTGCTCCTGCCTTTGGTGGACAAGGTATGTACATCATTGAAATAAATACGTTTAAAAATAACTCTCATTCCTGGCTATTGGATACCGCTTGTGGCTCACACACTAGTACAAATGTGCAGGGGATAACTGATAGCAGGAAGGTTGGACCGAGAGAGGTAGACCTACGCGTTGGAAATGGAGCACGAGTAGATGCTGAGCGCGTAGGGACTTATAGATTAAATTTACCTTCCGGCTATTGTTTAGTGTTGAATGATTGTTTTTATGTTCCCTCGTTAACGAGGAATATTATTTATATCCCAGTGTTGGACATGGAGAGTTTTTCCTCGTATATTTATAATGGCAGTCACGTACTGTCTTTTAATAATGTTATATATGGAGCTGCTCCTCTTGTGGATGGATTATATACATTGAACTGTAGTCGAGAGATATTCAATGTATAAAATAAATGAGTCAAGACAAGTAATAGAAACTCTACCTACCTATGGCACTGCAAACTTGGTCATATCAACGAATCAATGATAGCAAGATTGAGGAAGTTAGACTACCTCGAACCATTTGACTTGGAGTCTTATGGTAACTGCAAATTTTGCTTGAGAGGAAAAATGACCAACAAACCACTTTCTGGGAAAGGTGTGCGAGCTAAGAAGGTGCTTGAGTTGGTCCATACTGATGTATGTGGGCCATTCTCGGCTCAAGCTAAAGGAGGCTTCCCATACTTCATCACTTTTACTGACGACTTGACAAGGTACGGTGTGTGTATCTTATGAGGCATAAATCTGAGGCTTTTGAGAAGTTCAAGGAGTACAAGTCAGAAGTAGAGAAGCAACTTGCAATAAGTATCAAGACCCTTCGATCGGATCGAGGAGGTGAGTACTTGAGCAAGGATTTTCTAGATTACTTAAAGATGCATGGAGTCCAATCTGCACGGACACCTCCACCAACGCCACAGATGAATGGTGTTGCCGAAAGGAGAAACTGAACCTTATTGGATATGGTTCGATCCATGATGAGCTCCTTAGCTCTACCGACAAACCTTTGGGGACATGCTATACAAACCTCTATATATATTCTGAACAGGGTTTCCTCCAAGTCAGTAGAAAAGACACCATATCAGATATGGTGTGGCAAGAAGCCAGCTCTTAAGCATATGAGACCCTGGGGGATGCCCTGCATATGTTAAGAAGATGCTCACTGACAAGTTGGAATCTAAAAGTGAGAAATGTTACTTTGTGGGGCTATCCAAAGGAAACTAAGGATACTACTTCTATCTTCTTGGAGAACATAAGGTCATTGTTTCCAGGAATGCAACTTTCCTTGAAGAAGAATATGTCTACAAGGAACATAGCTGCATAGAGATAGAACTTGAAGAAATTCAAGAACCACAAGATAACATAGAAAATGAACCCCTGTCAAAAGACCTAAATAAGGATTCAGTGGGAGTATCTGGTAAAGAATGGGTACTTAGAGTACGCCCTTCAGCCAGTGGGAGTGTTGTGAGAGATAGTGCAGAAGTGCAAGACTCTCATACATAATGGAAGATGATACAATGGTTGTACATCATTCCATTAAGGAAATACATTAAAATGACATTCCTGAAAGCTCTCAAGGTGATATATTGTCAAACACACAAAGACCTTCTCACAATCAGAATGCAACAAACACTAAAATGCAGAATAATCAACTCCGCAGGACCACTAGAACTCATCGTCCGCCTAAAAGACTTAATCTCTTTGTTGAAACACGTAATGAGATAGATATTCTTGATGACGATGAACCTACAACCTACAGCGAAGTTATGTTAGACATTGATTCGCAGAGATGGCAAGAAGCCATGAAATTTGAGATGGACTCGATGTACATCAATCAAGCTTGGAACTTGGTTGATTTGCCAACAAGGGTTAGACCCATAGGATGCAAATGGGTCTTCAAGAAGAAGATTAATGCATATGACAAGGTACAGATTTATAAGGCGAGATTGGTGGCTAAAGGTTATAATCAATGGCCTGGGGTCGATTATGATGAAACCTTCTCACCTACTGCCAAAATTAAGTCCATTCAGATTTTACTTGCAATAGCCGCATACTATGATTATGACATTTGGCAAATGGATGTTAAAATTATCTTCTTCAGTGGTAATCTAATTGAGGAGGTGTATACAATATAACTTGAGTGTTTTACATCCAAGAATAAGCCCAAAGCAGTATGCAGGCTACAGAAGTCCATTTATGGACTTAAGCAAGCCTCAAGGAGTTGGAATATTTGCTTTGACAAAACAGTCAAATCGTTTGACTTTGTTAAAAGCAAAGAAGGTCCCTGCGTTTATAGTAAACGCAAGGAAATGAGTATTATCTTCATTGTTATATATGTAGATGACATATTAATAATGGGAGACAATAAGACTCCCATGTCATCTGTCAAGGAATGGTTATCCAACACCTTGATGATGAAGGACTTGGGTGAAGCCTGCTACATTCTTGGAATTAGGATCTACAGAGTTAGACCTAATAGATTGTTAGGGCTGTCACAGTCTGGATATGCATTCATTTTTAATAGTGGAGCAGTGAGTTGGAAAAGGTTCCAAGCAAGAAACCATTGCTGATTCGATGACTGAATTCGAGTACATTACTGGATAGGAAGCTTGTAAAGAAGTTGTCTCGATATCTGAGTCCTTAAAAGAACTAAGGGTTGTTCCAAGTGCCACTTGTCCAATAACGACAAAGTGACAACACTGGTGCGATTGCGCACGCTAAGCAACCAAGATCAACAAACAAAAACAAGCATGTACCGAGGAAATACCACATACTTAGGGAGATGGTGGAAACTGAAGAAATAAGATTACACTATGTTCCCATAGATGATAATCTGTCTGACCCGTTTACTAAACCATTAACCTTAGTGAAGCATAATGGTCATTTTGAAAATATGGGTATTAGATACATCGAAGATTGGCTCTAGTCCAAGTGGGAGATTGAAAGTATGTATGTCATAGAGACAATCATTATTAGGGGCAAATGTACTTGAACACATTCGTATTATTAATAAGATTAATATTTATGGCATTTGCGATTATTGAATTATTATTTAATTGCTTGTAATTATTCATTAATGTGCATCCCTTGAGTTTACGTTGTCATTAATAGAGTGAGATATTGACGATAGAGCGTAACTCTAAAATAGCCTCGACTAATGATCATCGAGAATGGGATATCAATGATATGCTATAAGTCGACATGTGGTCTGCATCACATTCTTAGAGAATGTAGTATGTCTCACCTGCTACTAATAATGGTTACTAGTGATGGACACATGAATACTTTTTGAAAGTATTGATATACCCTGCTGATAAACTATTTGTTAGACATGTCTACAGTGTTATCAGCGTGTGGGATATAAAGGTCCTTTGACTTGAGGTCAATACGCACCTTGTTTACAAATTAATGTACTTTGACCCTGTCTTAAGCTTAAACTCCTTATAGGATAAGATACAATTTGTGTTGGGTGCATTATGATGTAAATTAAGGTGGTAGTTGAGACAAGAATAGGATTCATTCCTCGATTGGATATTCGAGAGAGCACTCAACTTCTCAGTAATATTAGGTCGACCAAGTCATTGGCCAATGCAAGAGACATATTTAGAATATGATCTAGTTGTCGACTAATATAGATGAGATAAAGTGATCAAGCCATTTGGATAGACACATGGCAAATCCTAAGCTTGATCGAGTGTGTCGCGAATGAAAGGAATTTATCATCTCACATAAAGGTTATGTTTTTTGGATTCATGTAAACGTACTTCATATATTGAGTTTGTCGTACGGCGCAGTCTAGGAGTTCCGTATGGACCTTAATTGGATTAGTGTCGATATATAAAGGCCTATAGAGTCACACTATGTCAATTGTCTTTTCGATCTAAGGGTGTATTGAGAGAATATTAAATATTCGATTTGGAATCGAGATATTTAAAATGATAATAACTATGGAATAGTTTCTATTTGATGGAAATTATTTAATTAAATCAAAATTAGATTTTGGATTTAATGTGTTGAATATATATATTAAATGAAAATGGGAAAAGGAATTTTATGTAAGGCGCCGCGGCGCCGACCCGGCAATGGGCCCAGTCAGACTGGCCCACTGCACCTCAGTTTTTGGGCCAGGCTTAGAGCCCAACCCTAATATGATGTTGACCTAATCCTCCCTATATAAATAGCACTAAACCCCATAAGTTAAACACACCAATTCTATAAACTTTCTAGACTTAGAGTCTAGGACGAAACTCTCTCAAACCTCTGCCAAGATTTCCTGGCTTTCTTGACAGAGGAATACACCGTAGCATAGTGCTTGCAGTAGAAGGGATAGTCGCGTGTCCTCCCTAAGTAAAGACTCCAGATAATACAACTTGTAAGTGTTCTAATTTTATGTTACAAGTTTTGATTGTCATATAACCATACCAGAAGAAATAGTTGGGGTAAGTAGAACAAAATTTTAAACTTCCGCTGTGCCTACTTATATGTTTTGAACACAACAAAAACCCTACAGTGGTATCAGAGCCCAAGCTGGTTCAATGATTATATAACAATTGAATAACATAATAATATGAGTTAAACATAAAATTGGATTAAAACAAGGCTTCTTGAAATCCTACATATCTTGACGGAATGTTAACCTTTTGATATCACACTAAATTATCACCTACGCTAAATCGAGGAAGTCATTCCGTTCTAACTCAGACTAAGCCAAGTGCAGATAACCGGTTCATTGGAACATGGTGCACGACGAAGAACGAGTATGAATAGATAATGGTCGATATGTGAGTTATTGATAATGGTGGGTGAGGATAAAGGATCTATGATTTGATCCCTAAATTGGATTTAGGGCTCGAACGATTTTAGAAAATCAACACAGAAACGTTTTGTCAGAACGTCGGCGCCGCGTCCCTATGGTAGAGCGTCGCGGCGCGTGCTAGGGTTTCAAGGCTGCGTCGCGGCGCGTGCTAGGGTTTTAAGGCGGCGTCGCGGCTCCATGGTGGAGCATTACAACCCTAATGCTTCATTTTTTAATTCCGGACTTTCTGGACATTAGGCGACGTGGCTCCATGGTGGAGCGCCGTGACCCTAATGCAAGCCGAAGGTTTCTGCCATGCCAGCGCCGCGGCTCCATAGTGCAGCATTGCGGCGCTAATGCATTGCCGAAGCAGAACTTCGGCTTCAGCCTCACTGGCGTCGCGGCTCTAATGACAGAGGAATATACCATAGTGTTCTAGTCGCGTGTACTCCCTAAGTAAATACTCCAGATAATACAACCTGTAAGTGTTCTAGTTTTATGCTATAGGTTTTGATTGTCATATAACCATACCAGAAGAAATTGTTGGGGTAAGTAGAACAAAATTTTAAACTTCCGATGTGCCTACTTATGTGTTTTGAACCCAACAAAAATCCTACATAAATACCCATTTTGTACACGTTTAGGGGTTTGGATGAAACCTCGTAAAGTACAGGTATCTGAATGACAAATCGGGACAAATAAAAGAGTCTCCCAAGTCATTCCGCCGATTTAGAACTCAACTAATATTATTAGAGAAGGGTCATATTTACCTTTCTACAATTAGATATTATTTAAAGCTATTCTCCATTATATTATTCGGTCAAACTAAACCCTGTTGTGTTACCATTAATTAGATTCACCCCTCAGTCGTTAGGAAACCCGACCCATGTATTAAATGGAGGCGTGTAAAAGGCCATAAACACACTTCAAATACTCGGTTCATTAATAAAATAAACCCAACCCTAAAAGGAACTCATTACCCGATCCATATCTTACCATAAAGAATACTCGCTTCATTAATAAAATAAATCCAACCCTAAAAGAAACTTGTTAACGATCCATATCTTACTATAAAGAATACTATTTTCCTCCCAACGACCTAAACTTTTAACCACCGGCAACATCTCCTTCGCTAACACATACCATTCGATAGACAAACAAACCCAAAAATCTCCGTCTTCTTCATGTCAATATTCATCCTTTCACTTCTCTCCTGATGGAAGACAGGTATAAATAGTGAAAGCAAATAGTCAGGATCAAACTTTCATGTAATATAGATATCACATAATTGCATATTTTAATCAAACATAAAATCATTATTTATCTCTTGAAGCGTGACTGCGATTAAGAATCTTCAATCACGAGCAAAAATAATCTACAAGATCATCCTCCAGTTTCACGGTTTGCGGTCTTCTTCCATGTAACCTAATTAGTCTTTGGACAACCTTGTATATATAACCATGTTTTAGGGCTGAAAAGCCTTGTATATATAGCCATGTTTTAGGGTGCAAAACCATAGCAAAGTGTGCTATTTTTTTTCTTCCCAAGAATATTACTTTTTCAAGTCCAAGAATAATTAGGCACAGTAGTGACCACAAATTTAATAACGAGGCTTTCAATTATGGTATTAATTTGGAAAATGAATGAATTAATCCTACCACAAAAAATTATAGATTATTCCACTAAAAATCTATAATTGCATTCGGTATAATTTTAAAATCTTTCATTAAAATTTATTTAACTCCCCATGTTAATTAAACTCAGCCTCAATATGTATTCAACTCTCCAATCAAACTCAAAAAATAGTAAGTCATGAAATAAATCTAGCACCAATTTCAGTTCCCAACATAAATCTCAGCACATTCATTTCTATCACCATTTACTTTCAGACACACCATTGAATTTTTTCCCATCCACGCATAGATGCTTGTCTTGAAAGATGAGTGGCAAAGTTAAACTAAAATGAGAAATGGATTTTCTCGGAAAATGAGGAAAACAATAAAGTGGATTACTTTCTTTGCATTAAAATTAAAAGTAAAGATTTGGTGAGACCAATAACGAAATTAAAGATGTTGTAGCTTAATGGTGGAAGATGCTTTGTTTCTGGTACGTTGCATTTTGTGAGGGAGGAGGACGAATCTAGTTCCATCTTATGAGGCTCAATTGTGAAATCAAATTGTAGGGATATTTAAAGTCGAGAACCTTCTCCGCTCTCTAATGTCAAATACAGAAATATTCAAATCACATTAAAAGAATAAAAAATTGATAATCGAAAATGAAGAAGAATATTTGAGAAAAAATGAAAGGAGCAGCTAACCAAAAGATTGGAAGAGCAATTGAAAGACAAAAATGAACAGGATTACTAGGAAAAGCAGACCAAATAGTTCAAAGGCAACATAGTAGGGTATACTGTTGAAATAGAAAATAATTTAGATAAGATAATTAAACTATTATTTAAGTATAAAGTGCTAAATATTAAAATTTTCTAAATAGTTTAATTATGAAAGGATTTAATAAATAAAATTTTAATTGAATTTAAAATCATATGTATATTTTAAAAATATTAATATGAAAAATATTACAGTATTACGCTGGAGATTGGGGAATGAAAAAATTGGACATATAGCTTCTAAAAATAATTGATATGATAACAATGTAAAATCTAAAAATGATAAATGTTAAGTTAATAATCTACAACAAATAACATAATATTTAATAAATAAATAAATTCATTTGTTGCAACAAAAATAAGGAAAATAACTAATGACAAACATTTAGAATACATTTTGTGTTTTAATGTTTCATCCTTATCGTTTCAAGTTTTTGTATTTTTACTAAATTTCACTTCAATAGTATACTATAATCCATTTTACTCTATTTTTTATTTTTCCACCACTAATGCATTTATTATGGAGATAAATTTATGTATTCTAACAGTTATTTGTGTTACGATAACTATTGATAAGAGTAAATAACCATGTTCGTTATCTCAACTAGATGTAACTGATAACTTTCCGTCAAAATTCTTATCCTACTAGAACTTTGTATCCTCTGTATAGTCTTCTATTCAAACACATGTATACATAAATTAAATTATCAATAGGGAATCAATTACTTCTCAACTCTTTCATGGTATCAGGGAAGTATTCGCTTCCCTCGTTAATGAAAAATTCACCGGTCACCACTTTAAATCTCTCTTCTCCAAACAGACCTACTGAAAATGGCCCTTTTTGAACAATTTCACTCATTCCAATCTGATTAAATTAGGTAGGAATAAATATATTTTGTGGAAATCACAAATTTTACCTGCTCTGAAAGGTCATGACATCGAAGAATACATTAATAGATCTCACAAGTGTCCATCCAAAGTCATTGTAAATACTTCGGCAGAAGAGAACACAACGACAAAATCATAGTTAATCCAGCATACCTTGCTTGGCGGAAACAAGACCAACTATTGTTAAGTTGGCTTCTTTCATCCCTTACAGAAGTTGTTTTAGGCCAAGTTGTTGGTTGTGTTTCAGCCAGAGAAATTTGAAAAACATTAGAAAGTATGTTTGCATCACAATAAAATGCGATATTGATACAGTTATGCCTTCAGCTTCAGAAAACTAAGAAAATAATGTCCATCATGACATATTATTTGCAGAAGATGAAAGGTGTTGTTGATGATTTGGCTACTGCAACACATCCAATCATTGATGATGATCATATACTATATATTTTTGACATATTGGATCTAGATTATGATGCTTTAGTTGTCCATGTAGTACTTAGGGATAAAACAATATCTGTTACTGACCTACATGGTCTACTGTTAAGCCATGACACACGACTAGAAAATTTAACTATTGTTGAACAAGGTTTTGGTCAGACGAATCTTACCGCAAGAAATTCTACCCCTAACCATAAAGGTGATGGCAGCTAAAAAAATTTTCATGTCGCACAATTCTGGTGGAGGCAGACATGGTCGGGATCTTGGTCTCGGATGTAGGAGTAACAATGGTTCCAATGCACAATATTATGCACCTAATGGATTTTCTCAATGTCAAGTGTGTCACAAGTTTGGTCACACTGCTCTCAGTTGCTATCACATATTCGATCATGCTTATCAAGCCACCGCTAAGACTCAAATGACAGCCTAGGTAGCTTAACCAAATGCCATGTCTGATCCCGCATGGTATATTTACTCAGGTGATACAAATCACCTTATTAATGATCTTAATAACATGACACTCTAAGGAGACTACACTAGCACATATCAGATATTGGTTGGTAATGACGTAGGTTTGAAAATTACTCATATTGGAGATTATAAATTGATGTCTTCTTCAAAAGATTTGCATCTTAAATACATTTTATTTGTACATGAGGTTACTAAATGTATATTAAGTGTGGCCCAATTTACTGCTGACAATAATGTTTACTTTGTTTTTCACCCTTATTTTTGTGTTGTGAAGGATCGGTGTAACGGAGAAGGTCCTACTAGAAGGGAAACTTTTATATGGCCTCTACAAGCTTTTCTTCTCTAGAAGATCTCATTGGAATTCTCAGAATAAACCACACGCACTTCTTGTGTCAAATTCTTCTCTTGATGTTTAGCATTATCATTTAGAGCATTCGTCTGTTAAAGTTGTTTAAAGTGTTATCAAGACACTTAATTTACCAGTTTCAATGAATAATGTTTTTAGTGTTTTCTCATCTTGTAAACAAGGAAAAATCCATAAGCAACCTTTTTCCTTATCCTCATCTTTGTCTTTACATTATTTAGACTTGATTCATTCTGATGTATGGGGTTCTGCACCTTATTTAGAAAGTAACAAATTTCATTACTATGTTATTTTTATTGATGATTGTATCAAATTCACTTATTATTATCCCATGTTTTCCAAAAGTGAAGTCTACTCTATATTTTTGCATTTTAAATCCCAGTTGAAAATTATTTTGAATGCAAAGAGGTGGTACAATTAGACTGGGGTGGGGAATATCAAAATTACTCAAAATATTTTGAACAAATTGGAATAATACATCAGGTATCTTGTCCTCATACTTATGAGAAAAATGTCTCTGCCGAACGCAAACACTGTCATATTGTTGAGACTGGCTTAACATTATTGGCTCATGCCTCACTTACCCTTCATTTTTGGGATCATGCTTTTTCTTCGGCTGTGTATCTTATCAATCGAATGCCCACTCCTATTCTCTAAAATATTTCACCTTTTGAGAAATTATATCACAAACGTCCAGATTATAATTTCTTTAAGGTTTTTAGTTGTTCTTGCTATCCATATTTGCGGCCTTACAACTCAAATAAATATGATTTTAGATCATCTCAGTGTGTCTTTTTGGGGAATAGTTCAAACCGCAAAGGGTATAAATGTCTCCATGTATCCTGTGGATGTTTATATATCTCCCGTAATGTGGTTTTTGGTTAATCCCATTTTCCATTTGCACAACTGACTACCGAAGCACCACAGTTGCATTCCCCTTCCCAAACAGTATCTACATTGCATGTAGTTTCCTCGTGCACATCAAACACCTTGCAATTGGGTTTCACTTTCATCTCCTAATGCACCTACTACTTATTGCATGCCATCGACTTCATCTCCTATTTGTGCTAACATTCCAGAATCTAACCAACAAGCTCTCTCACCAAACTCACCACATATCTCTCCAAATTTGTTGCCTTCTCTTAATCCTACTATTCACTTACCTCCTCTGCCTAGTGTTATGCCAAATGATGTGTACGAGCTACCTAGTCAGCCTAAAGGCAACAATTCCTCTACCTTCACCCCTCATCATATGATCACTCATAATAAAGTAAAACTCTCACAATCCCAAGCCAATTTGTCTACCACGTATCCACTACCTACTTCTATTCTACCATCTAAGCCGACTTGCTTTACTCAAGACAACAAAGATATTCATTAGAGAAAATCTATGCAAGAGGAATATAGTGTTCTCATCCAAAATAGTACCTGTATCAAATGCAAAAAACATTGTTGGTAGTAAATGAGTTTTCAAACTTAAACTCAATCCAGATGGTTCCATCGAAAGGTACAAAGATAATTTAGTGGCAAAGGGATTCAATCAAGAATTTAATATTGACTACCATGATATTTTTAGTTCGGTGGTAAATCCTACTACTATAAGGGTAGTGCTAACCTTAGCTTTGTCAAAATGTTGGTCTTTACGGAAACTTGATGTCAAGAATGCATTTTTACATGGCGAATTGCAAGAGGAAGTCTATATGACTCAACCCACAGGGTTTATTTATTCGAAGTATCCTACACATGTATGTCGTCTTTATAAAGCATTATATGGTCTCAAACAAGCTCTTCAAGCTTGGTTTGAAAAATTAAGGTATGCCTTACTACGAGCTAGTTTTTCCTCGTCTAAGTTGTATACATCACTTTTTATTCATAACTCTGGTGATATTTTCACAATTATTTTAGTTTATGTTGATGACCTAGTTATTACAGGGAATTCTAAAGCCTTTATTACTGCTTTAATAGATAAAGCTTTCATCTATTTTTACTTTAAAAGATTTGGACAGGCTTCATTACTTCCTTGGTGTGGAAGTCAAGTTTACAACTAATGTCTTGGTTCTCTATCAATATAAGTACATCCGGGACTTACTCCAGCATGCTAAAATAGAGGGGCTAAGCCGATATCAACATCTATGGTTGGTGTATTGCAACTCTCAAAATATGATAGTGAGCCATTCTTTGATCCAGCTCTTTATCACAGTATTACACGTATTACACCCCGTACTTTGTACATCGTCTTCATCGTTGGTTAACTAACATAAGATTAGTAAGGTTGAAATTCCTTCAGAAGGTTAACAAAGGATTTTATGGGTTCAAAGTATGTTTCTTAGTATATTATAATTTATGGGGTCCATAACCAATATAAATTCAAGTTCAGCGAGTGTACTTTCCAACTCAACAAACCGTTCGTTTATCGTAACACTATACAAAACGTTATGTGTGTTTTAAGAAAATGTGTTTTGGCGAATGTAGAATGCGATGCAATCTAAGTTTTCGGCACCTCATTCAGGTCGCATTCTAGATGTTTTTGGGCTGCCCACTGCTTAGAGAATGCGATGGACTTGCGGTGCAGCAAGTGGTAACTTGCGACCGCAAACTCAAGGTAGTGGGGAGGTTTCAAAGGTTTATAACTCGACTTAAGGTTCATTTTCCACTTCTAATACCCCAAATCACACCTACACCCTTCCTAAAGTCTCCTTAAAGGTTCCTATACCATTGAAGAACACTCCTCCAAGTATTCAAGGTGATTTCTCCCATTAAGGATCAAGAACAACTTTGAGATTGAGTTTAACTAGCTCAGCAAAGTTGCAGACTACTTTGAGATTGAGTTTAAGGTTTGATTAAGGTAAGGTTTCATCCTTTCTATGTGTTCTTTAGCTTCCCCAGTTTGGCTTGATTGATTGATGGAAGTAACTTGGGAATTTTTGAAGTTTAGTGACTATGCTATTTGAGAAACATCTTTGGTGATATGAATGTTATGAAAACTTCTTGTTTGGTATTGTTGGTTGAGATTAAGAGTAAATATTTCTATTGAATCATATGGGTGAGGTTGTGAAGTTGAGGAAATGAGTTAGGGATTATGATGGTGTCAGTTTGAATAAGAAACCATGGTAGGGTAAATTTAAAACTTCATGTACGCAAGTTGTTTGATGAATTTTCTAAATGAAACCTATTATTCGATATGAGTTTGATATTAATACAAATCCCTGATTTAATGTAGACAATCATTCATACCACGTACAAGGCTCCTCGGAATATAGTAAGATTTATTGACAAGGTATGTAGGGCAAACGTTGCTTTTCGGCATGACTTGATAAAACGGTATCTTGAAAATGAGTTTTATCTCGCATAACCAACTAATGATATACCTTCTTTGATTAAGTCGAGCATATTTCCCCTGTATTTCCCATTCATAAGCATCTTCGAGATTCACTATGCTCCAAAATGACTATATTGAAATATATGGACGTAGAGTCAATAATTATAGTCGGAGATTAATAATGATAGGTCACTCCGACTCTGATTTGATGTCTTGTACGGTCTGGTTTACATTGCACTTACCTATATATATCTATTTTCTCACCGAGTCGCGTTATAGTCGGTTGGATATTACACCTATATATGCACACCATTGCAGTTAGTTTTGATATTACCAAGTTCCACATCTAGGTCGAGTACGACCGAGTCCTCATCGAGCCAGGTATGATATATTATGATATGGACCGCCCCATAGAGCAGTTTGATTTACATACATGCATATATACATTCATACTTGTGACAGGGTATGCCTCAGAGGCTTCTTATGAGTTTAGGTTGACTTTTGTATTCATATCTCTTACATTATATCTTCCATTTATATTTGTTATCTGCCTTACATATTCAGTACATCTTTCGTAATGATTCCCCTCTCTGGAGAACCGTATTCATGCCGATAGGTACATATAGACAGAGCGGTACTCCTCCTCAGTAGGTTGCCAATTTAGTTGTGATCATCACACTCATTTCTCTTAGAGTTGCTGTACCGGAATCTTTAGGTACTGTTGTATATATTACTAGCATTTTGGGTATGGCAGGGCCTTGTCCTGACCTGTTGATATATTATATCACTCTTAGAGGCTTACAGACTTATGTACAATGGGTGTGTATGTCGTGGCCTTGGCGACTCCTTTTGTTAGTAGTATACTCATCTCGCGGCCTTGTCAGCCTTGGTTAGCTGGATATATATCATGTTGGGACTTTTCTACATGCATGTTGTCATATGTTCTTGTCTTATATAGTATTCTGGAGGCCTTGTGGGCCCATGTCTTGTATTACAGGTTCCCGATACTACAGTGGTTCACCCAGGCCTTCGGGTGCTGGGTGCCAGCAACATCCCATGGTTGGAGTGTGACAAACTTGGTATTAGAGCAGATGTGTCCTAGGAAGTCTGTAAGCCGTATCTAGTAAAGTCTAGTTTATGGTGAGTTGTGCACCACACTTATAAGCAGGAGGCTATACGATATTTAGGATGGTTACTTTTCTTTTTGATTTAGATCGTGCGACAACGTTAAATCATAAGAGTCCACCCTTAATCCTCATCTTCTTTATGTTTTCAGCCATGCCAGCTACTACTAGACAACAAGAGGCTCTGCGGAGGTTAGACGAGGAGGCGGGAGAGGGTGCCTGTTAGGTACCACCCACTAACCTAGGGAAATATGAGCACCAGGATAAGGCTATATCTTTGGCCTCCAGGAATCTGCCCCTACCACCATCTCCAGCGGGGCATAGGGGAGCCGATGTACCTCCAGTTCCTCCTCTGGTCGCCCCTGATCAGGATCTAGATATGCACAGTACGATGCAATTATTGACTCGATTAGTGGCCTCTCAAGATCAGCGTTAAACTCCCGGTGTTGTTGAGAGGGCTCTAAGCGTGAGAGTTCAGGACTTTATCAACCTGGACCCTCCAGTATTCATCGGGATTGATCCTAATGCAGACCCACATGCTTTTCTAGATCCAATGTAGTGGATCCTACGAGTTATTCACTCTATAGATGTTGAGATGATATAGTTGGATTCTTATATGGTACGTGATGTTGATGTGACCTCGTATGAGACTTAGGAGCAGACTCAGGGAGCCAATGCCCCAGCAGCTACATGGAGGGAATTCTCTGGGACATTTTGGCAGTAGTATTTTCTTATTGAGCTTCGATAAGCCAGGCGAGACAGGTTCTTACACTTGGAGCAGGGTAATGTGAGCGTTCAAGAGTATAGCTTGCAGTTCAATTCCTTGGACAGGTACGCTTCTACGATTTTTTCTTATATGTGTGATCGGTACATATGTTCGTTAATGGTTTAGGGCCACACTTGGTGAATGAGTGCACTACAACTTCTCTGAACCAAAATATGGATATATCCCATATCTAGGCCTATGTACAGAATCTAGATGATCGCAAGGGGCAACAATAGGCTAGTCGAGAGCATGATAGGGGCCAACATAAGAGGGCCTGGTACATAGGTGATCTAGGGGAGTTTCTGTGGATTTAGACCTCAGTTTCCTAGGCATCCATATTATCTGACGACTAGTGCACCACCGCAGTTTCAGGGCCATCATCGTGACCTAGCCACTTATTCTGGTCAGGGTCAGAGTTCGCGGGCACTAGGCTCCCATTCTAGAGGAGGGTCCAGTCAGGCAAGGTCACCAATGCCATATTGTGGTCGATGTGGTACGACTCATTTCAGGTAATACCTCTAGGGTTTGGATATGAGTTATTCGTATGGACATCCAAGTCATATTATGTGGTTTTATTCGACGAGGGGCGGCGGTGGTATGGCACAACCGACAAGATCTGTATCAGCTTCTTCTTTATCGGTACGCCCTCCTGGGCAAGGTACACATACATCGGCTGGTAGAGGTAGAGGTAGAGGTGCAACATCTAGCTTAGGCGGTCCTCAGAATTGCATATATGCCTTGTCAGGTCAATAAGACCTTGAGTTATCTCTAGATGTGGTTACATGTATATTATCTGTCTCTTCTCTTGATATATATGCTTTGATAGATTCGGGTTCCACATTGTCATATATTATCCCCTTTGTTGCTGGTAAGTGTGGAAAAGAGCCAAAATTGTTACATAGGTCGTTCAAAGTTTCTACTCCCATGGGTGAGCCCATAATTGTTATGTGGGTGTACAAGAATTGTTATGTAAAGATCTATAATAGCCATACAGGAGCTGACTTGAATGAGCTAGAAATGGTGGAATTATGGGTATGGATTGGTTGGCTTCTTGTTATGCTAATGTTGTTTATTAGACAAAAGTCATTCGCTTTAATTTTCCAAGCGAGCCCATTATTGAATGGAAGGAAAATGTTGCATCGCATAAGGGTAGGTTTATTTCCTACCTCAAGGCTCGGAAGATGATCTCGAAAGGATATATCTATCATCTCGTGTGTGTTCAGGACACAGAGGCAAAGCCTCCAGCCCTTCAGTCAGTGCCTATCATTAATGAATTTCTAGACGTATTCCATGATGAACATCCTGGTATTCTTCCTGAAAGGGAAATCATTTTTCTATCGACGTACTTCCAGATACTCAACCTATATCTATTCCTCTGTATCGAATGGCTCCTGTCGAGCTGAAAGAATTGAAAGCCCAACTGAAAGATCTTCTGAAGAATGGCTTTATTAGACTCAATACTTCCCTGTGGGGTGCGACAGTGTTATTCGTTTGTAAGAATGATGGTTCATTGAGAATGTGTATTGATTATCGACAGCTGAATAAGGTGACTACTAAGAATAAATACCGCTTCCCATGATCGATAATTTGTTTAATCAATTGCAGGGCGCCAAGTATTTTTCAAAGATCGATCTTCGATCAGGGTACCATCAGCTTAGAGGTAAGGAAAAGGACATTCTGAAGACAACCTTCTGGACCAGATATGACCACTATGAGTTTTTGGTTATGTTATTCGATTTGACTAACGCTCCAGCGGCCTTTATGGATGTGATAAATCAGGTGTTCAAACTATTTCTGGATATCTTTGTGATAGTATTTATTGATGACATCTTGGTATATTCTCGCTTAGAAGCAGAGTACGCATATCACTTGCGAGCGGTATTATAGATGCTTCAAGATCACAAGTTGTATGCTAAATTCCCGAAATGTGAGTTCTGATTGAACTCGATGGATTTTCTGGGACATATAGTATCGGATGAAAGCATTAAGGTCAATAGTCAGAAGATTGAAGCCGTAAAGAATTGGATGAGGCCCACAACTTCTACAGAGATGTATAGTTTCTTAGGCCTGGCAGGTTATTATCGGAGATTTGTAGAGAATTTATTTTCTATTTCAGTTTTATTGACAAAGTTGACGCATAAGGAAGCTAAATTTCAGTGGTGCGATGCTTGTCAAAAGAGATTCCAGGAGTTAAAGAGCAGGTTAACATCAACACCTATTATAGCACTTCCTGAGGGATCTGAGGGCTATGTTGTGTACTGTGATGCTTCCAGAGTGGGATTGGGTTGTGTTTTGATGCAACAGGGCAAGGTCATTGCGTACGCTTCGAGGCAATTGAGAAAACATAAGCAGAATTACCTGACTCACTTGAGTTGATGGCTGTTATATTACCTGACATCATTATCTGTATGGAGTTCATGTTGATATATTTACAGATCATAAGTTTTCAATATATTCAGGCAAAACAAGTTGAACTTGAGACATAAAAGATGGCTTGAACTGCTAAAAGACTACAATGTGGATATTTGATACCATCCGGGAAAAGCAAATATTGTAGCCGACGCGTTAAGTCAAAAGTCTATGGGAAGCTTGAAGCACATTGGAGTTGATAAGTTGGAAATGGCAAAATATTTATATCGGTTGGATAATCTGTGCGTGCGAGTGATTGATGCAGGGGAAATAAGTGCCATAGTTCAAAATGTCATTGAATACTCGTTAATTTCATAAGTGAAACACGACAATTTTACGATCCAACCTTGGTAAGAATTAAAGAAGGTGTTCCTTCTAAAAAAAAGCGGTTGTTTGCTAAATTATTCAACTTTTGTGTTGGTTAATTTAGTTGGTCCTTTTGTGGGCCATCGGTCCTTTTATTTTTTGAACCTCGATCCTTTTGTGGGTCAAATCCTTGATGCAAGTCTAGTTAGAACTTTTGTGATCTAACTACGCCCAAGCCAAGGTTCTATCCGACCTTTCAGCCTACCTCACTTGGTTTGTACACGAGTTTGTCCTTAGCAACCTTGTGTCCAATCCTTGTCCAAATTGCTTCATTATTTTTACCACAACATCCTACAACACTTCCCTAATTCACACCCCAAAGTCCTTAAACCGAAACATCACAAAACCACCCGAACACCCCAACCATTTCCCTCACCGTCCCGGTTGAATTTCTATACCGTAAACCTACTGTCCCGATCAGTTTCTGCCACCTTACCACTATCTAACCACTAAACCCTGACTACAAATATAACCCTCAACGTGTCTAGAACATCCTCACAAACGTCTTAACCTATTTTCACCCTAAACTACCCATGCAAGCCCCACAACACCATACTATCTGGGGAATCCGAGAACCCGACACCCCACCTTTTGAGTCCATTTTTGTGTCAAATCGTGTCCAACCCAACTTCGACCAACCTACCCTCACAAACCCCTCCTTAAATACATCCATTTGGTATTAGAGAAAGGTTTTTCCATCCCATGCCTTGACACTATGGTTAACATAAAAGAACTTTAGAGGATCGTAAGTGACCTTTTTGTGAAACAAGCGCAAATCCTGAGAAGAGAATTTGTGTGGCGTACCGTGATGCCGAGTCCAGGGTTGAACAAAACAACCTAATCCATGAGAGGAAAGAATATTCAGAGTGTGGGGATTATTTTTTTATTATGGAACCCGAAGTCAAGGAGGTCTTAGAGGAAGATATTAATCATGCGGAGGTTGGTGAATGTTTAGTGCTCCGATGTGTGTTGAATGTTTAAATTGAATAACAAGACGAGACAATAATAGAGAAACTATTTTACACTTGATGCAAGATAAATGATAAAGTGTGTAACATGATCATTGATGGAGAAATTTTTACCAATGCGGCTTCCGTAGATATGGTGAACAAATTGAACTTGCCTACCCGCAGCCATCCTAAACCATATGCTCTCCAATGGCTAAACAAAGACAAAGGGCTAAAGGTAGTGAAACAAATTCTTGTTAGTTTTCGGATTGGATAGCATGGAGATGAGATATGGTGTGATGTCCTACCTATGGATTCTTGTCATATCTTGTTGGGGCGACTGTGGAAATTTGATATGAAAGCACAACATGATGGCGAAAAGAATGTCTATTCTTTTCAGAAGGATGACAAGAAGATCCGGTTGGCACCATTGTCACCTAGTGAGGTAAAGGAAATGAAGTTCCAAAATGCCAAGAAACGCATGGAAAATTCCGGGGGCCTCTTGATAAATGCATTGGAGATAGAAGAAGATTCTAAGAAGAGGAGTTCTATAGATGCATTGGTGTGAAAGGAGAATGAAAATCTTATGGGAGATGCGGATGAAAATGCCGACTTGAAGGAACTCTTGATAGATGTGTTTCCAGATGATCCTGCATCTGGATTACCGCAAATAGAAGTCTATAGATGTAATCTGAAAGAAGCCAAGGAGTTACTAGATGAAGGCATTGTCTAAGAGGACTTTAGTCTATGTGCGGCACCTTCCTTATTGGTGCCAAACAAAAATGAGATTTGGCATATGTGTATTGATAGCCGAGCGGTTATCTCCGTGGAGTGCATGTTTCATATGCGTAGATTGAAAGATCTCATAGATGAATTGCATGAGGCCAAGTTGTTCTCCAAGAAAGATTTGAGGATTGGTTACCATCAAATGAAGATCCGAGAGGGAAGTGAATGGAAGATGGCTTTTAAGGCAAAGTATGGTTTGTACGAATGGCTCATGTTGCCATTTGGATTGTGCAATACTCCAAGATCTTTCATTTCATTCATGCACGAGGTACTACAACCATTCATGGGATACAAAGAATCACCCGAGGACATTCATGTGAATCCATCCTAGGTGGAAACTATCCGGAGTTGGCCCGCATCTATGAATTTAAGTGAGGTAAAAGGTTTCCATGATTTGGCTACTTTTTATTGTCATTTAATTCGAGATGTTTTAAGCTTTGATGCCCCTATTCTGAACTTTGAAGATCTACTTAAAGTTCAAAGTGATACTAGCGGAATTGATGTTGGTACCATCCTTATTCAAGGAAAGAGATCCATTGATTTCTCTAGTGGAAAATTGGGTGGTGCACGACTCGATTATTCTACTTACGGCAAGGAATTTGATATGGTGAGATCCTTGGTTCATTGGGAACATTGTTTGAATCCAAAACCTCTTGTTTTGTATTCAGATCCTTATTTGTATAGTTTCGTGGAAAGTGTCTACAAGATAGAACCTCCAAACTAATAAGGGAGTATTAGTTCAACGTTTCATGTTGGAAAATTATCACCCTACATAGATGGCGAGAATTTGAGGACAATTTCTTTAAAGAAGGAGATATTGATGAAAGAAAGGCCGCAAACTTAAGCTTCCAAAATGAGCCACGAGGTGAATTGCTAGGAGTGACAAAAAGTGCCAACTATCCTATGGTGATATATGTAATATGGAATGGAAAATAGAGTGTAGTTGAAGATCGGATGTGAATATCCAAGAAGGACCATGTTTATTTTCGGCTTTTATGTAGGTCTTGGCTGAGACCACTTCCTTTTAGCTTATTTTAATTCCTAGCTTAACTACAAGCTCTCCGTAGGACATAATTAGTATGTCGTGTAATAACTACTAGCTCTCCTTAGGACATAATTATTATGTTGTGTAATAGAGTAAGGTAACAAGTCAAGGAACCATCTAGAAGAAGAAGATTCCAAGGAGATAATTCATGAACTAACTAGTTCATGCACTTATCTACATGGGTGACAAAAATTGTTGGCCTACAGAATATGAAGGGTTGGCCGAGCATTTCCCCTTTTCATTCGGCCAAGATACATGCTAAGAGGAGAAGCTTCCGACGTTTCCCAAGTACATGATTCATGAACTAACTAGTTCATGCACTTATCTACATAGGTGACACAAAAGGGTGACCTAGTGTACATGAAGAGTTGGTCTATCCCTTCCCCAATTCGGCTGATCCACTTTCCTTTCCCATTCGGCCGAATGGTTCTTGTATTGTGCCTATTTAGTTGTCTTGTAGAAAGGTCTAAGCATTAGTATAAATAGGACATGTAGTTGATGTAAATAGATATGGAAGATTTATGAAATATACTTGAGTTTTACTCATCTTTGCTAAGTTATTCAACTTTTGTGTTGGTTAATTTAGTTGGTTCTTTTGTCGGCCATCAATTCTTTGTGGTCCGAACCTCGATCCTTTTGTGGGGCAACCCTTGGTGCAAGTGTAGTTAGAACTTTTGTGATCTAGCTAAACCCAAGCTAAGGTTTCCTTCGGTGTAAGTTTAGTTAGAACTTTTTTGATCTAACTACACCCAAGCCAAGGTTCTATCCGGCCTTTTGGCCTACCTCACTTAGTTTGCACCATCGTGTCCAATCCTTGTCCAAATTACGTCATTCTTTTCACCACAACATCATACAACACTTCCCCAATTCACACCCCAAAGTCCTTAAACCGAAAATTCACCAAACCGCCCGAACACCCCAACCATTTCGCTTACTGTCCCGGTTGAATCCTTATACCGTCAACCTGCTGTCCCGATAAGTTTTTGTCACCATACCACCATCCAACCAATAAACAGCGACAACCGATATAACCCTTAATTTGTCTAGAACATCCCCATAAAACGTCTTAACCCATTTCCACCCTAAACTACCCGTGCAAGCCCCACAACACCATACTGTCTGCAGAATCCGAGAACCTGACACCCCACCTTTTGAGTCTATTTTCATGTCAACCCATGTCCAACCCGACTTCGACCAACCTACCCTCACAAACCCCTCCTTATATACATCATATTATCATGTTAATCTTATGTGATTTACCTTAAGAGTGATCTTGAATGTTATGGAATCACTAGAGAGGATTTAAAGAGTGTTATAATTTGGTTTTAGGTGAAAATGAAGTTCCAATTGCAAAAACCGCTTTTACACCCAACAAAATTTCTCCACCATCGTACATCGATGGTACACTCGATGGATTGTCAAACTTCTGACGGTCCATAAATCTACCCTGTCAAACATCCTGGAAGGTTGACTACTCAGGCAGCTATTTGGCGGTCTGTCATCTATCTAGTCAAGTTGCCCAGTTTCCTATTTTCGTCAATACGTACTTCCTTCGACCCGTTTGACTCCCAAACACTCTAGTACCTTCATAACTAAGTTGTAAACCTTTATTATGCTTCTGTAGGGTTGTATCTCTTCTTGGGACTATGATATCCATTGACGTCATGATGGGATGCGAAACTATGGGGTGTAAAATCCTTCCACCCTTAGGAACATTAATTCACGAATGTTAAATATATTCTTAAATTCGGAGGGTTCTAAAAATTTCGGCAGTGTTTCCTTTATAAACAAGACGATCCAAAATGTGATAAACAACTCAAATATATATATCCAATGCCACACAGGGAGATATAATCACAAAATGTGATCAACTTGGCCTCATATGACCATCTATAAATGTATGAATCAAGAGGGTTAGCCATAACTCACCTTAACTGTCCGTTGCCGTATTCTGAGCTGCACATGTCACCTCTGCCTCAACATTAATACCTGAAGACTTAAATAGGTAAGGTTATTTGGATTTCATATCTTTTTCGTCCACCCAAGTTATCTCTTCTATATTATTATTTCTCCATAGCACTTTAACGGAGGCAACTTCTTTAGTTCTCAGCTTTCGAACTTGGTGATCTAGAATAGTTACTGGAGTCTCTTCTAAGTTAAATTCTCAGTGATATGTACATCCTCTATGAGAGTAATACGGGAGGGATCTCTTGTGCACTTACGCAACATCGACTCATGGAATACTAGGTAAACTGCTTCCAACTCTGAGGGTAACTCAAACTCATAAGCCAATCGACCTATCCTGCGGATGATCTTATATGGTCTGACGTATCTAGGGCTAAGTTTTCCTTTATTATGGAATCTCATAACTCTTTTCATAGGAGAAACCTTTAAGAACACCCAATCATCAACTACAAATTCAAAGTCGCGGTGTCGGACATCTGAATAAGATCTTGTATGGTCCGATGTATCTAAGTTTTCCTTGCTTGGATTAGCTTCACCTTCTCTATTGCTTGCTGGATTAAATTAGGGCCTAGTAACTCAACTTCGCCCATTTCAAACCAGCCAACTGGGGATCTACACTTCGCCCATACAATGCCTCATATGGGGCCATCTTGATGCTAAAATGATAGCTGTTATTGTAAGCAAACTCGATGAGAGTTAAGTGATCATCCCAGATACATTTGCAATCTAATACACAAGCTCATATCATGTCCTCGAGCATATGAATTGTGCGCTCAACTTGCCCATCAGTTTGTGGGTGAAAAACTGTACTAAGGTTCACTTGGGTGCCTAGACCTTTCTGAAATGACCTCCAGAAGTGAGCCGTAAACTGAGCACCTATGTTGGATTTTATGGAGATTGGAACACCATGCAATTGAACTATTTCCTTAATATATAACTTGGAGTAATTCTCAGCCAACAAAGTTGTACGAACAGGTAGGAAATGGGCTGACTTCGTAAGCCTGTCAACGATAACCCAAATAGAATCGAACTTCTAATAAGAATGGGGTAAACCGGTAATGAAATACATATTAATCATTTTCTACTTCCAAGTAGGGATTTCAATTTGCTACAGCAAACCGTCAGGCTTCTGATGCTCGATATTAACTTGTTGACAATTTTGGCATTGAGCCATAAATGTTTGGATGTCTTTATTCATGTCATTCCAATAGTAAACCTATAAAAGGTCATGATATATCTTCGTTGATCTTGGATGAATGAAATATCTAGATTGGTGGATTTCTACCATAATCTGCTTTCGGAGTCCTCTAATATTTGGTACACATAGTCGACCCTGATATCTAAGGCCAGTGTTTCCTTATTTAATTTGGACCAACTCGGGGTCCTCAAACTGTTTTGCTTTGACAACCGCTATTAAAGACGACTCTGCGGTATTCTGCACCACTGCGCCCCTGTCATCTGTGTCCAAGAGTCACACATTTAAACTAGCTAAGTGACGTAGTTTTTTGGTCATTTCAAGCTTGTTAGCTTTAATACCATCCAAATATCCCATAGACTTGCGGCTCAAAGCATCAGCTACGACATATGCCTTTTTGAGATGGTATAAAATATCTATATCATAGTCTTTTAATAACTCCAACCACCTTCTTTTCCATAAATTCATCTCCTTCTGATGAAATACATACTGTAGGCTTTTATGATCTGTGAATATATCAACGTGGACTCTATATAAATAATGACGCCACATTTTCAGAACAAAGATTAACGCTGCCAACTCGAGATCGTGAGTTGGATAATTTACCTCATGCTTCCTTAATTGTCTTGAAGCATATGCTATAACCTTCCCATACTATATTATAACACATCCTATGCCAAATATGGAGGCATCACAATAGACCACATACCCATCAGTACCTTCGGGAAGAGCTAACACAAGTGTGGATGTCAACCTTCCTTTAATTCTTAAACGTTGCGCTCAAACGCATCCGTCCACTGAAACATAGCTGCCTTGTGAGTGAGCTTGGTCATAGGTGCAAATATAGAAGAAAACCCTTCCACGAATCTCCAATAATACCCTACTAGACCCAAAAATCTACGTACTTCGGTAGGAGTCGTAGGCCTTGGAAAATTCCTTACGGCCTCAAACTTCTGAGTATCCACGTTAATACCTTTTTAGGAGATAATATGGAGCAAAAAGGCAACAATGTTTAACTAAAACTCGCATTTAGAAAATTTGGCATAGAACTTATGATCTTGGAGCGTCTGTAACATCGCTCGGAGATGATCTGCATGATCTACCTCAGTACGTGAGTATAACAAAATATCATCAATAAACACGATCACTAAGATATCTAAGAATGGCTTAAAGAGTCGATTCATTAGGTCTATAAAGGTTGCTGGCGCATTAGTGAGTCCGAAAGATATCACTCGTGTGGGCTTTCTTTCTTTCCAAGAATATTATTTTTCAAGTCAAGGAATAATTAGGCATAGCAGGGACCACAAATTTAATAACAAGTGATGAAAAAAGGCCATAAACTTAAGTTTCCAATATGAGTTGCGAGGTGATTTGCTAGGAGTGCCAAATATTGCCAGCCGTTCTATGGTGCCATGCTTAATGTGGATTGGAGTGTGGAGTGGAGTGTGGAGTGGAGTTGAAGACAAGACTTGAATATCCAAGAAGGAAATAATTTTTTCGGCTTTTATTTAGGTCTTGGCCGAGATGACCTTTTAGCTTATTTTAATTTCTAGCTTAATTATTGGATCTCCTTATAGCTTAATTACTATGCTATGTAATAAGATAAGATGACCAAGCCGAGAACCATCTAGAAGGAGAAGCTTCTAACGTTCCCCAATGTGGTAATTCATGAACTAGCTAGTTCATGCACTTATCTACATGGAAGACACAAAATGGTGGCCTAGAGAATATGAAGAGTTGAGTTTTTTCCCTTCTCCCAAATTGGCCGAACCTCTCCCCCTTTCCCATTCGGCCTAGATGCATTTTTATGTCTATCTTGTAACCTCTTCTAGAACTTTTAGAACTAGTATAAATAAGGTATGTAGTTGATGAAAGGAGACATTGAATTTTTTTGAAATATATCTGAGTTTTCTAAAACATTACTAAGTTATTCAACTTTTGTGTTGTTATCTTAGTTGGTCCTTTTGTGGTCCAAATCTTGGTCCTTTTGTGGTCTAACCCTCGGTCATTTTGTGCTCCAACTTTTGGTCCTTTTGTTAGCCACACCCTAGGTGTAAGTCTAGTTAGAACTTTTGTGATCTAACTATACCCAAACCAAGGTTCTATCCGGTTACTTTGTCACAAACACATTAGATGGTCATCTTGGCCTAGATCACCTTACCCGCACCAGAATTTGTCTATCAATTTCATGCCCAATCATTGTCCCAAACTGCCTAATAATTTTCACCCCAATACACTACAACACTTTTCTAATCTACACCAAAAAGGTCGTTAACCAACTATTTCTAAAAAACACCCGAAAACCCAACCAACTACTCCACCGTCCTCACTAGGTTCAACCTTCGTACCTTAGTGTCCCGACCAGTTTCCGCCACCTTACCACCATCCAACCACCAACATAACCTACAAACTCCTTCGCCCCAAACCACCTAAAGGAACCCGTACACCTCCCACAAACCTAAACTGTCCAGAAAATCGTCCCATTCCACCAACCTCCATTTGACTCCCATTTTGGTGTCCGTCCAATCCCAAACCAAATCCGAACAACCTAACCAAACAATACCCTCCTTATATACATCATTTTGGTATCAGAGCAAGGCTTTCCCGTCCCATGCCTTGACGCTATGTCTAACATAAATGAAGAACTTCAAAGGAACATAAGTGACGTTTTGCGGAACAAATGCAAATCTTGAGAAAAGAGTTTGCGAAGAGTGACGTGATTCATGATGCCGAGTCCTGGGAGGAGGTTGCATAAAATAACCCAAGGTATGAAAGGTAAGATGTCCAAGACAACCCGAGGCATAAAAGGGAAGATGACCGAATCTACGGTTTGATATTTCAACCTTTGAAGGAAATATGGGCCCGGAAGAGTTTCTTGAATGGTTAAGGGCCATTGAGAGGTTTTTCAAATACAAGCAATATGATGACCACAAGTGTTTTATGGTTGCTACATTAAAATTGAAGGAATTCACTTATGTGTTGTATGAAAACCTAAAAAAAAGCCGAAGGAGGAATGCGAAAACCAAGATTGAATCTTGGGATAAACTAAAAAACATTTGAAGAAGAAGTTCTTGCCAAGGGAGAATGAACAAGACCTATACCTCAAGCTCACCAAATTTCGTCAAGGAGTTCTTAAAGTTGACGAATACGTTCGAGAGTTCGAGAAACTCACCATGCCTTGTGTCGTAGAAGAAAAGGAGGCTCAAAGGATTGCATGATTCATTGGAGGCTAGAATGTGGTGATTCAAGAGAAGGTCGAAGTTGCAACATACAACACATTTGAAGACATATGTCACTTAGCACCCAATTTTGAAAATCAACAAAAAAAGGTACACCAAAATCCTATGTAAATCCCACTAATGTTAAATAAAAGGGCAGTACCTCTTTTACTAACCCATTGTACAACCAAGAATGTATAAACAAAGATAAAGGAAAGAAAGTAGAGGTTACAAAGGGGGTAGATAGAAGTAGAAAAAGGAGTTTTAAATGTCAAGGATTAGGACACTTTACAAATGAATGTCCTAACCCTCAGGTAATGACTATCAAAGAGTATCAAGATTGTGGGGATTCCTTTGTTATTGAGGAACCCGAAGTCAAGGAGGTCCTAGAGGAAGATGTTAATCCTGCGGATGAGGGTGAAAGTTTAGTACTCCGACGTGTGTTGAGTGTTCAACTTGAAGAACAAGAGAAGACACAAAGAGAGAAACTATTTTACACTCGATGCAAGGTAAATGAAAAGGTATGTAACAAGATCATTGATGGAGGAAGTTGTACCAATGCTGCCTCCGTGGAAATGGTGGACAAATTGAAGTTGCCTACCCGAAGCCATCCTAAACCATATGCTCTCTAATGGTTGAACAAAGACAAATGGCTAATGGTAATGAAACAAACTCTTGTTAGTTTTCGGGTTGGTAAGTATGAAGATTAGATATGGTGTGGCATCCTACCTATGGATGCTTGTAGTATTTTATTGGGTCGGCCATGGCAATTTGATAGAAAAGTGCAACATAATGGAGAAAAAAATGTCTATTCTTTTCAAAAGGATGACAAGAAGGTCCGGCTAATACCATTGTCACCTAGTGAGGTGAATAAAATGAAGATCCAAAATTTCAAGAACCACAAGGAAAAGTCTGAGGCCCTCTTGCTTAATGCATTAGAGATAGAAGACGAGTTGAAGAAGGGGATTCCTATATATGCATTGGTGTGCAAGGATAAGAAGAGTCTTATGGGAGATACGATTGAAGATGCTGACTCGAAGGAACTCTTGAAGAAATTTGAAGATGTATTTCCGGATGATCTTGCACCCAGATTACCACCAATTAGAGATATTGAACATGCTATTGATTTTATTCTAGGAAGTTCATTACCTAATCATCCAGCCTATAGATGCAATCCGGAAGAGGCTGAGGAGTTTTAAAGACAAGTGCAAGAATTACTAGACAAAGGCTTTGTCCGAGAGAGCGTTAGTCCATGTGTGGTACCCGCCTTGTTGGTGCCAAAGAAAGATGGGACTTGGCACATGTGTATTGATATCCGAGAGGTAAATAACATCATTGTGAAGTACAAGTTTCCTATGCCGAGATTGGATGATCTTTTGGATGAATTGAGTGGGGCCAAGTTGTTCTCCAAGATAGATTTGAGGAGTGGATACCATCAAATGAGGATACGAGAGGAAGATGAATGGAAGATGACTTTCAAGACCAAGTATGGTTTGTACGAATGGCTTGTGATGCCATTTGTATTGTGTAATTCTCCAAGCTCTTTCATGAGGCTCATGCACGAGGTACTACAACCATTCATGGTTAAATTTGTTGTGGTTTACTTAGATGATATCTTAATTTATAGTCTAGATAGGGAATCTCACTTGTCGCATTTAGAATCTTTATTTGAGAAGTTAAGAGATGTAAAGTTGTATGGAAAGTTAGAGAAGTGTGCTTTTATGATTACTAGTATCCCATTCTTAGAATACATAGTATCATCCGAGGGCATTCATGTGGATCCATCCAAGGTAGAAGCTATCCGGAGTTGGTCCGAGCATACAAATGTAAGTGAGGTAAGAAGTTTCTATGGTTTGGCTTCTTTTTATCATCGTTTCATTCGAGATTTTAGTACCCTTGCTGCCCCTATCACTGAACTAATGAAAAAGGGTGAGTTTAAATGGTCCCAAGGAGAACAAAGAATTTTTGAAACCTTAAAAGGAAGGTTATGTGAAGCACCGGTTTTAGATATTCCGAACTTTGAGAAACTATTTGAAGTTCAATGTGATGCTAGTGGGGTTGGTGTTGGTGCCGTCTTGATTCAAGAAAAAGGAGAGGGAGGTATTTGTACTTCTAAATGCCCTGTCCAAGCCAAGGAACTTACGCCAAAGAGACCCATTACTTAATTTAGTGGAAAATTAGGTGGTGCCCAGCTCAATTATTCTACTCATGAGAAGGAATTTTATATAGTGAGATCCTTGGTCCAATGGGAACAATATTTGAGGCCAAAACCTTTTGTCTTGTATTCAGATCATTTGGTTTGGCAACACCTAAGGAAGGAAAGATTTCCCAACATAAGAAAGAACAAGCTAATGTTGAGGGCGGATGGTCCTTTCAAGATATTGACCAGGTTCGGAGAAAGCACCTACAAGGTAGAACTTCCAGACGAATATGGAGGTATTAGTTCAACGTTTAATGTTGGAGACTAATTACCATACATAGATGATGAGACTTTGAGGGCAAATTCTATTAAAGAAGGGGAGTATGATGAAAAGAAGCTCGTAAACTTAAGTTTTCAACATAAGCCGCGAGGTGATTTTCTAGGAGTTTCAAAGATTGTCAATCATCCTATGGTGACATGCTTAATGTGGAGTGGATTTGAAGACAAGACTTGAATATCCAAGAAGGAAATAATTTTTTCGGCTTTTATGTAGGTCTTGGCTGAGACCACCTTTTAACTTATTTTAATTCCTAACTTAATTACTAGATCTCCTTATAGCTTAATTACTGTGCCATGTAATAAGATAAGATGACCAAGCCGAGAACCATCTAGAAGGATAAGCTTCCAACGTTCCCCGAGGAGGTAATTCATGAACTAACTAGTTCATGCACTTATCTACATGGAAGACACAAAAGGATGGCCTAGAAAACATGAAGAGTTAGGTCTTTTCCCTTCTCCTAAATCGGTTGAACCTTTCCCCCTTTATCATTTGGCCTAGATGCATTTTTATGTCTATCTTGTTACCTCTTCTAGAAGGTTTAGAACTAGTATAAATAGGGGATGTAGTTGATGAAATTTTATGAAATATATTTGAGTTTTCATAAAATTTGCTAAGTTATTAAACTTTTGTATTGTTATCTTAGTTGGTCCTTTTGTGGTCTAACCCTCGGTCCTTTTGTGGTCCAACCCTCGGTCCTTTTGTAGTTCAAACCTTGGTCCTTTTGTGATTCAAACCCCAGGTGTAATTCTAGTTAGAACTTTTGTGATCTAACTATACCATAGCCAAGGTTCTATCCGGTTATTTTGTCACAAACACATTAGAATGTCATCTTGGCCTACATCACCTTACCCGCACCCGAACTTGTCTATCAATTTCGTGCCCAATCAATGTCCCAAACTGCCTAATCCATTTAACCCTAATACACTACAACACTTCCCCAACCTACACCAAAAAGATCGTTAACCATCTCCTCCAAAAAAACACCCGAAAACCCAACCAACTACTCCACCGTCCTCATCGGGTTCAACCTTCATACCTTACGATCCCGACCAGTTTCCGCCACCTTACCACCATCCAACTACCAAATACCAACTACCAACTACCAACTACCAACTACCAACATAACCTACTAACACCTTAGCCGCAAACCACCTAAGGGCACCCGTACAACTCCCACAAACCTAAATTGTTCAAAAATCGTCCTATTCCACCAACCTCTATTTGACTCCCATATTTGTGTCCGTCCAGCCCCAAACCAACTCCCACCAACCTAACCATACAATCCCTCCTTATATACATCAACAAGGCTTCAAATGTGGCATTAATTCAAAATATGAATGAATTAATACTACCATAATAAATTACAGATTATTCCACGAAAAATTTGTAATTGCACTCCTCAGTTTAATTTCAAAATATTTCATTAAACTTATTTAATACCCCATGTTAAGATTACAAATACCAATCATTTAAATTAAATTACTGATCATTTAATTCATTGACTAATTAAATCCTTTATACTTTCACTTAACTCATATCATGTGGCGAATACAAAATCCACCTGCATGGTTTTCACAAAAAACATATAAGCATCCATAAAGGGGGTATCATCAATCTCAAAAGCGAGACATGAATTCTATTAACTAATTATAATTTCACAAATGTTAGTTGTTACTATTCCACCTATCAGGTACAATTGACTCACAATAGAGTCATACCTTTTGATAAATTAAAATAATGAACAAATCACATTGATCATAATAATCATATCAAGATTTAAGAGTATAACTACATTTCATGAAATAGAAAAGTTATTTTTTATATTCAGTACAAAAATACTTATTCTACTTGGTCTATTCAATACATATAAAATGTACTAGCATAAGAAATCGAAACTATACAGTTCCCATATGAAGATAAATTATATTTAATCGTGTGCTACAATTATACCGATGACTTTGTCCATTTTTTATCTTAGATTGTGAACATACACTTTATACTTATAAGGATCGATAATTTAATGTTTCGTGTATAAACTAAATTCTATACACTAAATCATCTAGTATATAAGTAAATGACACACATACAAATACATGATATATTTAAATTTTCATTAAGAATTACATAAATAATTTTTCTATAATAAATACTATATTCACATACATGATTAATAATATATATCCCAACATCTTCATCATCAATTTGTTAATTAAACTTAGCCTCAATATGTATTTAACTCTCCAATCAAACTCAAAAATATTAAGTCATGAAATAAATCCAGCACCCATTTCAGTTCCCAACATAAATCTCAGCACATTCATTTCTATCATCCATTTACATTCACACACACCATTGAATTTTTCCCCATCCACACATAGATGCTTGTTGTTGCTCCCAAATGCGCACACAAGTATATATGATGAATGATTATAAAAGAATTACTAATTACGCAAGTATGAAAGAGAATATTTATTTTGTTTTATAACTACTGCAGAAAAGTAAATACTCAACTAATTTATTCTCACAATTTGCTAGGAAGGTTCGCTAAAGTTTGAATTTATCACAAGGAGACAAGTATTCCAAGGTCGCAGTTGGTTCATCAATCCAATTGAGTCATCTAATTATCTCACCCTAGAAATATTATTCGCGATTTCTAATTAATCGAATTATTAATCTCATAGTATTTTTCTGAACCACTACTCCCCGATTTGAAATAGTTCGCCGCCTATATTCCTATGCAATTGGCCTTTTAAGAACGCAATTTTTGTACGGTATTTAATTGAATGTGGTAACTAGGTATATTCCTATCCTAGCCACAAATCTTAGCCCACCTGTAGGGATAATCATATCACACTCGCCTTACTTCTTCTCTAATCTAATAACGTTTTTCCCAAGTAGGTACATTAAATAGTAAATAGAACTCGATTGTTGTGCAGGCAATCAAGCAATTAAGAACAAAAGTAAAGAAACAATTGTATATGAATAAACTACTAAGGTGAAAATACTTGTCAAATGTCAATATTCATGGTTACACCATAATGAAAGTATATTTATGTCCTAGAGACAATCTGTATTAGGACAAATGTACTTTATACACATTCGTATTACTATTAATGAAGATTAATATTTTAGCATTTGCAAATTATTGAATTATTAATTGATTGTTTGTAATATTCTATAATATGCATCCCTGGAGGTTACGTTGTTATTAATTGTGTGAGATATTAATATTATAACGTAACTCTTAAAATAACCTCGACTAATGATCATCGAGAATGGGATATCGATGATATGTGATAAGTCGACATGTGGTCTGCATCACATCCTTAGAGGATGTAGTATGTCTCACCTGCTACGAGTAATATCTACTCGTGATGGACATATGGATACTTTGGAAGTATTGGTACTCCCTGCTGATATACTATTTGTTATACTTGTATAAAGTATGATAAGCGTGTGGGAGATAGAAGTCCTTCGACTTGAGTTCAATACGCGCCTTGTCTACAAAGTAATATACTTTGATCCCATCCTAAGCTCAAATGCCTTATAGGTTGAGATACGACTTGTATTGGGTACATTATGATGTGGATTAAAGGTGGTATTTGAGCCAAGATTAGGATTCATTCCTCGAATGTATATTCGAGAGAACACTCGGATTCTCAGTAATATTAGGTTGACTACGTTGTTAGCCAACACAATAGACGTATTTAGAATATGGTCTAGTTGTCAACTAATAAATATGAGATACAATGATTAAGCCATTTGGATAGACACTTGATAAATCCTAAGCTTGATCGGGTGTGTCGTGAATTAAAGGATTTTATCTTACCACATAATGGTTAAGTTTACTGGATTCACGTAAACGTACTTCACATATTGAGTTCATCTTCCGGTGCCGTCTAGGAGTTCCACGTAGACCTTAATTTGATTAATGTCGATACGAGGAGGCCTGTAGGGTCACACTATGTCGATTGTCCTTTCGATCTAAGGATGTATTGAGAGAGTAATTAAATGTTCGATTTAGAATCGAGATATTTAAATGAATAATGATTATTTTAATTAAGTCAAAATTGGATTTTAGATTTCACTAAGAATGCGCGGGAAAATAAATCGAGACAGTGCAGGAGCACGTCGAGCTCCACCACGCCCATACCCTAGGGTCGCGTCACCTCTGCCTCGATTTTTGGGTCAGGCCCAAGGTCAAACCCTAATCCGGTTTGACCTAATTATCACCTATAAATAGTGGTATTCTCTTCATTATTTAACACAAATTTCAGATTATCATTCTAAGCCTTAGAGACTTGGAATCAAAACTCTCTCAAACCTTTGCCAGATTTCCTAGCTTTCCGAAAGAGAAGTACATTAAAGCTTGGAGCTTGCAGTCGAAAGGGCAACCGCGTATCAACCTTATAGTAGATAAAGATTCCAGATACTATAACCTATAAGTATTATACTTTATGTTACAGGTTTGATTGTTATATAACCATACCAGAAAACTTGTTGGGGTAAGTAAGGAAAAAAAATTTAAAACTTCCGTTGTGCCTTACTTATGTGTTTTGAACCCAACAAAACCCCACAGTGGTATCAGAGCCCAGGCTAGTTCAATGGTTATATAACAATTGAATAAAGTAATAATATGGGTTAAACATAAAATTGGATTAAAATAAGTTTTCTTGAAATCCTACGTGTCTTGAACGAATGTTGACCTTTTGATATCACCCTAAATTATCTCCTACGCTAACTCGAGGAAGTCATTCCGCTCTAACTAAGCCAAAAGTGCATTGTCCGGCTCATTGTACGGTGCATGGCTAAGAACGGATGATGGTCGATATGGGCATTATTGATAATGGTGGGTGATGATAAAGTGCCTGTGAATTGATCCCTAAATTGGATTTAGGGGTTGGACGATTTTGAAAAACCGACACAAAAACATTCGTCAAGACATCAGCGTCGCGACCCTATGGTAGGGCGTTGCGGCGCTAGCTAGGGTTTCAAGGCGGCGCCGCCGCTCCATGGTGGAGCGTTGCGGCGCTAATGTATTTTCTACCTCAGTGGCGCCACAGCCCTAATGATTAGCAATGCGGCCCCACTTGTCCAAATATATATATATATATATTTTCAGAGTTCAGAATGTTTAACCCAAGATTATTATTATACAGTATTATTTGATAAGTATACTGTTTATGTGCTAAATATCAAAATGTTTGTCATTTACATTTCTAGATAGCGTCCGCTATAATTGTCTGGGCAAGCGACACCCAGTATTTGATTAAACCATCTTATATCATGCATATTGGGTTGACGGTTCCCAACTATATGTGTCATTAGTTTGCATGATGTTAAGATGTCATATTAGATATGGCGTAAAAGAGTTAATCTTGGTTAAAACCCTGAATTAAAATGTTCCCCAAAATTTTAAATACAAGTCTAAATTTAAACACGTCGTCCATTATAATTATTAGAGTGCAAAATCCTTTTCGGCGATACGAGTATTTATGCCAAAGAATTTTCTATAAGTCTACGAGGACCCAGACTCTTTCATAGATGTGTTTTAATGTAAAGGTAAACGATAAACTTTTGTGGGTATTTACACCAAAGTGTTTGCTCACAAAAGCCAATTTGCTTAGATACATAAATGCAGTCGTGTAATGGGGTTGACTTGCATAGACAAATCTTGGCGCCAAAGTGTCGGACTAATCTAAGGACGCAAGATTAAATGTAATATTTGATCAACCAAGAGTTGCAAATAAGTTTTGCAATTGGTTTAGAACCTACCAAGATTTGTTATTAAAGTTATCAACCACAACAAACGCGGAGATAGCATAGGCTTGGATCTTGGCCCATCATGACCTCAATTAAAATAGGTTTGTATTCTACCATGGGGTCATAGAAGTATGTTAAAATAGTGGGTCTAATTAAACAAAAGGCCATGTTGATTAGCCTAAACGAATGTGTATAATAGGAAACAAATTTTGAGTTTGATTTCCAGTCTATCTAATTCTTCAGATTATTAAAGATGTCGAGCTTATCGTTGAAAATATTGATTGAGATGAACAAACTTACTGGACCGAACTACCTTGACTGGCTAAGGAATTTGCAAATAGTGCTGAGACAAGAAAAATAGAATACGTCTTGGACACGATGTTCCTAACAGTCCCTACAATAGACTGCTGAATATGTCTCATTTGATAAGTAAGTTACCAAAAACACCTAGATGATGCCACTTTAGTGCAGTGTGTGATGTTGTCTTCCATGTCTATGGAACTTCAGCGACAACATGAGAACATGGGGCCCAATGAGATGTTCGAACACTTGAAGAGTCTCTATGACTCACAATCCCAGACTATGGAATATGAGTTACTAATAGAACTCTTTAAGTGTAAGTTCAATGAAGGGGGCCAGGTCTCGCAGCATGTGTTGAAGATGATAGGGCTGATAGAGAGGCTTGCTTCAATTGGAACGATGCTTGAAAAGAATGTCACTACCACCCTCATCCTGAACTCTCTCCCTCGTTCTTTTGAGAACTTCATAGTGAATTTCAATATGAATGGAACGAAGGGGACTCTGGCAGAGCTGCACAATACATGCTCAAGACCTTTGAGTCTTCCACTTCCTAAGGCAAAGTTGTGCTCAGAGTGAGCTCTTCTAGCCGACTCAAGCTGAAAGGCAAGGAATGGGAGAAGAAGAATGGCAAAGCAATTGCTGCGCCCTCAGCTATGAAGCCTAAGGGAGGTGTGAAGAAGAAGGTAAATCTGGCTAAGGATGAATGCCTCAACTGCCACAAGAAGGGGCATTGGAAGAAGGACTGCAGACACCAGGAGGAGGAAAAGCACTAGGTGCTCCTACCTTTGGTGGACAAGATATGTACGTCATTGAAATAAATATGTCTATAAATAACTTTCATTCTTGGGTATTGGATACTGCTTGTGGCTCACACATTTGTACAAATGTGCAGGGGCTAACTGATAGCAGGAAAGTTGAACCAATGGAGGTAGACCTACGCGTTGGAAATGAAGCACGGGTAGATGATGAGCGCGTAGGGACTTATAGATTAAAATTACCATCTGGCTATTATTTAGTGTTGAATGATTGCTTCTATGTACCCTCGTTAATGAGGAATATCATTTCTATCCCCGTTTTGGACATGGAGGGTTTTTACTCGTATATTTATAATAACAGTTAAGTACTGTCTTTTGATAATATTATATATGGAACTGCTCCTCTTGGGGATGGATTATACACACTAATCTGTAGTCGAGAGATATTCAATGTACAAAATAAACGAGCCAAGATAACTAATAGAAACTCTACCTACCTATGGCACTACAGACTTGGTCATATCAACTAATCAAGGATAGCCAGGTTGAGGAAGTTAGACTACCTCGAACCATTTGACTTGGAGTCTTATGGTAACTGCGAATCTTGCTTGAGAGGAAAGATGAGTAATAAGCCGCTTTATGGAAAAGGTGTGTGGGCCAAGAAGGTGCTTGAGTTGGTCCATACTGATGTATATGGGCCATTCTCGACTTAAGATAAAGGAGGCTTCCCATACTTCATCACTTTTACTGACGACCTCGCAAGGTATGGATATGTGTATCTTATGAGACACAAATTTGAGGCTTTTGAGAAGTTCAAGGAGTACAAGTCGGAAATAAAGAAGCAACTTACAACAAGTATCAAGACCCTTCGATCGGATCGAGGAGGTGAATACTTGAGTAAGGATTTTCTAGATTACTTAAAGCTACATAGAGTCCAGTCAGAATGGACACCTCCTGGAACACCACAGATGAATGGTGTTGCCGAAAGGAGAAACCGAACCTTATTGGATATGGTTCGATCCATGATGAGCTCCTCAACTGTTCCTACATACCTTTGGGGACATGCTATACAAACGTCTATATATGTTCTGAACAAGGTTCCTTCCAAGTCAGTATAAAAGATACCCTATGAGATATGGTGTGGAAAAAAGCCAGCTCTTAAACATATGAGACCCTGGGGGTGCCCTGCATATGTTAAGAAGATGCTCACTGACAAGTTGGAATCTAAAAGTGAGAAATGTTACTTCGTGGGGTATCCAAAGGAAATTAAGGGATACTACTTCTATCTTCCTGGAGAACATAAGGTCATTGTTTCCAGGAACACAACTTTCCTTGAAGAAGAATATGTCTACAAGGAACATAGCTGCACAGAGATAGAACTTGAAGAAATTCAAGAACCACAAGATAACACAGAAAGTGAACCCCTGTCAAAAGACCTAAACAAGGATTCAGTGGGAGTATCTGGTGAAGATTGGGTATTTATCCCATGCATGCCCGAAACATTAAGCACCATTTTTCTTACGTACACCAGATAGCAGGAAAAAACTATTTCAGCATTTCAACTTCCTTATTTTAGGGTTATACATACTTATCACATTCCCAACTAACAAGTTCTACATTTAATACTTCGGTGAACCCATAATTATTTTCGAGAATCAACTAGCAAACCATCCCATTCCTCTTTTTCACTTTATCTACCCCTTTATATCGATTACATCATTAAAGTGCCCAAGGAGTAAGAAGGATCAAATTGAGGTCAATTAGAATGAATGGTAATAGGATTATCAGTAGTTACCAAAGAAAAAGTCTAAAGGCTCGACGGGGCTGACTAGGGAAATTATTCACAGACCGGCTATTTAGGCAAATTTCTCGGCTAACAAAGAAAGCCTCTATCACTTCCTAGATCAACAACTTCATTTCGTTTGGCAAACACACCGGTAAAGTTCTAGACACCAATATTAAGAACTGAGTGCACAAAAAAATACCTTACAACATACATGGAACACAATTAGCTCAAGATGGATTCATGTCGATCCTCAAATCACGCAAACATAAGATAATTCAAATTAAGTTAAAATAGGTCATCTAAAAGTCAATAAAATGAGCCTAAGTGTCTCAAGAAAGGTTATTATTCTTTATTTTTTGTTGAGCATGCTTGATTTCAAAAATAGAGAATTGCTCATTATCGTCTTTCACCTAACCCAAGTACCTAGCATTCGACTAGTTGTGGGACTTGGTTTCCTTAAAAAAACTAATACCCGATTCAAAGGCTCCCCCTTCGAGAAAGTACCGAGACCATAAGAAAACCCAAGGGGGAAGGGTGATGTATGCCACCAATGAGGGAAGTAAGTAGTTACAAAAGAAAATAAAAGAAGAAAAAGAAAAAAAATCTTTTTGAATTTTCACTTTATTTTTTAAGACTCTAAGATTCAAAACTACTAAAAAGAATCCTAAGGCATATTAATCATCACCCTTAACCTCAAAAAATTATATAATACAAGGGACGTATTTCCTACCACACTTAAAATATTCAGTGCCCCCAATGTTTCTACAATCAATTAAACGCAAAGTAAAGTAAGAAATACTCTGTGGGGACCACAAAGGCCTAGTCCTCCTCATCACCATCTTCTCTATCCTCCGGCTTAAATCTCTCTTCTTCTTCCTCATCATTAGGGTAGCCTTGTGGCTGCGATTCTACTTCTTTACCAACTTCCAAGTCAGCCTACATTAGATCCACAGAAAAGTCATCCTCATCCTCAGGCAGACGGACATCTTCACTAAGCAATGCCCTGGAGTAGACGGTATGTGGGGCCTCGGCATAGACACTTGAATAATCCAACCAGAAGTGCTCTCCCTAAATCACCAACATTTTGTGCATTTGGGCGAGTAAGGTAGATTGGCCCGACCGTTCCTCAGAGGGTGTGAGGTTGTGTTTCATGGACGGCCCCGGTGCCATGACCTTAGAAATATCCACCATACTATCAATAGGGTCAAGAACCCTGTCAAGTGGATGTGCCAAGTTACTATTCAGAGTCATAAAAAATGCAGTCAACATATTTCCATAACTCAACCTTTTAGACTTGCACTCCCTTACCCGTTTCATTTCTTTCAACTTCCAATACCCAATGTTAATGGGAATCCCCTTTATCAAAAATAAATTATGCACACTCTAATCTTACTCACAATTGAGTTATGATCAAGAGACATTATCATGTTATTCAATAACTGTAACCACACCTGAGCCTCTCTACAAAAATTACTCATACTCAAACTCTTGTGCCTCCAGTACTTGCCATAATAGCATGACCACTTGGCCTTAGAACTAGGCCCACGTAACATCTCTCATATGTCTTTGTCGTTGGGACGCTCAATAAACTTCAGCAATGGTTTGATAAGATGATCAGACACTCTATGTATAGCACATAATGTGCATAAGTGCAACAGGACCCACTATTTTTGAATTGCAATAGCCGGTGATTCCTTTTCAACAGACCTTTGTTAATCAAAATTCGCATACATCTGCAGCACCATATTAATGTTAGTAGGTCCCAGTTGATTGAAAACTTTCTTCAAACCCATGGCAATGATCTTATTGTAAATACCATTGAATATATGCTTTAACAGAAATAAGTTCACCACCCTCTCGGGTATGTAACCCTCTGACAAATCAAATTAATCATACCACATTTTATCATACCCCGCTCCTACAAAATATGGGCTAGGGAGGTGGGCAGCTCTTCAGGGAATTGGGATAGTAGGATTTTTGCCCGCCCCAGATTTTGAAGCTTGCTTCTTCTTTGGAGGGTTTCGAGAGCGCCCTCTTTTAGTAACTACATATGGTTGAACTACTTGACTTTTCACATCAGATCACATTTATGCTTATCCGGGGTTGAGTCGACCCCACACTTACTACAAACTATGATACAAAAATAGAAAAACAAAGAAGTTATCTACTCTATGTTACTCCTAAGAAATCAATAAAGACCATGTTGTAGGACTTAGGGCGTTTTCAAGATCATTGTCAAAATCTTTCTCAACTCCTCAATTTTGTGTGTTTTTGAAAGCCCAAGGGTTTGTTTAGATGTTTAAAGTTCTATTGCTACTCAAGAATTCATAATTTTCACCAAAACATATATTTCAAGCAATTTATCAAACACCTTGTGGGCATAGAATCATCCCTTTGATTTTTATGATAATTTGGTTTATGGAACCCTCCATTTTTCTATGGATAATCATCTTCTAGCCCTAGTAATCAATAATTAACAACACAATACCAAACCTCGCCCAATGTCACCCAACCCAAACAACCCTAACTTTTAATTTCAACTTAAAACTCAAGAACAAGGTAAATAATGAAGGAAACATTCATGGATTGATGATGAAATTAACTACCTTGTAGTGTTAATGAGGGATGGGAGATGATTTTTGAGATTTGTTTAAACTTAAAGGAGTATGGGAGGGTTTTAGTTCGGTCTTGAGAGGTTTTTGAGAGAGAATTTTTTCTTGTTATTCAAAGTATGAAATAAGAGGGATGGGTCAGCCTTTTAACAAAAAAAATCGAACAAGGCCGACCCGTGCTTTCGACATGTGTCGCATGTACAGAGCATGAGGAAGCCCTCTCTGAAGTTTTATTCTGAAATTTCTTAGACCACTCTCAATGTACATGCAACGCACGCACAACACACGTCAGAGGCTTCTCTGAAATTTTTTGTCTGAGAAATCTCAGAACTATGTGCTCTACTTGTGCGACGCACGCACAGAGCACATTTCAAACCTGATGCAATTTTTTCCTTATTTTTAAACCGCCAATGGCTCCTTATTTGGCATTTCTGCTCCTTTCCTAGTTCTGCAATATGAATAAATGTGACACTATAAAAGGTTGGGTTGCCTCTTAACAAGCGCCTTAGTTAACGTCGTTGACAACAAATTTTTATTTTGTATTTTTCTCATTTTTTGTCATAAAATCACGGGTTGCCTCCTATGAAGCAATTGATTTAACATTACAACACGATACAAAGTCACCTACTAATCATCGTTGATGACCATTTGCTCATTTTCCTTCTCAATATCTCCGCCCCAATATCGCTTAAGGCGTTGCCCAGTGACTAAGAAAACGCACGCCCCATCCATTATTTGTATTTCCACCGCACCATAGAGCGTGATCTATCTCACTATAAAGGGTCATGACTAGCAAGACTTATGTTTGCCCAGAAATAACCGCAGTTTGGAGTTGAACAAAATCATTTGCTTCTCGGGCATAAACTCATGATACTGAATATGCATGTCATGCCACATTTTCATCTTCTCCTTGTATAGCATGGCATTTTGATACGCCCCAATCTGAATTCATCACTCATGCAGTTGTAGCAATCGCTTCTCACCTGCAAAGCTTATATCAAGATTGAGATTTTTGATGGCCCAATAAGCATTATGCTCCAACTCGACTGGTAGATAGCATGCCTTCCCATAGATTAATATATAAGGTGAAGTTCCAATAAGTGTTTTATAAGTCATCCGGTAAGCCCACAGAGCATCATCCAGTTTAGCTGCCAAATCTTTCTTATGCACATTTACCATCTTCTCCATGATCTACTTTACCTCTCTGTTTGACACTTCGACTTGTCCACATGTTTGTGGGTGGTAAGCAGTAGAAACCTTGTGCTTCACCCGATATTTTGCCTAGAGGCTCTTCATTAGCTAATTGAAAAAATGAGAACCCCATCACTAATCATCACCCTCGGAGTGATGAATCTTGCAAATATATTCTTCTACACAAAATTCACCACCACTTTTGCATCATTAGTAGTTAGAGAGACTGCCTCCACCCATTTCGACACGTAATCCAGTGCATGTAAAATATAATTATTGCCATATGATGGCAGGAATGGGCTCATAAATCAATGCCCTATACGTCAAATATTTCTACCTCCAAGATGTTGGTCAGCGACATCTCATTCTTTCTCGACATGTTGCCCATTCGTTGACATGTGTCATAAATTTTGACAAATGTATGTGCATCATTAAGTAAAGTAGGCGAATAAAAACCTGATTGCAATACCTTAGCTATAGTGCGATCACTTTTGAAATATCCCTCATATGGAGAGGAATGGCAGCTCTCCAAGACTTGATTAATCTTGGTCTGTGGGATGCATCTTCTCACCAACTGATTAGGGCCTTGTTTAAACAGATATGGTTCGTACCATATGTAGAACTGAGAGTCATGATATAATTTCCTTCTTTGGTAGGTGGTTATTTCTGGTGGGTATATCCTGCTTACTATCGAGTTCACGATGTCTGCATACTACGACACTTCTGCATCAAGAATAGAAAAGAGTTGCTCATCGTGGAAAACTTCCCGAATCTGTCCATCTTTGATCACATTCTCATGGCTCTTCAGTCTAGAAAAGTGGTCTGCAATATCATTTTATATCCCTTTACGATCTTTAATCTCTATGTCAAAGTCTTGCAACAAGAGAATCCACCAAATCAGTCTAGGTTTCTCATCTTTTTTGTTGAATAAGTATCGGATAGAGGAATGATCTATGTACACCGTGATATGAGTTCCCACTAAGTAAGACCGATACTTATCAAAAGCATACACCACATACAATACTTCTTTCTCAGTAACTGTGTCATTCATTTGAGCAGGATCCAGTGTCTTGCTAGCATAGTAGATGGTGTGAAAAATATTCTCTTTTCTTTGTCCTAGAACATCTCCTTCCGCCTTATCTCTTGAATCGCACATCAATTCAAATGGAAAATTACAACCATGTGCGATCATTATAGGAGCAGTCACCAGTCTTCTTTTCAACTCTTCAAAAGCTTTCAGACACATGTCGCTGAACTCAAACTTTAGATCCTTCTCCAACAACTTACATGTACTAGATATTTCGAAGAAGTCCTTAATAAATTATCTGTAGAACCATGCGTGACCGAGAAATCTACGTACCCCCTTCACAAACACAGGGGGTGGTATTTTCTCAATAACATTCACCTTAGCACGATCAACTTCTAGACCTATTTTGGACACCTTATTCCCGAGGACAATGGCCTCTCAAACCATAAAGTGACACTTCTCCCATTTCAACACTAAATTAGTCTCCTCACACTTTGAAATGACTCGATCCATATTTTTCAAGCATGCTTCGAAAGAGTTCTGGAATATAGAGAAGTCATCTATGAAAATGTCCACAAAGTCCTCCACTATTTCAGAAAATATTACCGTCATACACCTTTGAAACGGCACATGTGCATTGCATAATCCGAATGACATTCTTTTGAAAGCATATGTACCGTAGGGACATGTTAATGTGGTCTTATCCTGAAATTTGGGAGAAATAAATCTAGTTATAACCTGAGTATCCATCAAGGAAGCAATAGAACTCTTTTCCGGCCAATCTATCTAGCATTTGACCAATAAAGGGAATCAAGTAGTGATCTTTCCTGGTTTCCTCGTTCAGCTTGCGATAATCCATAAAAATCCACCACCCTATTACTATTCTCATTGGAATGAGCTACTTTTTATCATTTGACACCACTGTTGACTCTCCATTCTTTAAAACACATTTTATTGGGCTTACCCACTTGCTATTTGAAATCGGATAGACAATTCATGCGTCTAACCACTTAATTACCTCATTCTTGACCACTTCCTTCATTACTGGATTTCACCTTTATTGATTCTATATACTTGGATTATGATCCTCATATAAAAGTATCTTGTGCAGGCAGAATGCTGGGTTGATGCCCTGAATGTCCGATATCTGCCAACCCAATGCCCTCTTGCGATTTTTTATGACTGCTAAAGACATCTTTATTTCTGCCTCATTCAACTCAGCTGCTAAAATAACAGGGACAGTTTCACCCTCACCCAAGTATGCATATTTGGGATGTGAGGGCAATGGTTTCAACTCTAGCTTCAGAGCTTACTCTATTGATAGCTTTGGTGGAGGTCCAATTTCTCTATCAAGTGGTTCAAACTTACCTTTGCGGACACAGATTCATGCTAGATCAAGAATCTGCACCAATTTGAATGCCTCAGTATCTCCAAAGATATCATCTTTCCAATGGATCGCTCCATGGAATGGTAGCTCTAATATCATCCTTTAACACCACTGTAATAGCTGACAATTGTTCATAAATTGCAGGTAACATGAGAGATTTGTACACATCAAATACCTCAACCTTATCATGTACTATCATAGTTAATTATCCTGCAGCTACATCAATCAAAACTCTTCTTGTTACCAAAAATGGATGCCCTAAAATAACTGGGATGACTGGATCTGGCTTGAAATCCGAGATAACAAAATTAGCCGAAAAATAAGAGATCCAACCTGTACCAATGTATCTTCTATAATTCCCTCAGGTCTATCCAATGATCTGTCCGCCAATAGTAAAACGATAGTGGTTGGTCTTAGATTTTCCAACCCCAACTTTCTGAACATAGATGATGGCATAAGATTAATACTTGCATCCAAATCACAAAGTTATCTCGCAATAAACTTATTCCCAATTGTGATCTAGATTGTGAAGCTACCAAGGTCCTTCAATTTCATCGGTAGTTTATTCTGTATTCGAGACGTGCACTCCTCAGTAAGTGAAACTGTGGCATACTCCGTGAAGTGACTCTTATTAGCAACAATTTCCTTGATATACTTATCATATTTTGTAATCCTTTGTAACATATCTACCAAGGGAACATTCACGTACACCTGTTTAAGTAACTCAAGAAATGTTTTGTATGTAGCCTCTTCTTTCTGCTTAGCCAACCTTTGAGGAAACAGAGGTGGTGGATTTGCAAACACTGATGGTGGTTGCTTTGCCATAAGCGTCTTCTTTATCCTATCTATATCAATAACCTAATCTTCTACGACTTCTTCTTCATCTGCTACTGCCCGAGCTTCTTTCTTTGGTGCTAGTTCTTCCAGTTTCCTCCCATTTCGGAGAGACACATCATTCCAAGGTTTTGGATTAAGATCAGTATCACTTGGAAGTCCCCGATGTGGCCTTACATTCTAAGCACCTGCTATCTGACCCATCTGTCTTTCTAAGTTCCTCAGTGCAAGATCACGATTCTGATTCTCGACCATCATCTTTTGCTTAAATGTCTGTTGACCAGTGCTGGTTGATAATTCTATTTCTGATTTCCATGATTACCACCCCAATTGAAGTTTGGATAATTCCTCCAGTTTGAGTTGTGAGTATTTATGTACTGATTATTATTCCCTTGACCCATGCTAGCATTTCACACAAAGTAGATTGATGCGGGATTTGCAGGACACAAATCATAGGTGTGGCCCTTCCCACACATTTCGCAGATCATACCAGCCTGTTTCATTGCCTGCACCTGTGATTTGGTCTGTGCAATATTAAGAGTTTTGAACTCATTCCACATGGCCGAAATCTATGCTGATTGTGTCGTATAATTTTCCGTTTCAATCAGTCCAACCTGCTTCCTAGGGTTACTCCTACTCATGTCACTTTGCCAATCCCAATTGCTTTAAGAATACCTGTTCAAGAGAATAAACAGTTCGTCATAGCTCATATCAAGAGATGAACCTCCTGCTGCAAAGTCTAATAGTATCTTTGTTTGAGCATCCAAACTATCAATGAATGTATGTGCTAAAACTTTGTTAGACTGACGATGATATGTACAATCCCTGAGCAGAGCCTTGAACCTTTCCCAAGCTTGATATAAGCTTTCTCCTTCTTTCTGCTTGAATGACATAATTTCACTCCTTAGTCTTGTTGTCTTCCCCGATGGAAAAACCTTGTTACAATTTACTTGCCAAATCAATCCAAGAATTGATAGAATCTACATATTATACCAATAACAAGCTTTTTGCATCCCCAATCAGATAAAATGGGAATAACGTAAGTCTCACATAATCTGAAGTTACCATGGTAGTGGCATATGTATCAACAATCTCCAGAAATGTTTGAATGTGTCGCTGAGGTCCTCATTCCTTAGCCTCATGAATCTCCCGCTGGAGTGAAGCAGTTGAATCATAGGTCATTTCAACTCAAAGTTCCCTTCAATGGTAGGTTTGTAGATGCTCGATGTCACATTGCCCACGAGAGGCATTGCCGCATCTCACAAAATTATTTGTGGTGCGTTAGCTTCCATGTTCACTGGTAGTTCGACTAATGCGCGCTGGTTGTCAAATATATTAAATTCCCTTATGTGCTAGTGAAAGTATCATTCCGGATGAGGATTGAATTCTACAAGATTATTTTGACTCGCAACTCTTCGCATGCGATTGTAGTACATGCATCAATAGCAGCTAAGATCAACACGTTAATACTTGGATAACTTAAGAAATAATAGATATTTCTAATAAAATTGTTAATTTCTAAGTCCCCGACAATTACGCCAAGAACTTGTTGCTCCCAAACACACATTCAAGTACATGTGGTCGCCAAGTAATATAATAACTTGTGAAAGTCGGATATCGATCCCACATGGACTTATGATCAACGATTATAAAAGAATTCACTATCACTATTAATTACGTAAGTATGAAAGAAAATATTTATTTTATTTTATAATTAATGCAGAAAAGTAAATAATCAACTAATTTATTCTAATAATTTTCTAGGAAGGTTCGTTGAAGTTTGAATTTATCACAAGGAGACAAGTATTCCAAGGTCGTGGTTGGTTCACCAATCCAATTGAGTCATCTACGTATCTCACCCAAGAAAGATTATTCTCCATTGCTAATTAATCGAATTATTAATCTCATAGTATTCTACTACTCTCCAATTTGAAATAGTTCGCCGCTTATATTCCTATGCAATTGACCTTTTAAGAACGCAATTCGTTTACGGTATTTAATTGAATGCGGTATCTAGGTATATTCATATCCTAGCCACAAATATTAGCCAACTTGTAGGGATAATCAGATCACACTCTACTTACATCTTCTCTAATCTAATAACGTCTTTCCCAATTACGTATATTAAATAGTAAATAGAACTCGACTGTTGTGCATACAATCAAGCAATTAAGAACAGAAGTAAAGAAACAATCGTATATGAATAAAGTACAAAGGTGAAAATACTTGTCAAACGCCAATATTAATGGTTACACCACAACCCCATAATTATAGAGTTTAGTTACTCATAATCAAATTAAGAAACACAAGAATTCATGATGAACTTAGGGTTTAATGGAGAAAATAAAATAAGAAATAAAATTGCAAGAGTACGGCTTACAAGTCTCAAAAAAAATATCCAGTGTGCCTAAAAAATGCCCAAAAAGGTGTATTTATAGTCTAGGAAAAAAACTAAAACAAGTAAACTAAATCCTAACAAAAATAGGAAAATTGATGTGTCTCGTGCGATGTATCCGCGACGCACATACATCGCGGATGTGTCAGCTAACTTTAGAAATTAAAACTTCAGAGATGATGTATGTCTGCCTTGGACATGTGACGCAGGTGCATAGCACCTGCACATTTATCCATCTTCAGAAAAACTTCTGAGAGGCAATTGGCTTGCTATGTGTGTGCAATGCAGTTGTAGAGCACATAAACTATTTCAGTTCTGCAGACTAAAATCGAGATACGCCATCTCATTACCCTATGCATGCAACGCATATGCATAGCACATGGTGCTTCAGTGATCCATTTTTCTACCAAGTGTTGCATAATCTCTCTATCATCTCACCCACGTACAATCACATAGAAATCCATCAAAATAGCTTGGAAATCTAGATATATACTGTTAGTGTCAATCTAGTATCATCAATGATGAAATGAAATGAGCACAATAATATAATAATAACTCAAAATAACTTGGAAACAACAACAATGAATTCAGTAAATTGAAACCACATACTAACTTGGTGTCGATAGAGGCCTGCTTGATGCAGTGTCCTAAGACAAAAATTCGCCCCCACTTGTGCTGCAGTTTTACGGACGTCTGTCTAGAGGATACAACTATCTAAGTGAGAGTTCTAGCACAAGAACTTCACTTCTGGTGAATTTACTATATGTGTTCTTCAGAAACTTGTTTTGAAGAAGAAGAGTAGAAGCCACAATCTTAAATCATTAATTGTGAAAAAACTGATTGATTGTAGTTTTTTCTGTCTTGTTGTGTATATTTCTCCAACCAAGTGATCAACCTTCTTTATATAGAGTAGCATATGAACAGTTACAACTATTCATACCAAAGGTTGTAATTGTTCTGAAAAGTTGCAACCTTTGATTCGAATTTTCTGTCCGTTGATCACTTTATTTCTTCTTAATTCCATACAAGTTCCAACAATACCCCACATTTTTTATTCAAACATCAAAAATATCCCACATTTGGATAGAAAATAAGATAATAAGGAACTTTTCGTTATTTCTGAACAACGCGATATGACATACATCGGAAAAGGTGTCTGGTGGACTTGAACCGTTCGTAGTGAATACCTATCGGATCTACTTTGTGAAAGTGGATGAAATGTCTTGAACTATTCACATTTTGTAGTAAATCAAGACAACAAGTATCACACAGATCATAACAAGATATTTCAATTCTTATAGTTGTGTTCATTTGGTCGGGAACAACTCCTTCTTCGTGAGATTTTCTAGAGAACGTAGCCATATTGGTTCTCCCAGATGCGACCCTACATCAATCTCATATAGGTAATACCAAACAAGAATAGTCCATACTATCCCACCATAGGATTTTAGTATTATTAAGAATAAGATTCAGCCCTTAAAATATCAACGGATTAACACACTTAGTACACCATAGGAATGAGCATATGTGTATTTTATGCTCCTTGAGTCTTCCCCAACTAGTTTTCCTATTGAACCTAAACCATGGGATCTCCAATTATGATAGGTTAGGTTTCCGCCAGTTAACGACTCATTGTGTTGGCTTTAAGCCCATTCCCCTCGATGTAAATATGACTTGCTCTCTATTAAGGCCTTGTCAAAGGATCCGCCATATTGTCCTTTGATCTCACATAATCAATGGAAATAATTCCATTATTTAGCAAGCTTCGTATTGTATTATGACGTCGCCTTATATGTCTCAACTTGCCATTGTATATCTAATTCTTTGCCCTTGTCAGGGCAGCCATACTATCACAATGTATGCAAATGGCTGTCACAGGCTTTGTCCACAACGGAATACCTTCTAGGAAGTTTCTGAGCCATTCTGCCTTTTCGGCAGCTTTGTCTAAGGCTACTAACTCTGCTTCCATAGTTGATCGCATATTTACCGTTTGCTTTGATGATTTCTAAGATACCGACGCTCCACCAAGTGTAAATATATAACCACTTGTGGACTTACTTTTCGACTAGTTGGACATCCAATTAGCATCACAATATCCTTCTAACACAGGAGGATATTTTGTATAATGCAATCCATAGTTCATTGTATGTTGTAGATATCGGAGTGCTCATCTTAGTACAAACCAATGATCCTTTCCAGGATTATGTGAGTATCGACTTAGTCGACTCACTGTATATGCTAAATCCGGTCTCGTACAATTCATTATGTACATCAAGCTTCCAAGAACTTGTGTATACTCAAATTGAGACACACTTTCACCTTCATTCTTCTTCAGGTGACTAGCGGGATCAAATGGTGTAACAACCGATCGATCATCATAGTGTCCAAATTTTCTGAGGACCTTTTCAATATAATGGGATTGTGTTAACATGTAACCATCAGAATTCTTTTGAATTCTAATACCAAGAATGACATCCACTATTCCGATATCTTTCATATCAAAAGTGGCATGCAACATTTTCTTAGTTTGGTTAATTACATCTTTATCCGTTCCCATAATTAGCATATCATCAACATATAAGCATATAATGACACATGTATCTTTACATTGGTTAATGTAGACACATTTATCACATTCATTTATTTGAAAACCATTTGATAATAACGTATTATCAAACTTTTCATGCCATTGCTTTGGAGCTTGCTTAAGTCCGTATAAAGACTTAATCAATTTACAAACCTTTCGTTCTTGACCTTTAACAACAAACCTTTCGTGTTGTTTCATGTAAATTTCTTCATCTAATTCACCTTTCAAGAATGCGGTCTTCACATCCATTTGGTGTATTTCCAAATTGTGAATCGCCGCTATAGCAATTAACGTTCTTATAGACGTAATTCTCGTTACTGGTGAGTAGGTATCAAAGAAATCTACACCGTCTTTTTGTCGAAACCCTTTGGCTACTATACAAGCTTTGTATTTTTCTATAGTACCATCAGGCCTTAATTTCCATTTGAAGATCCATTTATGGCCTAGTGGTTTTTGTCCCGGAGGGAGATCCACCAATATCCATGTATTATTTTGCACAATGGATTCTACCTCACTTTGAATAGCCTCTTTCCAATAAGGTGCTTCGGATGATTCCATAGCAGCCCTATATGTTTGAGGTTCTCCTTCAATGGAAAAGATCATGAAGTCTGGTCCAAAATCTTTGGAAATTTTCCCACGTTTACACCTCCGTGGTTCAAAGATTTTTTTTTTTGAACAGATGAAGTAAGATTTTTATCATTATTAGTGTTTTGGATTGACTCATCTTGAGGTAGTGTCCTTTTCTTATGATTAGGAACACTTTTATCCTTGTCTTTGTAAGGAAAAATATCCTCAAAAAATTCTGCTTCAGCAGGTTCCATTAGTGTGTTTTTGTGAATACCTTCAACATCATAATGATACACCAAAAACTTATATGCTGCACTATTAGTGGCATGACCAATATATATGCAATCCACCGTTTTTGGTCCAAGTTTAGTTCTCTTTGGTAAGCGAACTTGAACTTTCGCTAGGCAACCCCACACTTTCATCCATTTGAAAGTAGGCGATCTTCCTCTCTATAACTCATAGGGAGATTGGTCATTTTTCTTTTGAGGAATTTTTTTTAATATCATATTTGCAGTAATTAACGCCTCATCCCATAGACTAAGGGGTGCACCCGAACTAATCAACATTGAATGCATCATATTCTTCAGTGTTCTATTTTTACGTTCGGCAACTCCATTTTGTTTTGGAGTATATGGCGCAGTGGTTTAATGAACTATACCATGAGTAGAATAGAATTCTTTGAACTCATTTGATTGATATTCACCACCTCTGTCTGACCTTAGAATCTTAATTCTTTTGTCAAGTTGGTTTTCCACTTCTGCTTTATATGTTTTAAACATGTTCAAAGCCTCATCTTTGGTATGTATTAAGTATACATAACAAAATTTACTACAATCATCTATGAATGATATATAGTAATTCTTTCCTCCATGAGATGGGATTGCTTGGTAATCACATACATCACTATGAATTAAACCAAGCACTTCATTTGATTTCACTACAGATTTATGAGGATGACTTGCATATTTTGATTCTATGCAAACTTCACACTTAGTCATTTTGTTCATAGAGCAATTTGGCAATATGCCTAACTTCACAATTCTTTGTAAAGAGCGATAATTAACATGGCCTAATCGTGAATGCCATAAAGAAGGGGAATCAACCATACACATAGAGGCAGTGCTAATGCCTGCATTTTCATTAGTAATGGCAATTGCCTTAGTAGGTACAACAGATAGTTTGAAGAGTCCCTCACTGAGGTAACCCTTCCCTACATACAACCTACCCTTGGTGAGTACAAATTTGTTAGATTCAAATACAATTTTGAAGCCCTTGTTACTAAGAACAGGCTCAGAAATCAAATTCTTACAAATTTCAGGCACGTGCAACACATTAGTGAGCACAAGATCATTCCCGGAAGTGAGTTGTAAAGTCACATTCCCTTTCCCTTCCACTTTGACAGAAGTAGCATTCCCTACGAACAATGGTTCTCCATCCTTGATGGCCTGGTAGGAGGAAAACATATCATTTTCAGAACATACGTGCATTGTAGCACCCGTGTCCATCCACCAATCAGTTGAATTTGTAATCAGATTTGCTTGAGCCGCCACAACCCCAATGAATTGGTTTTTAGTTTCAGCCCGGTTGGATTGGTTGACATTACTTGAACCTCCAACACCACCACTTTGATTCTTGCGAAGGCGACAATCTTTTGCTCTGTGTCCAGGTTTGCCATATACCCAACAGAGTCCTGGTTGTGGTTTCTTGAATGCATTGGTCATTTGTGGGGCGAATGCATTCCTCCCGGTTGCAAAAGATGGCTTGGCACCATTAAATTTGCCCTTGCCTTTCTGTTGGCCTTAGAAGCATTGCCTTCAACCATGTTGGCATTAGGCTCCAATAAAACAACATCTGCCTTTTCATTCTTCCGGTTATCCTCTTCAACTCGAATTCTCAGAACCAATTACTCAAAATTCATTTCCTCGGTTAGATGCTTAAGATAAACCTTAAAATCCTTCCATGAGGGAGGTAATTGCTCAATAATAGCACCAACAAGAAACTTTAGGTTAACGCCCATACCTTTAACCTCTAACTCATGAACAATGATTTGGATTTCCTCCACTTGCTTGACAACTGCCTTGGCATTACTCATCTTAAAGTTCAGAAACTTTCCGATGACGAACTTCTTGGAACAAGCAACCTCAATTTTGTACTTGTTCTCCAACGATTGCCACAAATCTCGTGCCATTCTGAACGTGGAGTAGAGGTCGTAGAGAGAATCATCAAAGGCATTGAGAATATAGTTTCTGCAAAAAAACTCCTGACTTTCCCAAGTTTGAATGTCTTTCAGCCTTCTCCGCATCAGTTAGAGTATTCTCCCCTTCTACTTCTGGCAAAGCCATAGGAGCCTCAGCAATCAATACGTTTGCCACGTGAAGAGTTGTCAAGTTGAACATCTTCTGTTGCCAGCGTTCGAAATCAGAACCTTTGAATTTCTCAGGTTTCTCAACATGGTTTTTCACCATTGACGATCCAGATTGATCCATCTTTGCAAATTCTGCAACCTCAACAAATCAGAAAAAAAATCTGTTTTTTTTTTTGAATAGTAATTTTTGTCTTAGATTGTTAGTGTCAATCTAGTATCATCAATGATGAAATGAATTGAGCACAATAATATAATAATAACTCAAAATAACTTGAAATCAACAATAATGAATTCAGCAAATTGAAAACACATACTAACTTGGTGTCGATAGAGGCCTGCTTGATGCAGTGTCCTAAGACAAAAATTCGCACCCACTTGTGCTATAGTTTTATGGACGTCTGTCTAGAGGATACAACTATCTAAGTGAGAGTTCTAGCACAAGAACTTCACTTCTGTCGAATTTACTATATGTATTCTTCAGAAACTTGTTTTGAAGAAGAAGAAGTAGAAGCCACAATCTTAAATCATTAATTGTGAAAAAACTGATTGATTGTAGTTTTTTCTGTCTTGTTGTGTATATTTCTCCAACAAGTGATCAACCTTCTTTATATAGAGTAGCATATGAACAATTACAACTATTCATACCAAAGGTTGTAATTGTTTTGAAAAGTTGCAACCTTTGATTCGAATTTTCTGTCCGTTGATCACTTTATTTCTTCTTAATTCCATACAAGTTCCAACATATACGACACACATACATAAGCTAAAATACAATGATTCCACCATAATGTATGCGATTAAAGTATTAAGATACGAGTTAAAGTGACGCTAAATTTTAGATATTTGTGTCAAATATCACCTATCTTGAAAGGTGAATGGAAGAGTTAAACTAAAATGAGAAATGGATTTTCTCGGAAAATGAGGAAAACAATAAAGTGGGTTACTTTCTTTGCATTAAAATTAATAGTATAGATTTCGTGAGACCAATAATGAAATTAAAGATGTTGAGGCTTAATGGTGGAAGATGCTTTGTTTCTGGTACATTGCATTTTGTGAGGGAGGAGGACGAATCTAGTTCCAACTTCTTAAGGCTCAATTGTGAAATCAAATTGTAGGGATATTATACAGAAATAGAAGCAAACCACGTCACCGACGAAGCATTTTTGGACCGGCGACTCTGTTAAATATACAATAGGTATATCGTGTATACCTATTGTTGGTAACCGAATAGGTAGTCTCGGTTGGTGTACATAGAGGCCCACAGATTGTGTATATTTGGTATGTATATTGTTGTAATAGTTTAGGATACACATTATATTAATTAGTCTTATAAACTTACCATAGTTGTATAGTTAGTGTCCAAGTAGAATAAAGTTTTAGGAGTAGAATATGAATAAGATTCTCCTATTATGTATTATGTATATATACTCTTTCAATTAATGAAAATAATCAAGAGATTATTTCTTTCAGACTTTATTTCAGATTCTCACACAATTTCTCCCTCAGTATCCGACGTCAGTGGCGGAGGCAGAATTTCTATTAAGGGGGTTTAAAAAAAATAAGCTTGCTAATAGTGCTGAAAAATGAGCGGATCGGATCAAATATGAGCGAGTCGGATCAAATATAAGTGTCGAATTAGATATGAGCGGACTAACCAAAGTTTAACTCTACTTCAAACCGAACAGCAAAATTGGGGAAATTAACAAATCGTATTACAATTTCTATTTCTTAGCCTCGCTGAAATATCACAAAATAGAAAGCAGAAAAACAATAGGAGATATTTGGTAATTGACACCATTTATGTTATGTTTTTTTTTGCAGCAAACAAGTAGTTCTAAAATCTTCAAACTCATGATCAATTGTATAGATTAACCTATCATTTTCCTATTTCTGGTACAGGAAAAAGCTGACACTTATATTCTAAAGAATGAATGCATAAAGGAGATATTTATAATTGAGCTTACGGAGGAAGCACTGAACGGAGTAAGCGGCACCGTTTGATTTATTTAAAAAAGCTTAGAAAACGCCTTCAAAAAGTGTAGGCAACGAGTATCTATAACCTGCACCCTCAGGGACAAATTTGAACCCCCTTGCCGTTGAGCTAAGCGTTTTACTTATCGTCAGGGGGGTTCATCCTTTTATATATAACCATTAAAAACAAGAATCGATTACTAGATCCCGAGCAATTCTACCTTAATTTTTTCGTGAAGGGGGGTTCAAATGACCCCATCGGCTCTACCTACATCCGCCCCTGCCCGACGTTTCCATGCAGCCGTGGCTCTCTGCTTCACATTGCTCCTTCACCAGAACCAACGTTCCCATTTGAGAGAGTTTAATTTTTAGGGGCGGGTACTAGAAAATGGGTCGGGTGAATTATTAAAAAGTAAACCCGCATGCTCTAATTGGCTTAAATGACCTCCAGTGGCCCCTCCGTTAAGTTGAGGCAGTATTCTATCCCGAGTAACACGGTAGGGGCATTTTGATCGATTAGTAAAACAAAGAACAATTTTAAATAATTTTTGGAGTATCTTTTACTCTTTTCTGTATTATTATATTTGGAACTTTACTGATGTTAAAATATTTTGCGCTAGAATTATGATTTTTTCAATAGGTTCTATTATGTATCATCGATATTTCCTAAATTACTGTCAGAAGTATTGACGTATTATTGGTAAAGATATTTGTGATGCAGTAAGAAATTTCTTTTCTTGAAAATTTTAATACCTGAATGGTGTCGAATTATAATTACTTTGATCCCTAAAGTTAAAATTCCAACATCTATTGCTCCATATAGACCTATAAGTTTATGCTCTACTATGTATAAAATTATTTCCAAAGTTTTAGTTGCTAAAATGAAGGAGGTCCTACCTATGATAATCTCTCCAAATCAGTAAAAGCCTTCGTAGGTAATAGGCAAATTACTGATAATGTTGTGCTAGCTCATGAATTTATGCATTTGCTAAAAAATAAAAGAAAAGGAAAAGAGAAATTTATGGCTATGAAGCTTGATATGTCTAAAGCCTATAAAAGAGTAGAATGTATTTTTGTTAAGGAAATGGTCTTAAGACTGGGTTTTGACCAAATTTTTATTGGTTGGGTAATGAAATGTGTAATTTAATATAAATGGTGAAATTGTTGATTGGGTTAAACCAACTATGGATTTAAGACAAGGTGATCCATTGTCACCTTATTTATTGATGATGTATGATGAAGTTCTTTCTACACTCCTTATAAAGGCAAAGAATCAGGGTCAAATTCGAGGGTTAAGTTTAAATAGAAATGGACCTAATGTTTCACATCTTCTTTTTGCTGATGATTCTTAAATATTCTGTTCAGTCGGTATTGGACTGATAGTACTGTTGTTGACATATTAAGCATATATGCTAAATGTTCGATCCAAATGATTAATATAGAGAAATCTGCTATTTATTTCAGCAAGAACATTTTAGAGGCGGAAATGGAAAATATTTTTCTATATTGGGGCAAAGCCAAGAAAATTAATTGGGTATGTACCTTGGCTTACCAGCAGTGATAGAAAGGTCTAAAAAGAAAATGTTAAATTTCATTATGGATAAGGTGTGAGAAAAAATTAAAGGATCGAAAGGAGCATTTTTAAGTCCGGCTGAAAAGAGGTTGTGTTAAAGGCGATTTTAACCGTGGTGCCTACTTATTCTTTATCTTGTTTTCAACTTTCAATGGATTATTAAGGAAATAACTTCCATTTCAAACTTGTAGTGGAATCTATGTGATGGGAAAAGAAGATTTATTTTGAGAGATGGGATAAACTATGTGAATGTAAAGCACAATGGGAGTTAGGCATTAGAAATATAAAGACTTTTAATAAAGCTATGTCGGCAAATATGGCTTGGATAATTTTACTTAATTCAGATTTTCTTTTGTCAATAATCCTAAAAAGTAAGTATTTTCTAAATGTTTCTTTCTTGAATGCTACAACAACTTCTTTCAGCGTCATGGATTTGAAAAAGTATAGTTTGAGGTCGCGAATTGTTAGAAAAAGTCCTATAATGGAGAGTTACAACTAAAGAGAAAGTTTATGTTTGGAAAGTCCCCTTGATTCCTAATGCCACTGGTTTTAAATCTCAAAGAACTACTGCTTCTGATAATTTGGATTTAAATGTGCTTGCTTTTATTAATGTAGATTTTCAGACTTGGAAGATTGAACGAATTGAATAGACTTTTTAGTTTGAATGATGTTAGTGCTATTTTTACTATTCCTTTATGTACTACAGGTTGTAGGGATAAATTAATTTAACACTTTACTAAATCAGGTACTTATGAGGTAAGATCGGGTTATCACCTAGCAAAATATATAAGTAAGTAGGGGTACACTAGTGGTAATATTACTCAATCTAGTAGTCATACTTTTACTAAAGCTTTTTGAGATTTTCTATAGGCAATGGATATAAAAAATAAACATAAACATTTTTTAAGAAGGTGTGTACTTAATACCTTACCGGTAAATAATATTATTAGAAAACAAATGTATCATATGAGTGGTGTTTGTAAGAGATGTGCATTAGAAGATGAAACTATAGAACACATGATTTTTAAGTACCATGATTCTCAAATAATTTGGAAAATGAGCCCTATTGACTGGAATGATCTTGACGATATTACTAACTTTTCTTTCTGGTAGAATGATAAGATTACTATGGCAAAAAAAAATTATAATTCTGCTATTGTTATGAATTTGACAGTAATAATAATGTGGCATATATGAAAGTCTAGATATGCCCCTTGTTTTAATAATGAACTAATTGATCCTCCAGATATAGGGGCAAAAGCTTTATTTGAGTACAATGAGTTTCTTGAAATAACGCATGTTGACTCTTTAAATGGTAATTACAAGAAAATTATCCATATGGACTAATAGTGCCCGAAGATGGAATTTGTTTATTCATTGATGCAGGGTTACAAGTTAGTTCGAAGAAGGCCAATATTGATTTGCTTGCTAAGGATAGCAAGGGTGCTTTGCTTCACGTCCATGGATCTCCGATTCAGTTAGTTGGAAAGTCTATGATTGTTTAAGCGTTTGCAACTAGAAGAGACATGAAATAAGCATTATAACATCGATGGATGAAACTTTATATTTTCTCTAATGCGAAAGGTGTAGTGGATATCTTTAAGAAAAATCTGAAGGCTACTTGGGACGTGGATGTAGCTTGTGAAGATATTTGAGATATGTCTTCATGTATAGATTGTGTTGTGTTTTTACATATTCCTATGAGGTTTAATGTGAGTGCTCATATATTAACAGTGTGCAATTTCTTTGTTGCACGGATTTTCTTGGGAAGGTGTATTCCCAAGTTGGAGTGTGAATGACGTTATACGCTCCTTTTGAAATATTGTAAAACTCCGTAAATCCAGATTAGGTGTGAATGTATTAAATTAGTATTAATGTGACATGTTAGTTTTAAAATGTCCTAACAAGGTCAATTCTGGTGAAAATAGTCTTTTGAAATCAAGCGTAAGATTTGATAAAATCATTTAAGTCTGGGTAGTCTTGACTTCCAATTAGTTTACATGATCAAAGGTTAGGAAATTGAGAAAATTTAAAACTTGAAAGTAGTAGATCTTTGAAATACCTTTCGAATGATAGATGGAGCAGCTCTATCTGGACGCTACGCAGTCTGTGCGACCGGATGCACGGGCATGCTTAATGTTACACCTCATAATTCTTCGTGCAGTCGAATGTATAGTTAGTCGACTTTAGCTTCGGCAACCCGAGAATCTTCGCAAAGGTCACATACAACTTGTATGAGTATTACAGAGGTATACAGAAGGTTGGAAGTAAATTGGATTAAGAAAAGTACATCTCGGCAATGTTCGATAAAAATTAGGCGATACTCTAAGCATTTGCCCCACGGAAGCCATACCACTTCGCAGATCAGACCACAACAAAGCCTCAACTTTCTCACCACACTAGCACCATTTGCATTGGGTTCATTAGCTGCATATGGTGGTATGCAGTGCAGACCCAGCCGCATATGGGAGGCGGTGGGTGATCCTATTTAAGGCCATAGACAGTGGTCTCCTCATTTCATTCCAATTTTGATCCAAATATTTCTCAAACCCTCTCAAGCTCCTGCTTAGGGTTCTTAGGTCATTAAGGAACCATTCCATACCATATTGAAGGAAAATCATCCTTAGATTACCATTAAAAAGCTTGGAGATCCTCTTAGAATAAAGATGGAGTAAGGATCCTCCTTGTGCTTGGAAAGAAAGTTATGGTGCAAGTTCTCTTAGCTGATTTAAGGTATGTTATTGGTGTTATTGATGGTCTTAAGCTTCCCATAGTTTGTTGAGAATTATGGATAAAGGAAACTTGTGATAATTGAGTTAAAACTCCATGAAAGAACTCTTATGGACCTTGGGTTATTTTTGATGAAGTCATAACATGATTGTAACTTGATGTTGAAAGATATGGTATTTCAAGATCATAGAGTATACATTCATGTTGTTGTTAGAAGCATCTGACTACTTCATGTATGCTCCACTTGGCTCGAGGGGATATAGCTCAGTTGGTAGAGCTTTATTGTAGTTAAGGTTATTATGTTGATTTTAGTGCTATTGGTGTGGTGTTGCAGATGAGTATATAACATGAGTGATAGCCATAGAACTAGAAATGTATACATCCTAGGTGTTTGTCAAATTGTTCCAATGAATCGGTTCTTAGTTTGTCGATCGTATCTTAATACAAAATCTCTGTCTTGTGTAGATAACCACCTGTATAGCATACAGAAGTTTGTGTAATGTCTCTATCTAAGCGACGCAGATATGTAAGGCTATCCACTTCATTCAAAATCATGAAATCTAAAGTATTTATCATTTTCAAAAGAAACGTCCAAAGATGCATTCTATTCGTATATCATTTATACCTTATCGAGAGTCATTTCTTGTTATTTTTATACTCATAATTATTGATTAGTTGGCTTCTTATCTACAATATCATAATCCTAAAACAAAGAAGCATCCAAAGAGTTAATTGTTGATCAACCATGAGTCGTTCTAAAGTAAAGTCGGAAGTTTTGAATTCCAAAGAGGCCATACGTGCAGTTGTCATCATGGTACGGTATCCACACCACCGAACCTATGCCGGTGGGTAGTTATTTACAGAGACATATATATATATAGTATTTATACCACTGTTGTAACCAATCGGTGAGAAGTTTTACATGTACATTATACACACCGCGCCGCACTAAAGTCGGCCAGGTAGACACTTATATGTGCATCCATACATACACCTCAGAGCATACATGATGGTAGTGAAATTACACCTCGGGTCATATGCCGAGGGCATATTACAAACCACAGCCCCTATACACATGTTTCATTTCAGTTTCAAAGTTTCATTATTCTCCCTACGTGGCATGCAGGTTATCAGTGTATCATATTACTTTTATGCCTTTCTTTACAACTTACATTCTCATATTGTTATTTATGCTTTATATACTGGTACATTTCTTTCATACTGACGTCTCTTTTACCGGGGGAGCTGTGTGCTTATGCCGCAGGTTCTTATAGGGGATCTGCTAGGCCACCTCAGTAGAAAATGTCGAGTTCAGCTGTCAGAGAGTAAGCTTCCTGTTTCCCGGAGCTTCTGGTCAACTGTTGAGTATGTTTTGCATAGAGATGTACTTAGTGGGTATGTATGGGCCTTATCCCGACCATATGACAGTACTAGTACTCGTAGAGGCTCATGGACATGTCTAGTATGTACCATTGTAGATGTATGGCCTGGTCGGCCTGACTATCTTTTGTTGACTTGTGTTGCGGTCCAGTTGAACCTATTTATGAATATACATCAAGTTGATCCCCTTGTGTTACCATCACAGGTTGAGTTAAACCATTATCTTATAGAGTGTGGCCTTGTCGTCCCTCGTGTGGTGTTCTAGTACGTCCTTATAGGCCAAAAGTTCTATTCATATAGAGACCTGGTCATCTGAGTGGTACGCTCGGGCCAGTGTGGCACTGGGTGACGACTACACCCTCTAGTTTGGGGTGTGACAAACTTGGTATTAGAGCAGGTCAGTTCTAGGGAGTCTGTGAGCCGTGTCTAGTAGAGTCTTTCTTATGGGCGTGTTGTGCACCACACTTATAAATAAGAGGCTGCTAGACATTTAGGGATTGTTGTTGTTCTTTCACTTCATAGATTGTGCTATAGAGCTGAGTTACATTATTTTGAGTCTAATTCGTGCTCTAATCTCTTTTTCAGTCATACCAGTTACTACAAGAGCTACCGCTAGTCATCGAGTTAGTGCCGATAGGGGTGAAGGTGCCAGTAATGCCCCGTCCAGCCAAGTTGATAGAGTTGAAGCTCAGAGAGAGTTACATTCCCACGTATCACCTGTTCTACCCCCACACGAGGAGATTAGAGGAGGTGTAGTGCCTCAAGCTCTTCAGGACACAATACCTCCAGCTCCACATAATTCAGTTCCTCTAGTTCCTCTACCCGAGTCATCTGAGCTGAGAATGGTGTGGAGAGTGTTGTGAAGTTGTTGCCACATATAGTTGCTTCATAACAGTGGCAATTATGGGGTTCCACGGGCGTTGGGTCTTTTCATAGTATAGGGAGCTTCAGGACCCGAGAGTTCCTCTCATTGAGCCCCTAATATTTACCGATACTGATCCGAGTGCACACCAATAGAACTACATTGACCAGATGTTGAGGGTATTGAGATTTATGCATGCTTCGGATATGGAGGCAGTTGAGTTTGCCTCTTTTAGATTGCGAGATATGGCTATCTTGTGGTACGAGGCTTCAAAGAGGTCCAGATGCGCCTCTCACGGTATGGGAAGAGTTTGCAGATGCTTTTCTTGATTATTATTTCCTATGAGAGGTACGAGAGGCCATGGTCGAGCGCCTCTTAAACCTCAAGTATAGGGGCAAGAACATTCGGGATTACAGTCTGTAGTCTTATTCTCTGGCTAAGTATGCCCTAAATATAATAGATATGATGAGGGCTCGAGTACATCAATTCATCTCAGGGTTGGATCCACATCTGATTGGCGGGTGTACGACATCCTCCTTGAATAATTACATGGATATTGCTAAGATACAGACCTATGCTCAGAGTGTCGAGGACTGTAAGCATCAGCTCTGAAAGGATAGAGATATAGAGAGGGAGTTGACTAAGAGCGATAGATCAACAGGGTCTTTGGGGGAAACATCAGGCAGTTCTAGACATTGGTTTCCTAGGCATCTACCTCAGTTTGCCAATAGTGCTCCATCTCAGTTCCAAGAGCCTAGATATGATAGATGTACTGCCTTGTGTCCAGTATGGTAGGACACATCTAGAACGGTGTCGTCAGGGTACCAAACTTTGTTATAGGAGTGGTAACCCTGACCATTATATGCACCAGTGTCCGAGTAGAGGTAGAGGTGATACAGATCAGTCGATGGGATCAACAAAAACATCTTCATCGAGTGTACATCCGCAGAGTAGTGGACCACATACCCAGTAGGTAGAGGAAAAGGCCGAGGAAGAGCCTCTAGTTCATGCGGTGCCCAAAACCACATCTTTGCCTTATCTGGTCATCAAGATTTGGAGTCTTCTTCGGATGTTGTTACAGGTATATTAGCTATTTTCAGTTATGATATTTATGCATTGATAGATTTTGGCTCTAATTTGTCCTATGTTACGCCCTTTATTGCTAGCAAGTTTGGGTTTGAACCATAGTTGTTGTAAAACCGTATGTAGTGGCTACATCGATTGGTGAGACGATTATAGCACAATAAGTTTATAGAAATTGTACTGTGACCGTTTGTAATCATCCTACTTTGGCTGATTTAGCTGAGTTACCTATGGTTGAGTTTGTTGTCATTATGGGCATGGATTGGTTGGCTTAATGTTATGCGAATGTTTATTGCCGAACAAAGACTGTTAAATTTAGTTTTCCAAGTGAGCCGACCATTGAATGGAAAGGTAATTCAGCTACGCCTAAAGGCAGGTTTATTTCCTACCTGAAGGAAAGAAAGATGATTTCCAAAGGTTATATTTATCATTTGGTTCAGGTCAGGGATGCAGATGCAGAGCCTCCGACCATTGAGTCCATCCCTATAGTTAATGAGTTCCCTGAGCGAGAGATTGAATTTATCATTGATGTACTTCCAGATATGCAACCGATATCTATCCCTCCTTATTGGATAGCTTCAGCCAAGCTGAGGGAGTTGAATCAATTGAAATATTTATTGGAAAAAGGTTTTATTATGCCTAGAACTTCGCCATGCGGTGCGCCAATATTGTTTGTTCGCAAGAAAGATGGTTCCCTGAGGATATGTATCGATTACAGGCAATTGAATAAGCTTACTATCAAGAATAAGTATCTACTTCTGAGGATCGATGAGTTATTCAATCAGTTGCAGTGCGCCAAGTAATTCTCAAAGATTGATTTGAGATTAGGATACGACTAGTTAAGGGTAAAGGAGAAAGATATACCGAAGACAACCTTTCGAACTAGGTATGGCCATTTTGAGTTTCAAGTAATGTCTTTTAGACTCACTAATGTCCAACGACCTTTATGGATTTAATGAATCGAGTCCTCAAGCCATTCATGGGCATCTTCATTATCGTATTTATTGATTATATCTTGGTGTACTCGCGGACTAAGGCAGATCATACATATCATCTCCGAGCGGTGTTACAGATGCTCCAAGATCATAAGTTGTACTCCAACTTTTCTAAATGTGAGTTCTGGTTGAACTCTGTTGCCTTTCTAGGCCATATCGTCTCTTTAGAAGGTATCCAGGTGGATAATCAGAAGATTGAGACCGTAAAGAATTGGCCGACGCCCATGACCCCTACCGAAGTATGTAGCTTCTTGAGCTTAATAGGATATTATCAGAGATTCGTGAGGGATTTTTATTCTATCTCCGCACCTATGACCAAGCTCACTCAAAAGACAACCAAGTTTCAGTGGTCAGATGCATGTGAGCACAATTTTCAAGAATTGAAAAATAGGTTGACATCCACACTTATGTTGGCTCTTCATGAAGGCATCAATGGGTATGTGGTTTATTGAGATGCCTCTAGAATTTGTCTAGGATGTGCTATGTGCAGCACAGGAAAGTTATAGCATACACTTCTAGTTAGATAAGGAAACATGAGTTAAACTACCCGACTCATGATCTTGAGTTGGCAACGGTAATCTTTGCCTTGAAGATGTGGCGACATTATTTATATGTAGTCCATGTTGACATATTTACCAACCATAAGAGTTTGCATTATATATTTCACAAAAGGAGCTGAATTTAAGGCAAGGGAGGTGGCTTGAACTACTAAAGGATTAAGACGTTGATATCTTATACCACCCCAGCAAGGAAAATGTCGTAGCGGATGCCCTAAGTGACAAGTCTATGCGGAGTTTATATGGTATTGAAGCTAACAAGTTGGAAATGACTAAGGAGTTGTGTCACCTAGCTAGCTTGAATGTACGACTATTGCATACGGATGATGGAGGTGCGGTGGTTCAGAATATGGAGGAATTGTATTTAGTAGCAGAGGTGAAGGTAAGATAGTTTGACGACCCTGAGCTAGTTAGAATGATGGAAGGGATTCCCCTACAGAAAAATTAGATACTAGAGCTCGCAGGAGATGGAGTTCTTAGATACCAAGGTCGACTATGTGTGCCAAACACATGAGGACTCCGAGCACAAATTATGGCCGAGATCCACCAATCAAGGTATTCGATTCATCCTGGTCCGACAAAGATGTACCATGATCTCTGACAGGTTTACTGTTGGAATGAGACACAGAGTGAAATCACAACATTTGTAGCTTAATGCCCAAATTGTCCGCAAGTTAAGATCGAGCATCAGAAGCATAGGTGCTTGATTAAGAATATTGAAATCCTGACTTAGAAATGGGAGATGATTAATATGGATTTTATCACTCTGTTGCCCCGTTCTTATCAAAAATTTCATTCCATTTGGGTTATCATTGACAGGATTACGAAATCAGCCTATTTTCTACCTGTTAGTACTACTTTCTTCACTGAAGATTATGCCAAGTTGTACATTAAGGAGATAATTCGATTGCATGGCATTCTAATCTCCATTATATCTGATAGGGGTGCTCAGTTTATGGCTAACTTTTGGAAGTCATTTCAGAAAGGTTTAGGCACCCAAGTGAACCTTAGTATAGCCTTCCATCCATAAGTCGAAGGTCAGGCCGAGCACATAATCCAAACGCTCAAGGATATGCTACGGCCTTGTGTATTAGATTTCAAAGGTAGCTGGGATGATCGCTTGCCCCTTATCGAGTTTGCTTACAATAATAACTATCATTCCAGAATCAGTATGGCCCCATATAAGTGAAGTCGGATTACTAGTTCCCGATTTAGTCCAGCAAATAATGGAAAAAGTTAATCTAATCGAAGAGCCCTTGTTGACTATCCAAAGTTGACATAAATCTTATTCGGATGTTCGACACTGTGATTTGGAATTCACAATTGATGATTGGGTAATCCAAAGGTTTCTCTAATGAAGGGTGTTATAAGATTCAGTAAGAAAGAAAAACACATCCCCATATATGCCGGGCCATATAAGATTATTCGCAGGATAGGCTGAGTGGATTTTGAGCTTGAATTACCCCCGATGTTAGAAGCGGTTCACCTAGTATTCCATTTGTCGATATTGCTTAAGTGTATAAGAGATCCCTCCCGCATTACCTCCGTAGAGGATGTACAGATTACCGAGTACTTAACTTATAAAGGGACTCCTGTAGCCATTATAGATCGCCAAGTTCGGAAGCTAAGAACTAAGGAAGTCTCCTCTGTCAATGTATTATGGAGAAATAACAATGTAGAAGAGATGACTTGGGAGGTCGAAGAAGATATGAAATCTAAGTATCCTCACCTCTTCCAAACCATATGTTCATATTGATGTTGTCTAATATGTTTTCCCTACTCTTGCAATATAGTAGCTTTACTTCGTATTCTGTATAACTTATTCAGGTGATCACGACAACTAGAGCAGAACTGGAGTGGCCCAGACTTAAGATGGAGATACATAAGGTGAGTTATGTCTAACTCTTGCATTTATTGGTATAGTGATGATCGTGTGAGGCAAAATATATAGTATGTGGCCATGTGTGCCCTTTGTGTTGATTCTGGCTGTTTGGCAAGTTATATAATAGTCCAATCTATAAAGGAAACTCTGGCAAAATTATGCTAAAACTCAAGCGTTCAAGGACTTTTAGTTACGTTCCACAACATTCGAGGATGAATGTTATTAATGGGGGAAAGATGTTACACCCTATAATTCTTCATGCAATCGAATGTATAGTTACTCGACTAGAGCTTCGGTAACTTGAGACTCATCCTGAGGGTCGCGTACAACTTGTATGAGTATTACAGAGGTATACAAAAGGTTGGAAGTCAATTGGATTAAGGAAATTACATCTGGGCAATGCTCGACATAAAACAGGCGATATGCTAAGCATTCTGCCTCACAGAAGCTGATCTGCTTCACAGATCAGGCTACAGATCAAATCCTCAACTTTACCACCATACTGCCACCATGTTCGTTGGGTTCTGTGGCCGTATATGGTGGTATGTGATGCAGACCTAGCCGCATATGGGAGGTGATGGGTGACCCTATTTAAGCCCATGGACGGTGGTCTCCTCATTTTATTCCAATTTTGATCCAAATATTTTTCAAACTCTCTCAAACTCCTACTTTGGGTTCTTAGGTCATTAAGGAACCATTCCATACCATATTGAAGGTAAATCATCCTTAGATCACCATTAAAAAGCTTGGAGATCTTCTTAGAATAAAGATGGAGTAAGGATCCTCCTTGTGCTTGGAAAGAAAGCTATGATGCAAGTTTTGTTGGATGATTTAAGGTATGTTATTGATGTTATTGCTGGTCTTAAGCTTCCCATAGCATTGTTGAGAATTATGGATAAAAGAAACTTGCGATAATTGAGTTAAAACTGAATGAAAGAACTCTTATGGACCTTGGGTTGTTGTTGATCAAGTCATAACATGATTGTAGCTTGAAGCTGAAAGATATGGTGCTGGAAGACCATATAGTATAATTTTTTGTTGTTGTTATTGTAGTTACGGTTGTTGTGTTGATATTAGTGGTGTTGGTGTTTTGTTGAAGAGGAGTAAATAACATGAGTGATAGCCATATAACTACAAAAGTATGCATCCTAAGTGTTCGACCAATAGTCATTCCAAAGTATAGTCGGAAATTTTGAATTCCAAAGAGGTTATAAATGCCATTATCATCATGGTAAAGTATCCACACCACCAAACCTATGCCGGTAGGTAGTTATATACAGAGACATATATATATATATATATTATTTACACAACCATTGCAACCTGTTGGTGAGAAGTTGTACATGTATATTAAATACACCGTGTCGCTTTATAGTTGGTTAGGTAGGCACTCATATGTGCATACATACATACACCTCAGAGCATACCTGAGGGTAGTGACATATTATATATCGGGTCATAATCTGAGGGAAAACCACGGTTGCTATAAATAGGTTTCATTTCAATTTCAGAGTTTCATTGTTCTCCCTACGTGGCATGCAGGTTATCAGTGTATCATATTGCTTTTATGCCTTTCTTTACAACTTAAATTCTCATATTGTTATTCATATTTTACATACTAGTAAATTTCTTTCGTACTGATAGGGGATTTTCACCTAACGAAAACATAGGAAGGAGGGGGGTCAAAAGAAAGTCAAGATATGGCAAAAGTACCTTTTTGGATAGAATGGGATTTTGTGAGAAATGGATCCTTTTTGTCGAGGGTGTTGTGTGTTCATGCGGTAGGTTTTAATAGGGGCTATGCTCGGCCAGGTCAGTAGGAGTTATCGAGTTCAGCCACCAGAGAGTAAGATTTATCTTTCCCAGAGCTTCTGGTCAGCTATTGAGTATGTTTTACATAGAGATGTACTTAGTGGGTAGGTCAGGGCCCTGTCCCGACCATATGACAATACCAGTACTCGTAGAGGCTCATGGACTTGTCTAGTATGTATAATTGTTGATGTATGCCTAGTCGGCCTGGCTATCTTTTGTTGACTTGTGTTGCATCCCAGTTGGCCCTGTTTATGTATAAATGTTGGATTAATCCCCTTACGTTACCATCATAGGTTGAATTACACCCTCTTATGGTGTTCTTATTCATGTTAGGTTCTAGTAAGGCCTCCTCGGCCAAAGGGTCTATTCGTATAGGGACCTGGTTATCTTAGTGGTACACTCGGGCTAGTTTGGCACCGGGTGCCGGCCACACCCCTTAGTTTGGGGTGTGACACTTCAGGTGCGCGACTGGGTACTTGAGGCAGTATTACTGCGCGATTGGGCTTTTAGCTGCACATCCGTATATAATGAATGACGTTTTAAAAGTCCAGGGTCATATCTTGTCATACCCTAAACTTGGAGAGGCAAGAATAGCATTCAGTGCCTTAGTTGACCGAGCATAGCAACTGTAACTCGTAGCTCTAGATGCAATCAAACATACTTAGGCCCATAGGCCAAGATGAAACTCAAACAATACCAACGTAGGCTGACAAGGACGTACTCAGAATTGGTTGTAAACAATGACTACCTCAACTGCAATGAAAACAACTTCAAAACATATATACATAATGTTACACCGGTAAGTTTCGCATTTCGTTGTGTTGTCAATGTATACCAAAGCCCAGGGAGATGTATGACCATACAAAAGGTTAATGAAGGTTTACATATTGTTTGTGGAGGAACATGAGTGTTTGAGAGTTAAACAGATTAAAAAAAGTACATTTGGACGAAAATAGGAATCTGGGCAGTTTGACGGTGCAGTTCACAGACCGTCAAATTTCCCAAGGTGAGCCATCAATTTTCCTGGCAGTTTGACGGGAAGGTTGATATTGGGGAATTTTGATTCTTAACTCATTTTCCCCAAACCCCAGCCCTAATAATCTCTCTAAGTCATCTCTATCATACCCCAAGACCCCAAGTCAAAATCAAAGCTAAAGTCCGCAAGAATTACGTGAGAAACCCGTGATTATAGTAAGAATTGTCTTCTACTTGAAGAGTTGATTTTGAAATAATCTTGGAAGGAAGATAACCTACAGTTTTTGTGAAGATTATGATATATTAAGGTGAGTTTCATCCTCCTTTACTTATGGTTGTGATAAATTATTGATTTGGAGAAAGTTATGCAAAAGTAGTATGATTAAAACATCGCAAAAATTATGAAAATTCGAAAAATGAATTGTTGGGCTATTTTACCCTAAGTATGTGTTCAATTAGGTCATGCAATTAATTGTGTATGTTCTAGATTAAGGAATGTTTGGTTTGAAGAATTGGGAAGTTGAATAACATAAGATTTTGCATATAAGAAAAGCTTAAGGAATCATATATGCTAAAATTGTCGAAGGACACCTAAATGCGTTTCTATGAAAATTGGGATTTTGATTGAAACGTGGAATTGAATTTCATAAGAATTCGTCGTAAAGAACTCTAAGAACTCGAGATGGTCAAGATTTGCGATAAGATGCCTAAGTGAAGTTTCTCTATGGAATTTGAATTCGATATTGATGTCAACTTGTTACGTGATGTTGATGACTACCCGTAAGAGGAGTGAGGGCTTATAGAGCAATTGTAGCGAGAAAAACCAGGTATGTTAAGGCATACTATTTCACTCTTTTGGCATGATCTATGAATAAAGTAATCATAACGATGTTACACCAAAAAGGAACTCTATTCTTGAGATTGAAAGCTTGCGAACCTCATCGTTTCATGTTGATGTATAATTCCTGGGTTTTATTGTTGTTCCTTCGTTAAAGACACCTCTCGCCTTGTTTCCTTTGAAGCGTATATTTTCTTATGACTCTTGTCGACCCTCAAATAATTGATACAAACATAACTACATAACGATAATTGGAGGATAACGACCTTGAGTCACTCCGATTAGTTTCATAAGGCCTTTCAGAGTCTGTCTTGCATTGCACTTATATATATGTAGCTATTTTCTTACTAAGCTGCACTATAGTTGGCTAGGTACGACACGTAGATGTGCACCCAGCTGCAGTTGGTTTTGATATTACCGAGTCACATAGGACAGGTACGACCGAGTCCTCATCTAGGCAGGGTACGATATATATGTATTATGACATGATTTGCCCTACAGAGAGGCTGGATGTTATTTTATATGGCCCTACTGAGCGGCTTGACTTTACAAACATACATATATTTTCATGATTGGGTTAGGTAGGCCCTCAGAGGCTTGTTATGAGTTTCAGGTTAACTTTTGTACCCTAATATCTTATGATATGTATTATATCTATGTTGGTTATCTGCCTTACATATTTAGTAAGTCTTTCATACTGATGTCCCTTTTGGGGATTCTTGCCCGCAGGTACAAATAGTGATGAAGATGATTTCCTCATAGTTGGACTCGATTCAACTGGAGGTCATCACGCTTCATTCTTTCGAAGTTGTATAGCAAGCTGATAGGTATGATGGATATGCATATGTATATAGTCGAGTATGACGGGGCCCTGTCCTGACCAGTGGTTGTTAGTATACTCTTTAGAGGCTTGTATACAGTTTGTGAGGTGTGGTAGTCATGTGTGGCCTTGTCGGCCGCAGTAGTAGATTTATTATGCTTATGTTGGCCTTGTCAGCCTTGTTATAGATATGTATGGTTTGGGACTTTTCTAAGTGCAGGTGGCTATATTCTTATTCAATTGAGTATGTGTCAAAGGCATTGTCGGCGCACGAGTTATGATATATCTCTTAGGTATCAGGATCGGTATGCTCGTGCCTTAGGTTGCTAGGTGCCGGCCACCCCTCACCCCCACCCCCACCCCCCAAGGTTGGTGGTGTGACACATAAACAGGCTGATGTGGCCATCATGCTTGTTGTCAAAGTACAAATCAAAAGGGACATATACAAGGGCCAGTAAGGCTACTAAACTGACAATTGTACAATAACAAAACAGGACTACAAGCCTCTAAGGATAAAATTTGTACTATGGTTGGGACAGGGCCCTGGCCTACCCATACTATATGTGTCACAGAACGCTGAACTTAGCAACTCTGAATGAAATAGATCTTACCAAAAGTTGATTATCAGCATGTCTACTATGGGGGTCTATCTCTCCGACCATCAGAATATGATGTTACAAAATACATCACCCCCGACAAAGGGACGTCAATACGAAATAATGTACCAAGCATGTAAGGCAGCTGAATAATTGAACTGAAATGTGTAACAACTGAAAGTACTAAGAGTCAATGATAATCTGAGTATAAACTTACCTGGATTTGTCTCATCTGACACACCAACACAATGCAACGCAATACATATATCACTACCCAGCTACATATAGGGCTTGGTAAGTGTGTTACTACTCTACCACATATAGGGCACGGTAAGTGTCTACCCGGTCATGTAGGCTCAGTAAGTATCTACCCAGCCATGTAGGCTCAGTAAGTGTCTACCAGACCATGTAGGCTCAGTAAGTGACTACCTGGACGTGCGTGGCTCAATAATGCATATATGTTGTATAACTATAACCATATGAATGTACTCTATTCCTCAAAACTCTCAAGGGATAAGTATAACCTGAATCATATTATTTCTTTCTCACTATCAACGAAATGAGTATACACTGAATATGCTTTCTACTTTATCACTATCAAGGAATGAGTATAAACTGAGTGTACTACCAACAAAGGACAATCACAATAAATCTCTAATGGAAGGATTTGAATAGAATACTTTTGTTGAAAACTCTTCATATAGGTGTTTCCTTCAAAAAATGTTTTGGAACTGAAATCATGCCAAAGGAGAAAAAGAATAGCCTTTACATACCTTATCCCAATCTGTCCAATAACCACGTTGAACTCAACTAATCGCACCTTAAACTACAATAATAATAATGACAATATCTTTAAGCTACAAATAATACAACTATCGTACACCGAATGACAAGCTTATTCTATATTAAACCGGGCAGCATTTCCCCTATTTCTATTACTTCCTCAAGCCTACAATAGGAGTAAGAACACAACTAGTAACTCAATATAATAGTACGACGACCGACATGCTCGATTTACATCTAGGAAAACCATAATTTCAATCTCCTACTTCTTCTTCTTTCAAGAAAACAATGATGACAACAACATACTCATGTTCTCGTAGCTACTACTATATAGAAAAATAGAACAACAAACCTTTCATAACAACACAATAGGCTTCCATGGATCAAACATGGTTTTCTCTATGAAAACACACGAGTTCTACTCTTTTCAACTTAGCTACAACTCTTAAAAGCTCAAGAACATAGAGGAGAGTAGATTTCTTACCTCCAAACACAAGAAAAAATCCAAACTCGAGCTTCCTTCACTATGAAGTCTCATCCAAATTGAACACAAGAGAGAGAAAGATGGTCTAACGATCTCTACGACTTTTGCGACACTTGAATCACTTGATTTGCCTTAGTTTCCACTCTTGAATCATGGAGAATACTTTGAGAGTGTTTTGGAGAGTATAGGGTCTGGCTGGGTCAAACTATGAACCCAAATGAGCCTTGCACCGATCTTTAAAGGTTGGAGAATCGTTAACCTCCTAAGTGGGTCCCAAAGGGAGCTGCTTGCAGCATTTTCTTAAAATGTGCATAACATTTTGTACAGACCTGCGACTGACGAACGGTTTATTGAATTGGAAATGAAACTCGCTAAACTTGAATTTGTATAGGTTATGCACCTCATAACGCCTTATGAACTGAAATATAAGAAAGGTGGGCCATAATCCTGTCCAAAATTCTCCCTACCTTTCCCCGAGTTTTGACGAACTTAATTTTTTTGATTCGTTTAGCCCCAAATTCTTAGGAGAGTTACTTAAAACTTGTTTTAAATCCTTCCATAACCTTGTAGAAGTATCTTATCATCTTTGAGTCATGTTCACCATAGCTCATTTTGTTATACACCGTAGTTTTGTGCACGAATGAGAGTGTAGTTAGCCAACATAAGCTCTAGTGACTCAAGATCCTTTTATAGGATAACGTATGACTTTGATGGATGTTAAGAAGGTTTAGGAATGTCAGAGGTCATTTGGATAGAAGAAAACATCCCTCGGCAGAGTTAGTGCGGTACGCTAAGCATTTTGCATTGTGGAAGCCATTCCACTTAGAGGATAGGGCCGCAGATAAAGACCATAATTTAACCACTTTCCATCCACAATATGCGATGGCGGATGTAGTTACAGACACCCATCAGCATCGCACATCCTCCCGCAGATGTGAGGCGGTGGGAGGCCTATTTAAAGCTAAAGAACGGTGGCAGCCAATTTAAACATTTCATTTCGATCCCTACTAGACCTCATTGCTCTCAAAATCTATCCAAAGGATTATACAGAATTAAATAACATTCCCATAATATTATGATATGAATATCCCATTGAAAAGCTTAGATCATCTTGGAAATCTTCTCTAATTGTTGAGTGAAGCTTGGAGTTCGTGGAGCTTGGAAGGATACTTATGGTGGAGGATGTTTTGGATATTTTAAGGTAAGGTGTTTCTACTATTTAATGTAATATAAATCCTCCTAACTTAGATTTCTAAATTGGTAAAGATAACCTATGAGAATTTGGCTAAAACATTATGATAAAGGCATGTTGGTTGTTGGATTGTTTTAGCTGAGTTCTTGAGATGGTTATGGCTGGATTTGTAGAGCATGATTGTTGTAATATTGAACTTTTTATAAGTGATAAAGAATATATGATAATTGCTTGTTTGCAATGAAAACAAGCATTAGAATTGTGTTCGATAGAATGTCGTAATGAAACGACCTTGTAACTATTGAATTGATCTTTATCCACTTTATCTTTGTTACGTAGGTTGTCGGTTGTAGAGCGTGGGAGAATTCACATGACTAACATTGGCTAGGTGATGAGGTATATAATTCTTATATCTTTCATTTACTTGGCATGATCTTAGAAGCATACGATAGGAAGTAATTTACATCTTTAGCGACTCTAATCTTGAACCTAAAAGTGTACTCATTCATTCTTTGAGATGTATTGTGAACTTATCTGTCCCTAATCAGGAGTACCTTATGCATTTTATGATATCTTATAGTATGTGTTATCTTGGACTCTTTGTTGGACTTACAACAATTGCTTCATGTAGTTACATACTATAGTAGGAGGACAATGACCTTAGGTCAAAATGACCCTATTTATTTTGGGGTCTTGAGGTCATTCATGCATTATATATATATGTATCTACTTTATGACACTGAGATGCGCTATAGTTGGTCGGGTATGGCACTTAAATGTGCACACGATGTAGTTAGGTATGTTACATTAGCTCTAAAGAGTGGCTTGATGATGATATGGCCCCATAGTGTAGCTTATTTATATATGTATGCGTTTTTAATGAAAAATGCATTTTATATGACCAAAGTGGCTTTCTGAGGTTCCAAGTTGTCTCTTTTCTTTACTTTACTTATGTTACTGTCTGTACTTATATTTTCTCGCCTTATATATCCAGTATAGTCTTTTGTACCGACGTCCCTTACCGGGGTGCTTTGTTTTATGCCTATAGGTATAGATAAACATTCAAATGCTCCCCCACAGTAGGTGACTTGATCCAGCTGTCAATTGTTACGCTCCATTTATTTGGGTTTATCTTAGACTATTGGTAGGTGATGGTTTGATGTACATATAGTGTTTTGGGTATGGTGGGGTCCTGTCCCGACCTGTTGCTACCCTAGGTTATATATAGAGGCTTGTAGACTTAACTCTTATGTTTAGTCATTTTGTATGGCCTTGTCGACCTTTCTGATACTCCATTACGCTTATGACGGCCATGTAGACCCTTGTATATATATATATATATATATATATATATATATATATATTGGGTTCTCTTTTGCTTGTAAGTTGTTATATAGTTATCGATTAGAGGCCTTGTCAGCCCCTATCTTGGTATGTCATCTCTATGTTCTATGACTGGTACGCTCGAGTAGTAAGGCACCGGGTCCCGGCTACCCCCCCCCCCCCCCCCAAGTTTGGGGTGTGAAAAACTTGGTATCGGAGCAGGTCTATCCTATGAAGTCTACAAATCATGTCTAGTAGAGTCTTATTTTATAAATGTGTCGTGCACCACATTTATAAGCAGTAGACTTTAGTACATTTAGGATGGTTGCATTTCTTCTTATATTAGATCATGTGTTAGAGTTGAGTCATATGAATTCGATTTCCTAATACCTATCCTGTTTATAATTTCAGTGATGTCTACGACTAGAAGGCAGACAACTATAAGGAGGTTGGATGTTGATGTAGGAAAGGGTGTCAGTCAGGTTCCACTCACTAATATAAGATAACATGATCCTCAGGATTAGACATTATCTTGGGGCTCCAGAATACAAGCACCTCCAGAGGAGCCTAGGGGAGCTGATGTACCTCTAGTTCCTCCTTAAGATGATCCTGATCAGGATCTAAAAATGTGCAGTGTGGTTAAGTTATTGACATGGTTAGTGGCCACTCAGACCCAACGTCAGACTATTGTGCCTTCTGATTGAGTGGTTAGTGCAAGAGTTTGAGATTTTATCAACCTAGACGCTCCGATATTCACGGGTTCAGACCCGAATGAGGACACATATAATTTTCTAGATCAGATATATCGGACTTTGCGGGTAATGCATGCCACTTATACGGATCCAGTAGAGTTAGCTTATTCCAGAATATGAGATATTGTTATTGTATGGTATGCATCCTGGGAGCAGTCCAGGGGATCACGTGCATTACCTGCGATACAGAGGGAATTTTGTAAGGCTTTCTTATAGCTTTATTTGCCTGTCAAGCTCCGACAGACTAGGTAAGATAGGTTTCTACACCTTCAGTGGGGTAACATTAGTGTACAAGAATGTTGTCTTCAGTTTAACTCTTTGGCCCGATATGCTCCTACAATTGTAGTTGAGATGAGTGATCAAGTGAATCGATTTGTGAATGGTCTGGGGCCTTATTTGGTTGATGTGTGTACACAACTTCTCTGAATCCAGGTATGGACATCTCCCATATTTAGGCATATGCTTAGAATTTGGAGGATCATAAATGGTAACAACGGGTTGACCGAGACCGAGATAGGGGTCAGCATAAGAGGGCCCAATCTACATGTGATTCTTGTGAGTTCTAAGATAGGCCCAGACCCAGTCCTCTAGATATCCATATTATTTGGCAGCCAGTGCACCCCCACAGTTTCAAGGACTAAGTCGAGATTGATTTGTTTATTCTATGTAGGGTCAGAGTTCTAGGGAATCATGCCCTCAATGGAGAAGAGATTATAGTCAGGAGAGGCCGCCTTAGCCTCATTGTGATCAGTACGGTAGAGCCCATTTTGGCCAATGTCGTCAAGGCTCAGATTTGTGTTATTCTTATAGGCAGCCAGACCATATTATGCATAATTGTCCATTGAAAGGCGGGGGTGGAATGTCACAGTCGGCTGGGTCTGCAGCTGCTTCTTCATCTTTAGTGTGCCCTCCTAGGCAAGGTTCTCAGCCGTCAGCCAGTCGAGGTAGAGGTAGGGGTAGAGAATCCATATCACGTACTAATCAGAATCGTATATATGCACTGGTGGGTCGGTAGGATCAAGAGTTATCCCCGAATGTCATCACAGGTAGATTATTCATCTTTTCTCGTGATGTGTATTCATTGATAAATCCAGACTCTACTTTGTCAGACGTTAAGCCATTTGTTGCTAGTAAGTTTGATAAAGAACCCGAGTTGTTAGGTGAACCATTTGCAGTGTCTACGCCGCTTGGTGTTCCAATAATTGCCAAGCAAGTGTATTGAGATTGTATAGTAGTAGTTGCTGACCATCATACTTTAGTAAGCCTGTTGGAATTAGAAATGGTGGATTGTATAGTAGTTGCTTCCGAACAAAAGTTATTCTCTTTTATTTTTCGATTGAGCGAGTTCTATAATGGAAAGGAAACTCCCCTACACCTAAGGGTAGGTTTATATCCTATATTATGGAGAGGAAGATGATTTTGATGGTCTATATATATCATTTTGTTTGGGTTTGTGATGTTGAGACAAAAGCCCTAACTCTGCAGTACAACCCTGTAGTAAATAAATTCCTAGATGTATTTCCAGATGAGCTTCCGTGCATTTCTCCCGAAAGGGAAATTGACTTTGCTATTGATGTGCTTCCGGGCACTCAACTGATATTTATTCCTCCTTATAGAATGACCCTTGTTGAGTTGGAAGAATTGAAAGAGTAGTTAAAGGAATTATTGGAGAAGGGCTTCATTAAGCCCAGTACTTGGCTATGGGGCGCACCTGTATTGTTTGTTCGTAAGAAGGATGGCTCGTTAAGAATGTGTATTAATTATTGCTAGATGAATAAGGTTACAATCAAGAATAAGTACACACTTCCGAGAATTGATGACTTGTTTGACCAGTTAAAGGGTGCTAAGTACTTCTCAAAGATTAACCTTAGATCTGGGTATCTGTTGTTGGGGGTTAAGGAGAAGGACATTTCAAACACTGCTTTCAGAACTTGATATGGCCATTACGATTTCCTTATAATGTCTTTTAGGCTTACTAATGCACCGACAACTTTCATGGACATGATGAATCGATTATTCAAGCCGTTTCTGGAAATCTTTGTGATTGTATTTATTGATGAAATTTTGGTGTATTCGGGGACTGAGTCGGAGTATGCTGATCATTTGAGAGTGCTAACTCCAGATCGGAAAAACGAAGTGAACCTAAGAAGGAGGAAGGAAACTGCTCAAGTGAGCTTGAAGCAACAAGGGCAGTAGGTTCAGTTCCCACGCGGGGAAGAAAGTTCATAAGTAGAGCTGCTCCTGCAGTTCTAGGACGTATATGTTGTTAAGGTCGATTAGAAGGTGCATAAATAGCTAGAACTGAATGCGGAAAGTATGGAAAAATATCTCGTACCGGTTGTGGAAGCATTCTCGTAGCCTTTATCTTATTCGAAAAAGGGGCAATCCCTTATTGTATATGTCCTCCTTGCTTCAGGCTAAATCTGAATGGTTTCATTTTCTTTTGGATTCGTTCAAAGCCTTCCAAGTTATTGCTCCGGTTCCAGAAGGTATAGCTCTCGCCTCAGCAAACGGGAACCTCGTAACTCGGATTCCTTGGGTAAGGGATCCAGAGCGTAGGTTTCATATAACTTCTCTTGCAGCTCTGCTTATAGGTAGTAAACGTCTAGCCCGGCCGGTGGACATCTGTGTTAGGTAGGCCCAGGGATCACTGATTAGTCGAATGAGCCCATCTCTCTGGCCTATCATTTGTTGGTCGATCCGGCTGGCGGCTCCTGCATCTCCTGCCTCTCTATGGGGGCCCCTTTTTTATACTAGTTTGCTGCTAGGACTTCTTCTCAACCTCTCCTCGGTCACTGAACTGGGTTACTGAACTCCACCTTCTCGAAATCCCATTTCAGAAAGTCAGGTCAAAGGTTAACAAAAATAACAAAGGAGCTCTCCTAACCTAAGCAAGCCGCGGAGTCGTAGACCATTGCTTTAAAGACGGGATGGAATCTTTCTTTCTGATCCTAAGTCGTGAACTCATGGTCAAATGGCTTCCGAGGTGGGCCTTCCCTTCTCTATGGTTGTACTGTGAAAACGGAGATTGATTGTCCTGCTCGAGCCATTAAGGAGGGAGCTGAGGGAGAGAAGTGGCTCCTTACGCTGGGACCCCTTGGCTCTAGTTATTGGTCGGCGAGAGGGTGCTTGGGATGACGGGATTAGTGGATTCCTTTTTTTGATGCTTTTCTTTAGTTTTGGCTTTCCCCTGTGCAGCTCTTTTCCCGATCTCTTTTTCTTCATTAAAAGTCTTTATAAGCCGCAGACATATAGCCAGGGAGTGCCATCCCTAAAAAAGAAAAAAAGAACTCTTTTAGAGCTATGACTTACTTAGTTAAATCCTACTAGAAGAGCAAATTGAGTGACCTACATTGAGTAGGAATAAGGCAATATCCCCTCATTGCCTAGGAGCTCTTGGAGGCATTACCCCCATCACATTGGAGTTGACGGTCCCAGTCTTTTCGTTTGCGTAGGAGTTCTTCCTCTTGCTCCATCGAATGCACCGAGAAAGGTAGGCGTGAGGAATAAAGAGCGTATATTCGTGGCATTTGATTCCATTCTTGCTAATGGTGATTCTATAGATTCTCGAACGGCGAGTACGCAAACAACGACACCAACGGATCTTGTCACACCGGTTACGAGAACAGCTATAAGAGTAGGAGGGAATTCAATACCAATTGCGTTTTCTAAGACATTTGGGATTTGTCTTGCAAACAAGCCTTCCCTCCCTCACATCTGATTCAATAGAACTGGTAATTCCTCCAACACCATCCACCGCGGATACGATAGATGATTTTATGCCATCCTCTTCCCTTCTTATCTATGTCCTTCGATCGATAGTTACGCTTCCGGTGCCGGAGGAAGGGTAGTTTCGAGTTCGAGATGTCCGAGCTTGGGGGTTCCACTTCTCTAATGTTATAATAAAGTCGCCCGAGATATTGCGTCTTCTTTTGCGGCTAGATGCGTAAGTCAAGGTTCACGCTTGGGCCCTTGATGAGTAATTTGATTTTAGTTAGACCATAGGTGCTAAAGGGTATAGGAAGATATTACGGAGGAGTGTCATACTCATCCATCGGCAAATGCGGATAAAGTAGCAGATCAAAATCCGAAAGCAGGGGTGGGAGGATCATCTGACCCTAGCATGATCCTCTACCGGACCAAGCCGATAGAGAAGGTTGGACCAATCGAGGGAGGGAGTGAGGCTTTCAACCGGACCAGGGGTGGGTCGGGTAGAGCTGTATTTGCCGAGGCAAGGTTGGACCGGAATCAACAGAGATTGGTGCTGCGAGGCGAAGCGAAAATCACTCCATGCCGCTTGCTGCGCGAAGTCAAACTTCGCGACGGAAGCAAGAAAAGAAAGAAATTACGACTTCACCAACCACTTCGGCCTAATCATCCCACTTCTTTCCTCAATCCCAATAAAGGATATCGATTTCCGATAACCACTTTCGCCCGATTCAATTCACCTCCATCGAGGCAGCGAACTAGTAGATCATCTTTCTTGAGGAATGGAAGGATGTAGTGGTATTCGAATTCTCCGGCTACACGATGAGAAAAAAACATCCGTGAACTCCTGTCGGGTCAAGCAAGTGGCTTTCAGTCCTCTCTTTCCTTATAGTCAAGAGAGTTGTTGAACGCTCCTTATTAATAGTTTTTTCTATCTGGTACTTAATTAAGATGAAAGCCGGTAAGAAGTGCATCTTGGTTGGAAAGACCGTTGCCGAAGAAAGGGTTATTAGATGGGCGATTTGCCCCTTTCCATTGAAATAGGGAAAGCGGGATGAAAGCTCTAAGCCCACATCTTTCGCTTCTATTAGAGGGGCAGCGGATCCAATCCATTCGAAGGGGGAGCAGAGCAACAGACAGGCAAAGTAGGGGAAGAGATATGGATTGCACAGAAAGAAATGCCCTTCGCACCTAAGTGCCACAGGCTGAATATGCAAGAGTTAGGATAGATCTTTACTAATTTTGAGAGTAAATGAAAAAGCAAGGTTTTTTGGGTACTGGGCTCGCCTATTATGAAAAGCTCCTTCGTTTTTATGGGTCGCTGCCCTAGGAATTGAGCCGCTATCCAATCAATTGCCACATACTTTTCTTTTATTTCCTCGAATTCGTACTCCTCCGGCCATCCCCTTTCTTCTATATACTTTCGTACCCTTTCTTTCTATTAGGGTTCCTGCTTCCATTAGTTTGAGGACTTGTATGTCCTCATAGGAGCCCTTCATGCTCGGGTACCTTTGTAGAACAATATGCTTCACTGTTCGTGCTCGAACACTTCCGGCCATGAATTTCGTCCCGCAAGTGCTCTATAATGTCGGTTGCACTCATAGGAGCACCCCCTGTTTTTTTCTTTCCCTCATAAGCCTCTGCTACTTCCATAACATGGGCCTTTGACGTCTTCCCCCATATATGTGGATTCTTATCTTCTTTAGTGATGTATGCGCAGATCGGACCCCAACCCTTTTTGCTGGATGTCGCATTGCATTTGCTCGAACTCGGGAAACACTTTCCTAATCTGGCTTCTAAAGCTATTTTTAGGTGCCTTCTCGACCTTTCCACCGATGTTCTAATATAACCCTCCGATTCTATGGTTCTCCCTGGCAACGAGGCCTCACACGGGTAGAGTTCGGTATTCCTTTATTGATGGCTGACCCAGCTCTTTCCTTTCACCGGTCGGTAAGTGCATCCTATTCCTATTAAGCGGGGCGGCAGTTGCTAAATAAAAAGGTGGCGCCATTCCCGCTAAAGAAAAAGAAATTCTTCATCCAATCTCTGTTCCAGATTCTGGTCTTACCAAGTCACCTTTCTCTAAGGCTAAATAGCTAAATATCCCCGTACTCTTTTTTCCTATTGTCTTTATTCTTTCATGTCGAGCTTTCGAAAGCCATTGGGGAGGGAGAATGAACGATCGATCGCTAAAGATCTTGAATAAAGCATTGATAGCTTTGCGGAGAGGAGAAAAACTTTGATTCTTCCCGAAGGTTTTCCTTGCATCTTTGAAGTGAACAGGGGCGGTACCAACTACGACTAGAAAGCGGTCACCCGTCAATGAATACCATTCATAGTTGTCTATGTTAGTAACATAGCCATAATGACTTTGTTTTCGCTTGAGGTGGTGATAGCTTTTATATGTTTGCTTAATTATAAGCTTGCATAGTGCTCTTCCTATTTGTTTTCTCGCTTTCTCTCGCCGAACCGAACGAAGATGTTTCTCGTACCTCTGTACCTATTGCACCGATATCTTCTCTTTTACTCTCTTTCTTCATTCAGGAAAGGTGAAGATTGAATCGAGAACCAAAAATGAAGGAGGAACAGACTTGTCCTTTGGTCGAGTTTGCTTCACTTCCGAGCCCTCACCACTTCTCGCGACGACGGCTAGCAAGGGGCATTTAGGACAACTCGTTCATTTAGCACAACTTCATTCCGCTCGGGCCTCTCTTTGGAGAGTCCATTCTTTCCAATCTATAAATATAGTACTCGGCTCGCTATTCATATTATTTTCGCTTGACCGGTACCAAGAACTCCATTTGAACCGAATTCGGGTCCGGGCGCTTAGCAGCCCCTACTTTCACATTTCTTCCTATGAAATTACTTGGTCTACTTCCATTTAGACTGACCTAGCTCTGGCTTAGAAGACGGAATTTCATGAGATGTAACAGAAGTCGTAGAGAGAAAAGTAGGACTAAGACTAAATGACTCAAAATAAGCATTGAAAGTAGATCCTCTTCAAAGCAATTCTTTCTTTCACAGTAAGAAAGAATTGAATTAGCCTCGGAGAACTGAACTACCTTGATCTGAATCTCTGGAACTCACAGAAGACCAAGTATATCCGATTTACTGATTTGAAAATCGGCTCCTTCCTCTACTCCTATTTCGGCTCCTATACATGCTGCTGTCACCTTTCAAACCAAGCTCTTGGTGCCTGCTTTAGCTTGCCGGAGGCCATAACATAAATCTCTTTCTTGAGCTTGCATACCAAGTTAGGATTCCTAGGAGAAGAGAAGCCTGGAGTTGGAGGAGGCTGAATAGAAACTGATTCTTGCCCCCTTCCCTTATGTTGTTGAAAGGCATTATATTCTTCACATCAAATTGAATTAAGGCCACCTTTTGAATGTAGCCAAGGCAAGAATGCCACGAATGGTGTTTAGCAACCTGAAGCAAATGTTTTCCCTATCTCTAAAGGGGCGTTCAGCCACTTGACTCGTTGGAAAGGGGTTCGACTCAATATTCTTGAAGGAATCCTTTAGCTACTAATCTAGCCTTGTATCTATCTACCGAGCCATCTCGCTTTATGCTTGATCTTGTAAATCCACTTGCACCAATGGCTTCTTTCCCTGCAGCAATGAGACTAAGTCTTATTAATTTTTTCCGGGCATTGATTTCTTCCCGTATAGCATCTCTCCGGCAAGAATGATTGGAGGCTTCAAAGCAAATGATTCAGTTCATGAGAATATTTAACCGAGATGAGGTAAGCTCGATCTTTGGGGAAAACGATTCATAAGCCTTCAACAGATAAGAAACTTGAGAGGATCGACGAAGCCGAGAGCGGGATCGAGAATTTGAGGAAGCGACAGGAAGGGAAGAAACCGGGCTAGGCGCTGATCTTCCGGAGTAGCTCGACCACGGGAAAGAGACTTTAATCGCCGCCGAGAATAAACATGCCGTGCGTGGGTGACAGGAATCCTCCGAGGTCAACCGAACAGCCGACGGTCGGCGAGAAAATGCCGAGCAAAGTGCGTGTCCCGAAGAGTGAGGCTAATCCGTAACATCAAGCTGCAGAAGAATGAGGTTCGAGTTGATGAAAGGAGAAGGCCGCAATACATCTCCATCATCATTCTCCCCGGGCTGATTAATTAGGTTAAGGAAAATATGAGGCGACCCTATTAAAGAGAGCATTAAGGATACATCGACTCTCTTGGATTTCACGTCATAGCATATATATACCCGGACCGAGCATATCCAAGAAAGACACAAGTGGTTGCCTTGGGGACAATTTTGCTCTTAACTCGCGCAGAATATGAACAAAACACGTGCATCCAAACACTAGCAAATGCCTATTATAGTACGCCCGGTAAGAAGTTCGTGAGGTACCGCCGCAGCTTGGATTATCGTAGAATAAGAGGAGCCGTCTTAGGAAATGACTTAACAACAAAGACAGATGCCGCCGCCGCGAGGCGAGGGAGCAACTTGTCCGGTCTGCGGTGCACTCATTCCCGTTATGAGAATGAAATGACGCCCCGACTTAACTCTAGACCAAGACTCCTTACAACTCACACCAATAGCGCACCGAGCGGCCGGAGATTGATTGAAAAGGCAGCCCACCGACCCTCTCCCCCCTAACCGCCTATCTACTCGTGTTCGTAGCTCGATCGGAGGTCAAGAGCGTGGTCCGGCGGAAAAACGAAGTCGTCCGTATCAAGTGATATGTGAATTGCTCGCAGTGCTTCGTCACTACCCTAGCCGGCGGAAATAGCTTAATGGTAGAGCATAGCCTTGCCAAGGCCGAGGTTGAGGGTTCAAGTCCCTCCTTCCGCTCCCCGGCTTCGTCGTTTAGTGGTAACAAGTAGAGTGTATAAGCCACTTTAGAGATAGGGGCGAGCAGTAAGCAGCCCCTTGTATAGGATTCCAAACCTATCTGACTAATAATAGGAAAGGGGCGTTCATCCAGTTGACTCGTTGGAGAGGGGCAAGCTAAAACTGACTCCTAAGAAGTTGCTGGCTTTTCATCAGCCGTTGTTGCGCTAGCGCGCTAGCCTTTTCCCAACCTAGTAAAGGGGCTGCTAGTTGTAGCGCGCAATGCACTAGTGAATAGGATAAGCGAATTGAGATTACTAATGATGGATGAAGGTTGAGGGTAGAACATGTTCGGTGCCTCGCCCTTGTCTCCTTCGCCGTAGACTGAAAATAATGGGAATCCTATCGATAAAGAAGAGGCATAAGCATCGCCTCTCGATCCAATCCATCTTCCCTGGCCTCCCCAACACACTCTTGATACGAAAGAGACCTCTCGCCATAGAGAAGAGATCGAAACTCTAGGTCCCCTCGATCACCCTCCCTCTCCCTGTAGGTCGAGAGAGATGAACCCGTACCACATTTTTTCGAATTGAAAGCCCAAACTAGAGATGGAATTCCAGAACCTAAACAACTCAGTTGAAAGCTTCGTGACTGGTTCAAGGGAAGGTCAACCAATGATTGATAGGCCATTCCCTCCCTATTCGTCTTTTGATCCCTCATTCCACTAATTCGTTGTTACTGATTCATTCAAGGCATAGACTCTCCATTTATTTGTCTTATTAGCGCAGGTGTTTGTCAACGATGAAAGATGCTGAACTTCAGACTCGAGTGGAGAAAGAGGGCTAGGCCCCCGGAGGGCTTTCAGGGAGTGGGGAAAACGGGTGGATTATAGAGCTATGGTAGGGGCAAATCGAAGGCCCATCGGGATTGGGCATGGACGAGCCTCGACTGGGCCAGCATTGATGAAAAAATAAAAACTTCCCCCATCGCATCATTAACCGGTGTAGGATTCAAGATCGGGTCCAGGATTCGAGTCAAATCGACCTTCCTCTCATCTCGGGGGTGAGGCAAGGAATTGTTTCAAATGTTCGTTGTTCAATATCTCTCGTTTGCTCAAGAAGTTTGACTAGTTGCTCCTCCGACCCGGAGTGGATTCTAGGGGAAGGGCGAGCCTCACCTTGCGGTAGGAAGGTGTTCGTTGTTGGGACGGGTTCAAACCGGACTGAAGGGAGGAGGAAAAAAGAGTCCTCTCTTCCCGGTCCTATCGAACCGGACACGGAATACCGGGGATTCATCACCGGCTAGGGCTTTCGAGTCAAAGCATGGGCATCCGCTATTAAGAGAGAGCAAGTAGATCGTCGATTGAAGAGCCGTGTCGGTCAACTTCTATTGGGACTTCGTTGATTATTAATTCGACCGACGGGACTCCTAGCGACAAACTAGTATAAAAAAAGGGGCCCTCATAGAGAGGCGGGGAGATGCAGGAGCCGCCACCGGATCGACCAACAAATGATAGGCCGAGAGAGATGGGCTCATTCGACTAATCGGTGATCCCCGGGCCTACCTAACACGGATGTCCCTATAATAGGGGATTGGTTGATCGGAAAGCTCGGGCGGGGAGTAGGACATTCCATACAAATCTTTCGATCCGCTAGCCGGTGGTCCTCTCCAATTTATAGTCAAGAAAGTTCAAATGGCTTTCCACTCCTCTCTTTCCTTATAGTCAAGAGAGTGGCTTTTCGCGCCTCTCTTTCCTTATAGTCAAGAGAGTGGCTTTTCGCTCCTTTCCTTCCTTACAATCAAGCAAGCGGCTTTCACTCCTCTCCTTATAGTCGAGTGGCTGAAGGCCCCTCTCAAATCCCATTTTTCATGGACAGGTAGGGTGAATTCTAAGGTTTCTTATTCCGGTTGTAAAGCGGAAGAAGAGGGAGAATGGGCACGGCCCCCACTAGCACCCGCGTTTCCGACCCGAAAGGAATGGAAAATGAAAGAAGAATCTGTGTGCACTATCTATGGAGTGGAGTGACTATCCTTAATCTCCTCTTCCCTATCTCCCCCTTTTTTTCCTTCGGCTATTACCGACTGGCAAGGCTTGGCCCAACATTGGATTTGTTTGAAAACTACCAAGGTGGCATTCATTCAATCAAATCTTTTATGCCTATGCCAGCCCAAACTAATTGACTTTTTTTGGAAAGGAAGGAATGCAGGGAAGAAGTCTTTCCTTTCCACTGGTTCTTGAAAGCTATCAATCCCCGCTTCTCCCTCTCGCATCGGTTTTGCATCAGATGATGAGCCCATGCGAAAACTTTCTCTTTTATTGGCATTCGGCTATTAGATTGAGTCGAAAGCCTACCAACGCATAAAGGTTCCGATTCGAGCGAGAGCCAAAACGGGTGAGGTGAGAAGATCTTGATCGAAAGCTCCACTGTTCTGAATAGTGAGAAAGAATGAAATTCGATCAAATCGATCGAGAATCTCATCATCTGTTAGGTGGGCCAATCGACCGACCGAGTTGGGCTGGGCGTCCATGTCACAAAACCTTTATCTAGCCAAGAATCCCATTATTGATCGAATCGGGGTGGATCCAATTCATTGGCAAATGCAAAATCTATCGTTTTAACACTCAGAAAAAAAACCTAGAAAAGAGGAAGAGTCACTAAGACAAGAGAGCTATAGGTAAGCAAGCAAGAAGGATAGGTGCAAAAAGGCGAGGCAAGGGCGTTCCGGCCCGCTTGACTCGTTGGAAAGGGCTCTCCATCTCTAGGAAGATTGTGTACGGGATCCGGTAATCTAAGCCTTGGTTCTTTCGGTCGGCTCGTATTAGCCTCGTGCTTTATTACAGTGTAGTCATTCCCCCGTTCCTTTAGTCTTTTCAAGGGTACTTTTTTCTTATGTCGCGGTCATGTCTTGCCCCCAAGTATAGTGACCGCTTCCATGTTTTCCCGAATTTCATCGGTTCCAGGCTCAAGTGCCTGTTCATCCATCTTCATTCTAAACAAAGGCGAACATCTCCATTGAGTGACTCTAACTGCTATGGTTTACAGTCAATAGTTCTTAACCAACCCTTTCTTTTTTGAATTCTTAATGTTTATTAATTAATTCATTATTATATTATGTCTTTCTTTCGAAGGGCTTGCGGTTTATTACACCAAAGGCTTTCGGTGAACTATTGAAGCTATCGAGAGAGTACCAAATGCGACGGTGAGGAAGGTTACCGACTTTCGGTGGACGCGGAGCCAATGAGTTCAGTCGAACACCGTAACGAGTCTAAGGTTACAGAAGCCTTCGCTAACTTTGATAGGCATAGAATTGCAAGCAAATAGAGCAGAAAGCTTACCCTTTCTTTCTATTAGAGTCGTGAGCTTGTTGTAGTCGGTCCTAAGGGGAGAACCTTGCTGCTTACTTGCTATATCCCCGCGTCCTTGCACGGCTTGGCTCGTTCTTCGAGCCCTGCTTCTACCTTCCCCCTCTCCCCGTTCCTACCGTCCAAAATAGGCCTATGGAGTATAGCCAAGTGGTAAGGCATCGGTTTTTGGTACCGGCATGCAAAGGTTCGAATCCTTTTACTCCAAATTATGAACACCCGATTAGATCGTCAAGAACGAGCCGACGACTACAAGGGAAAGCCGACTGCAGATCCCCGAGCTCGCAAGCCAAAAGTTTGACTTGAACCTACCTTTGCTAAGAGAAGAGAAAGAAGGGAAAGACAGATGGCGAGAAAGAAATCCTTCCAACCGCGAAATTGAACACAAGACCGACTTCGGCCAGGTTCTTTTATCAATCTCCCGGCCCTTGCTTAACTCCTTGTTCCGTAAACCGGTCGCCGGTAGATCGATCGGATCCCCGACACGCGAGAGCCCGGCACGGGAGGAATGCATGGTTCCCTCGGCGCTTCATGGGACGGACGTTCGCAGTCCTCCTCCATCTAATCTAACCCTACCTCGTTCGCCTAGGCCTCGCCGCATAATAAGAGAATGAGGAGGTAATGCGCTTGCTTGTGCAGGCGAGGACCGCTCGGCTAGGGCGCGCGCAGGAGCTCCAAGCCACTTGACTCGTTGGAAAGGGGCGCTCGGTGAGAAGAAGCGTCAAATGATTTGGACGGTTGTCGCGCGGCGGAGCGAGGAGCCTACGGGGAAGGTTGGGGCAATGAGGAGCTAGACGAGTATCTGCAGACCCTCTACCCCATCGACTACATCTATCGCCGAACCAACCGAACATCCACTTGAAATGGCATAATCATCGAACCGATTGCGGCTTCATTGATCGAATGAACCGGTGCCTATACCTTTCTAGGCTCCCGGTGCCGGGCCGTAGCCGTGGGAGGTGGGGGCTCAACCAAAAAGCATGCAACGACACAATCAACAGGTGAGCCCTTATCCGCACTCCGAGCAGGTGGGTATCGACAGACACAACGACTTAATCAACCGGATCCACCGAAGCTATTTCCTCTAGACAGAATGAGGCTCCCGTTGAGAGATCTATTAGTGATTGGGCCACCCCTCCTGGAAAAGAAAGAAAGGCAGGTTCAGGAGATTGATCAAAAAAAGATTTCCTTCCCTTTCTTTATGACAGATCACTTGAATGAAGCGGTGCGGGGCCTATAAGATTATGAATAAGCTATTCATTCTCCGTCCTTTTGAATAAAAAAACCTTCGAAATGATGGTAGTAGAGTAGTCGATCTGATCTCGCGCGCGGGCGGATAGAATTGCCTATAGATGAGGTAGGCGAGGGTAGCTTGCCGGCGGTGTGTATGGTAGTCTTTTGTTTGATGATAACGGGAAGGGCAATTGACTGCAACCTTTTTCGGCCTATTAGCTATTGGGTGGGGGCAACTGGAGGAAGACAAAGCACGGGGCAAAGCAAAGGCGAGCTTCAAGTGACTTGTTAGGGCTGTCGAAGAGCAAAGAAAAAGTCACTCGAAGCTCCTCTCCTTCCACTTCGGGTTCGGGGAGCTCCGGCGGGGGGACTTGAGTCTCGGCAGAACCTTTCCTTTTCTTCTCTCTCCTTTCCCTCATCTCCCGGGCCTCAACCGAATTTGCTCCATTTTGCTCAGTTGGGGAGCGGAGGTACCCTCGAGCGGTGTATGGGCTGTGATATTTGTGGTAGCGGGGGTAGAACTCGGAAGGCTAGCCAAGGTTGTATCCTTCCGAGCGGACGAGGTCGGCTCGGTGACCGAGGGCTTGCGTGGAGGCGGCATTGCGACCACGGGCTTGGATGTCACTTCAATATTTCTCTGCTTTTTTGAGGCCCGAGTGAAGGCATATATGTCGAACGGATTCACAATAAACAAAGGCGATTGAAAAATATAAAAAAAAAGAAAGGGGGCTTACTCGTGACGATGTCGGGCAGGGTGTCATAGAAAGATGTTTGGGGTAGTGGCTGTAAGTTCGAAGGCTTTTGTGTTATTCGAGTGAGGATGTGAATAAGTAGAAAAGGAAATAATTAGGGTTTGAACTTACCTTCTCTGGATGGAAGGGGTGACCGGGATAAGTGATATGCGAAAAGCGATATGCTTTACACGTCCGCTTCCGGGACGTCACGCCCATGCGTCTCCCGACCGTAATGGTTGGGCTTGGCTCGCTCGCCGGTTGTCTTTGCGTGAGCCTCCGGATGCCTCCAAGCAAGCGAAGGTTTCCGGGGTAATCGCCGCGCGTCCTTCCCATGCTCCGTGCCAACGGTGGTACCCCGAAACAAAGGGGCTAGTCTTCGTCATGCCGGGGTATCCCGATCCGGATGCCACGAAAATTTAAGGAAGCCTTTTTCTTAAAAGACTTTCCACGACCGGTGAGAAAGCGGACTTTAGGGCTTAAAGGAACACCTTTCTCTTTCATATTTAGTCCTCGAGGTGCGGCCCACTTGGTGTCGGATCAGCTCGACAGTCACTCAATAGTCTTTCGCGGAGTATCCCCTGTTTTAGTGAACCCGGGAGTTGTCGGCGGCTCGACGATCTTTATTCCAAAGGTTTACCGAGGTGAAGCTTTTGACAGTATTCTTTTATTTGTAGGTTTCTCTACTTCGAGTGCTCTTCCGAGGGCCTTTGTTTGAGGTGAGGTTCTATAGTTTGATGGTTACTTATTCTCTCCTCTCCCCTTCCCCCGGTAGCTAGGAAAGATTTCGAAATATATTTCCTTCCTTCCGTTCGGGGGCACTCTAAAGGCTTTGCAACCTTCGAGCTGGTTGACGGCCGTCTAGTCGATCCCTCTCACTCTTTGATAGACATCTTTCGGTTCTCGGTCTCATCCGATGAACTACTTTAGGTCTTTATTCTCGTGTCCTATCCTTCCTTGCGGATTCCCGCTTCTCGAAGGAGTAGCGGCCTGTGTCTCCGCTCGGGAGAACTTTACCTATAGCTAACCTAGAGAGCTTTACTTTAAGATAGCTCGGGCAAGCACTCTTCTTCGGAAAGAGGAGTTGCTTGCCTTACCACACCAACCACCAACGCGCTGGAAGTTCTAGCAATGGGCAGCTAGGCAAATGAATATTATATAGCAATTTCATATTCATTAGATAAGAGATTGTGGATCTGTTCTTAGTGAGGACAACCGGATTGGGACGATTAGGTCGGTTGAGGGCAGCAGCACACCAATTGGTGGATTGCCATTCTTGTACTCTTTGGGTAAAGGGCAGGAGCGACCCATAATCATTGACGAAGAGGAAGGCTTGGAAAGGGATCAAACATATTGAGGAGGAGCTTTCACAAAGGCCAATAGCCGATAGCTGATGTCACTAGCCAACACTTCTTTATCTACTTTAAAGCTGATGGGAGTACGGCTTTCTTCAAGGAAGTATCCCATATGATATTCTATTAGTAAAGAGCCCTTGATCCTAGATAAGTAAGAAGCTATGTATATGGCTGGAAAGATAGCGAGCGCTATTCTCAACTTAGTCTCTCAGAGGCCAGCTCATTGTAACCCTAAAACACGGCGTTAGCGGGGTTGGGCTCCCCCTCCAGAAATACAACAAACATGGGACAGCCGGGAACGATGACCCTTCTCAAGCGTGAGGCCTAAGTTGGATTTTCTCTTTCTGCTACTTGCCACTCCGAAGTTTAGGATTGAGTTTCGAACTGATGGGATTTTTCGAATGGTAATGAAGCTTGCCATTCGTTTATTTGCGAATCCGACTGGGCCCGCCCTTTTGCTAGCTTTTTCATTATTGGTTCAACTACGCTTATGCTTGAAATATCTAAACACCGAAATCCACTCTCAATAGATGCTGCCCCTTAAACAGAAAGGGTGGTAGGTAGAACTAAGGGAATACTCTTGTTTGGTTCGGTAATGGAATCAATAGCTTTCCCGAATAGTACGCCCTATAACGGAGCTCTTAGTATAAAGCCCAACCACACTCTCTTAGTATAAAGCAGAGCAGGACCGTTGGCCTGATCTGACTCCCCACCCAACCGCCCGGCGTATGTTTCGAATCAACTACATCGTAAGTCGCTATAGCTCTTGCCAACTACCCTGGAAATGAAAAAGAAACTCTATCCTCAACCCTTCCAATCCTTAGTTCATGGTGGCAACTTCACCCCGTGCATCCTTTGGTTGTGAGCCCCGCCTAGAGGGAGGCGCTAAGGGAAGGGCGTAGCGTTAAATCTGTCTCACCTTGAAGACGTTTGGAACCCTTCTGTTGAGCACCAATTGGAAATCCAATCTGACTTCTAAAACGGAAGTGAGCACAGGTGAGAGGACCCCACTCTCTCGCATCCTCTCCCCACGAGCAGAATACCAGAGATGCACAGCACGTGGGCCTTGTCTAACGAATGACGACTTTCGATTCTTCACTTCAAGGAGTAGAGTCGCAGCCCAACCCTACCTATATAAAAGAAAAAGAATCTATCACTAGGTCCCGAGAAATTCTACCTTCTTTCCATTATCCAACGCTCATGCATCCCCTTTCTCCCACTCTTTTAAAGCTTTCAATAAAGCCTTTTAGCCGTGGAAGCAAAGAACCGGTCCGATGGAAAGTTCCCGCATAAGTTGTCGGATCCTAAAAAAAAAAAAAGCTTTTACGGGGACGCGCTGTTCAAGTCGAGTTTCCTTATTGTCCCTTCCAAGACATCCCTTCTAACTTCCCTATTTCCAAAGGAAGAAAGAAAGGTCGAAAGCTCTCTTTCGAGAGCCTCTTTGTTGGGCTCGGCGGCCCCAATCGCAAGGCTAGATCCGGATCCCCCATAGCCTGTTCAAAGCATGAGGAATGGTGGCGGAGCATCGGGATTTCCTTGATCCATTCTCAAGATCTCGGCCCCCTACCAACTCGCTCCCGGTGACATTAGGCACTACCTAGTTTGGGCCGGAAATAATATAACCGTCCATAAAACAAATCATTGCCGTGTTTTCGGTCCCGTTGAATAAAATGCAAACGAAATGACTTACTAGCCACAGTATATCCCCGACACAACCTACATTCACAAACGATAGTTGTTTAGAAATTGAAAAATAAATGGAGACTCCAATGTAAAGATACGTATTATGTGCCGTTTTGGGATTCAACTAGAATCTATTATATAATAATTGGGATCATAGAGCCAAAAAAATGACAAAACAAAAAGGACAAAGGAAAAAGAATAGAATCTCACTCATTTTCAGGTAAGATTTACTTAGCTCGCTCCTTGCTCGCGGAGCGGCATACCAATAAAAAGAAAAGCGTTATCGGATTGGAATCGATGACTTAAGCCTCTTTCTTAAGGGCC